>VZTQ01015891.1:0-51844 GCA_013400755.1 Pelecanoides urinatrix | reverse complement strand
GGCTGCTCGGGCGGGGCGGGGCTGCGGCGGGAAGCGCGGCCCGCAGTCCCCCGCCGGCCGCCATGACGGGCGGGCGGTGCGGCGGCCTGCTCGACTACAAGACGGCGAAGTTCGCGCTGACGCGGAACCGGCGGGTCGGGCTGCTGCACCGCCTGCTCCAGCTCGGCGTGCTGGGCTACCTGCTCGGGTAGGGCGGTCCCTTCCCGCCGCGGCGAGCCGGCCGCCCCCGGGGCCTGGCCCTCCCGGAGGCGGAGGGACGGGCCGGGGGTCCCCTCAGCGCGCCTCGCCCCCCTGCCCCTCCGCAGGTGGGTGCTGCTGGTGCGGAAGGGCTACCAGGACACCGACCCTGCCCCCCGCGCCGCCGTCGTTACCAAGCTGAAGGGGGCGGCTGTCGCCCAGCTGGGGGGCGCGGGCCGCCGGCTGTGGGACGCGGCGGACTATGCCCGGCCCCCTCAGGTACGGCAGGGCCGCCGCGCTGTTGGCGCTTCAGCCGCTCGGAGGGAGGGAGGTGGTTGGCAAAGGCTGTGGTAAAACCCTTTGGGAAGGGGAAGGCGACGTTAACATTGTAAATTACAAAGCCAAAAAAAAAGAAAATTTGTTGTTTGTTCTGCTGCTGAGGAGTGTGATGGTGTAAACCCCCTGCTGAAGGTGCCTTCCTGTCTCCTAGGGAGAAAATGTGCTTTTTCTGGTGACCAATTTCATCGCTACAGCAAAGCAAGCCCAGGGCACCTGTCCCGAGGTAAGCGAGCGCCCAGCACGGCGGTTAGATTCATAAAGCCAGCCAGTGCTGCTGCTCTGTAGCTGTGGAGGAACTCAGAAAAACCCAGTGCAAGACCAGACAGAAGGGAAGAATGGATTTTTATTCCAAACAAAACTGATTCCCCTCATTCTCATTGCTCCATAGATCTTACTTGCTCATTTGCACTTGCTCTGTCCCAAGACATGTATCCAAGCAGTCTGGCCAGAATCACTTGTGGTGACCAGAAGGATAAGGGACGTGGTCTGTTGGGTCCTTGCCAGCTCTCTGGGCTTCTTGAAGGCTGGTGACACTGTGTGATCTTTACAGGCTTTCTGCTACCTTTGGACAAGGGCTGCTCTGGGGAGGCTGAGCTGTGTTGCCCGTTGCTATTCCATCTCTACACTGCAGCTGGCATCAGCACTGCCGTCCCCAGCTAATAACCTCTGTTACCTGTGCTCCTTCTTGAGTCTCACACACAATCTTGGTTTCTTGACTTCCTGCTCCATTCTTTTACCTTTGTTCTGCAATTTTTCCTGATGCTTTTACACATGCTGCATGGATACCTGTGTCATGTCTCCTTTATAACTCTCTGCTGCAGGACTATTATCCTCCCCATCTTGGTGTCCTATTTTTAGGAGGAATGGAGCACAAGGTCTAGGTGGTTTCCCAGTCAGCCAACACTTGGTGGTATGTGTTCTCTGGGGAAATCTTCCCTTTAAGGCTGAATTCGCGTCAGCTCCTCAACTGAGCTCTCCCAGGCTGGACCCTGCTTGGCAGACAGGAGGAAATGTCTTTTAAGCTAAGCCGCTGCTGGCACCCTGTGCCTGAGTCAAGCACTGTTTGTCCTAATGGTCCCTTCGGCTTTTGCTGTGGCCTGCTGTGTGGCGCCCAGCCCGATCCTGCTTCCCAGCTTGCCCTGTGCTGCAGGCTGCCAGGCTGGGCTGCTCTCCAAACGCAGGCTGCGAAAGAGGACGAACAAGCCTGGTTTTGGGTCAGGAAAAATGTTACTAATGATTCCTCTTTAAAATTTTGAGAACTCCTAAAATACAGATAGCTGCAGAAACGTCTCCAGGGGAAGACGTGCTGTGGAGCATTTCAGGACTCTCTCCCAGGCAGTGACTGGCATCTCTGGATGCTTGTTTTTGCAGTGTGCAAGCCAAGGATACAGAGCAGAGCATTTCATCCCATTACAGTGCTGTGGTGTGTCTGGGTGCCTGTCACAGCCTTCACCCTGTGCTGCTCTCCAGTAGCTTCTCCGTTCCTGGCTTTGGGGCTGTAGCTGACATTCGTATTTGGAAAGCTTTGGAGATTTAGCAGTGACAGCTTTTGACTTTGCAGAAACTTCTGAATATACTCGATTACCAAAGTATTCTGAGCTGGCAGACCAGGGAAAAGTCCAGCGGGGGTCAGAGGCAGCACCCGAACGCAGGATGGGTTGTTTCAGCAGTAGATGTCTGTGTTGAGCTCAGATCTGTGGCTGAGCTGTGACTTATCTCTTAGGGAGACCTGTCAGTGTTGATCTCAAATACTTTGAGTGGTTGGAAACCCTCTGCCTCTATTTGCAAGGGGCTCTGAAGGTTAATGAAGATGATCAAAATAGACTTCGAGCCAGAAGGCGTTAGGCAGACAGTGCGTCCACTCTGCCCAGATGCAAGCTCTGGGGCTAAGGGACCATTTCACTTAAATTGTGGTCTTTAGCACATCCAGCTTAGCTCTTACAGGTCCAGATGCTGCTGATGGATGTGCACATGAGCAGCACTGCCCCCAGCCCCGAGCAGCACAGGACTGTGTCCTAAGGGGATGAGGGGGCTGTTAGATTTTGGGAGAGACCTCATCCTTCTTTGGTTACATGTGATGCTACTGGTGATTTGCTCTCCAAGGAGGTTAACTTTGTTTCCCAGCCCCTGGTATGTGTCTGCATAGCTGTCGAGGGCTGGAAATCAGTAATTGTTTGTGATAAGATTAAGAATAAAGTAATTCTCTACCCACATATTTGTGACTACAGAAAGTAAATATAAACCTTTCAGCTATGAGGTTGCAAGAGTTTATGCACAGGTCTCTGTTGTCAACACAAGCACATCTTTGCTGCCCCTGTCTGAAATCACCCCTGTCCCAGAACACAAATGCTATGAACTCCAAGCAGCATCTGAGCTCTGCTGTGAACACCTTGGGGAATGTCTTCTGAAAACTTGTAGTAGTTCACCTGTTTGTCAAGAAACCTGTTCTAAATGCTGTTGTGCTCATATTCCTGTCCCCTCCCAAACCTGCAGTTCTTGAGTAGATTCCTAGAAAAAATTGTTACTCCTAATTTTCCCAAGCTTTTAGACCTTTACACAACCAAGATGCAGCAATGTTTCAGAGAGCTTTAGAAGCACAGATCCAGGGCCTCATAAGGGCTTTTAACTGAGTTTTTAGATTTCTTTGCTTCTCTCACAATGCACTTGTGGCACATGTAGCCTGGTTTGGATCACACCTGTGGAGAATGCCACAGATTTTTCAAGGCTCATTTCCACTAAAAGGTGGTAGGGGAGGTTGAAACCTTCTTGGCCAGGTTTTAGGTTTTCTGTAACACCATCACAGACTTCAGTACCTGAATCTCTCCCAAGCTTTGCAGCTTGCATGCCCTGAACACCCAGAAGTGTCTGTCTGCCAAGTGGCCCTTGTCATGTATCTTGTTACCTGGACTTGGGAAGGGACTGACACACTTGTCTGCAAATATCTGTTGTCTGAGTCTTTCTGGAGGCTGAATCCATGACATCTGATTTGGATCCAGGATGACAAAGTGCTCTCATAAGTGCTCATTACAGCATTGCGGGTGGGTCCTGCAAGCTATGATTGGGCCATCAGCGGGGATGAGGGACATGAATCCAGTAGCCACCCCTCTCCAGCAGTCAGACAGGACTCTGGCCCCTCCGGTAGTCCTGCGGGCTTGCCCTTAGACACCCCGCTTTTCTCCCAGGCCCCTTCACCTCCTCGCTGGCTCGTCCGGCCTGATGTTTGCTGCACTTGCCGTAGCTGGTGGCACGCAGGCACACAGGCCCCTGCAACCTGTGGTCCCAATCCAGCTGCTGGCATTTAGACCCCAATACACACATGCAGAATAGAGCCCCTCACCCAGGAAAATAGTTAGTAATGGAGTTTAGTCCGAAGACAGGACAGACTGTGCTGATGAGGTGTGGAGCAGCTCTTTACATGCAACCAGTCCTTTGCATCCTTTTATCCCTCTATTTTCCAATGTTTTGTACATTGGAAAATAGATCTCAGCTCACCTAGATCTCTCCCTTTTCTTCTTCCCCTAAACATCCCATTCCATAGATGTCCTGTGCAATCCCAAAATGCTCTTCTCCTGCATCCCATAATGATTCCCATACTGCTAGGCAGTGCACCCCACCCCCCCAGCCCAAAGGTGCTTCAGAGAGCTGTTGCTCTCAGCTCATCATGGTGGGTTTCACACGTGGAACAAGGGGCTGAGGCTGTCCTGGGACAGACCTTGGGGGGGCCCAGACAGACCCCCGCTTCTTCTGATTCCATAACTGGGGTTTCCCCACCTGCCTTTGGGCCTCTGTGCTCCTCTGGGCTTGGGCAGGTGGGTTTTTGATGAGGTGGCGGCTCCTGCAGTGGCCTGGGAGTAGTTGGGGGAGGGTGTTACTCGTATTCCCCCACCTGCCATCGTCTCTCTGTGTTTGAATAGGAGATTTTTTCTGCTCCTGGCAATCAGGTGGGTCCAGAGTGAGGGTGAAGCTTTCTGTGTCTCTTGTAAAACTTGTGTTATGCTGTATTTAGGGTCTTCAGCTCTTCCCCGGGGGAATTGTGGTGGTGCTTTACAAGGTGCTTAATGGGCTCTGCCATTAAGGCCATCCTGAACCCAACTGTGCTTGTTCCCAGTCCCAGCCGAAAGGTCCCAGCTAGCTCCTGAGGCTTCCTCTGCCTCTGAGGTGGAGGAGGCGAGCGCTCCGAAGAGCGTGGAGACATGCCAAAAGGATTGCCCCTCAGAGATGCCTCTCTCCTCGTTGGCTGGAGGCTGCCCGGGTTCTGGACATGGCGGATGTCTTCTGTAAGCATGTGGGATGTGCTTGGAGAAACAGGAGCAGCAGCACAGAAATGTGGGTGAGTGACCGCGTGGCCTCAGGCGGCTGTGCAGCGCAGTAACAGCGCTTCTCTCTGTCTCTCTCAGAGCCCCTCTGTTCTCGATGCGACGTGCACAGAAGATGCAGACTGTCCCATGGGAAACCCAGTGGTTCGTGGCAACGGTACTGGGTGTTTTGCTAAAAAAACGTAACATCATTTAATTCCTCATGTTTGGTAGCAAACAGATCCACAAAGCTGCCTGACTGCCCGAGTTCAGAGCTTTTTGTAAGTGTGCACGGCTCTCCAGCCATCTATGCTTGGCAAAACCTTATAGCGACCTGTCACGGCTGGATGAGCAGGTGCTGCAGGCACAAGGCACTGTCACAGCAAATACAGGGGTGCTTTGTTTCTGATGTTGGCTGCTGGGATGGGAACCAGTGTGCTGTGTGATTGATAGGTTTTCCTTTTGTAATAAAACCTGGCTTTTATTTCATGCTGATTAATATTAGCAGCCCATGTGAGTTCAGCTGGAAAAGGGTATTTCAGCCCTGGGAGGTTGGTTGTGTGTAGGATTGCCCCAGCTCGTTGTGTTCCCACCCGGGGAGCGGGTGGCTTCAGCAGCCACGGGGCAGGAGAGGCTGCGCTGGACAGACAGGCACTGGCAGCAGCAAGCAGCTTCTTGTCTTTGTAAAACAGCTTCTGTCATTCAGCCTCGAGCGAAGGTTTCACAGAGAAGTTGTTGGGTGGGGAAAACACTGAAGATGATCTCAGGTTCGTCTTTCTGGTTCAGGTTTTGAGAAGGCCAGAGCAAACCTGTGGCCAGAGCACTATCCCAGGAGGGGAGCTGCAGAGAAGACGTTTTGAAAAGGAATAGTAAATGATATGTCTTATTTCTAGGGATAAAAACTGGGAAATGTATGATGTTCAACACCACCCATTCCACCTGTGAGATCTATGGCTGGTGTCCTGTGGAGAACAACACCCTGCCCAGGTAAGGCACAGGGTGAGGGGACAGCAGGCGTTGAGAGCTTTGGTTCTTTCCCCTGTGTTCTGTGTAACCAGGGACCTGATCATACTTGCCTGGGGAGCAGCCAGGCTCAGGGAGATCTTTGACATTGATCTACCGGTCAGTTAAGCCCAGAGAACTTCACACAAGAGCATTTCTTGCAACTGTTGGTTGTAGCCGAAGTCCTGGGATCATGGAAGAGACTGCAGAACGAGGGGAACGGGGATGTGCCTTGGCTGCTGGACACAATTTGAGTTCGTTGGTGGTTGTTTTCCAGGAAACCTCTTCTGGCTGAGGCGGAGAATTTCACTCTTTTTATAAAAAATACTGTCCACTTCACCAAATTTAACTTCTCCAAGTAAGTATGACACTCCTCCAGCTGGACTGCGCATGCAGCCTAGTCCAGCCTCTGCGCTGAGCTTGTCTGCCTAGGGGCTGAGCAGCCGAGGCGTCCAAGAAGCCGTGGGCCATCTCGGATGGGTGGTGGCTCAGGCAGTTATGGTTCAGGATGGCATGTTCAAGAGAACGCTGGTCGCTTCAGCGGCACCTGTGTTTGCAGATGTAAGAGCAGTGGGATGGGGAGCCCTCAGAGAGAGGGACTGGTGTCTGTCTGCCTGTATAGAGCACTGCAGACAGAGCCGGACAAGGCCAGTCATTCCCAAGGGTCTCATTTTACCCCATATATTTTTGCATTTTAGTCCTTGCAGATTGGTTTCTCAGAGGCCCACTAAAGGGCTGCGCTGGCCTCACAGCGCTAGACGTGCTGACGGTGCTCCTTGCCCTGGCAGGAGAATGGCTCGGGGCAGCTGCACTGCCCCTGCTGTCACCTCTAGAACTCAGGCTGGGTCATTACATCTCACAGCGGTGGGAGCTGGGTGCCGGGAAGAAAGGAGAAGCACAAAGGCAGAGGTGGAAGAGAGGAGCTGGGAGGGGAAGGACCATGGCAGATGCTATAAAGGGTGATAACTCCATGTGTGATTCCTCTGGGCCGGTTTCCCTCCACTCGACCAGCTGAGGCTTTAGGAGAGGCAATGACTATCTCCCCCCGAAGCAGGAGCATTAGTGGTCCCACTCCAGTGGGAAGGTCTCCTTTTCAGTCCCGCTGCAGGGCTCTCTGACCTCCCACACTCCACCCATGACAGCTCCCCCCACTCTCTCCTGTCTCAGGTGCAATACTTTGCAAACCAATGACCCCACCTATTTCAAGAGCTGCACATATCATCCGTTCTTCAACCCTTTCTGCCCCGTCTTCCGTGTCCGTGACATGGTGGAGTCAGCTGGAGAGACCTTTGGAGACCTCGCACTGCTGGTACTTTTTTTTTTTTTAAAGTATGGAAGATGACTCCAAATTCCTCAAGGATATGGGCAAGGGGTGGGGAACAGGACTGACCCCTGAAATGCTAAGGGAATGTGTGATCTGTGAACGTCCGAACAGTAAAGAACTCAGCAAATCTCTGATCCTGTGCTTCTCCTGGAATAAAATGTGTTTTGCAGGGGGGGAGCATTGGAGTTCGCATTGAGTGGGACTGCGACCTGGATCACTCTGCTACCCAGTGCCAGCCACAGTACTCCTTCAGCCTGCAGGACAGGAGGTACAATTTTAGGTGAGGATGCTGGGACAGTGGCCACACAGGCCTGTAGGTCGAGCACACAGCAATCGTTCGAGATCTTGGTCTTCCTGATTGACGCTTTGAAAGGAGCAGCAGGAACAACGGGATGTGGTAACTCAGCGCAGGGTCTGTCAGTACCAGGGTGCCGTGGCGGTTTCCACATCTTGTAGCTCTGCTCTGTTGGGAGCTGTGCAAGGCGTTACCTGCCTGAGGGTAGGGACATGTGGCTGTCCATGCCTGCGCTGACCCTGAACTGGACGCACGGGGAGCTGCGTGCTCCTAGTGACCTCGGGCTGGGTGCTGAGGGGTCACTGATGCCCTGCTGCTTATGCCAAGCTAGTGAGTTATGGAAGCACGTGCATCGCCTACGTCCCAGCCTGCTGGAGGACACAAGGTGTGCACAGGCACGTGGTAGCCCTAGCAATCGTACGGCACTGGCAGCCCTCTTCCCTCGCTGCCTGCGCAGGTCTGCCACGGCTGTCTGAGCCACGTCCAATGTCTCTCACAGAACTGCCTCCTACTACTGGGACTCCCAGCGGCGGCTCTACCGGAACCTGCTGAAGCTCTATGGCATCCGCTTCGACATCTCCGTGCATGGCCAGGTACCGCCTCCTCTGCAGACCCCACATGCTCAGCCCTGGTGGCCTTGTCACCAGGGCTGACTCCTCGCACCGCTCCCTGCTGCTCTCTCCTGCAGCCAGCCCCATGGCTTCCTGCTGGTGTCACTTCTCCCCACCATGGTGAGCTCTTCACCTTTTTCCAGAGTTTTCCAAGCAGAGCAGGAAAAAATGGTCTCTCCCATTTGAAGAGAAACTTCTTGGTAATGCCCTGAGCAGGGAGGCTTCCCTCGTTGAGGATCTGATCCTGGGCCCTGTAGGCAAGGTGAGCTTGTCTGGGCAGAGGGCCTGTGGGCATCTCTGAGGGTCTCATGGTGGGAGCACGCTGGCAAAGATGAACCTGAACGTTTCTGAACCTGGACAATTAATCCCTTCTTGATTAATTGTACCCTTGGGGAGAAAAGGCATGGGCACGATCATGGCTAATGCTACTCTGTGCAGCATCACTGACAACTCAGATCTCAACTGTGCAAGATGGAGCCTGTGCTGAGAGGACTTGCCACCCTAAGAGATGTCCACAGCTGGTCTGTCGTGCTTAGCAGTGGCCTTTTCACCTGAAGAGGGCGAAGCACACAGTGCAGGACAGGGTGCACCACTTCTGGGTAGTGAGACCAGGTCCAGGAGGTGTGGAGCAGGAGAGAATAGCCAGGAAAGAGGCAGGAACCCGGAAATCTCTTTCCTCAGAGATACCAGACCCATTTGAGCAGAGAGGGGCACGTCACATCAGGGCTGTGTTTGCTGTTCGCTGGGATGTAGTTCTGTGGGGGGCAGCTGCTGGGGTCCTGCAGCAAGAGGCAAGCTCCCGCCATGCGTGCAGGAGTAGGTGGGTCACAGTAACCTCTGCTGCCACCGAGTCACAAGCTGCCTCAATCCCTTCTTTGACAGCCAAAGGGGTTTTGAGTCAAGGCATTAGCAGTCGGGTTCCCGCAGCTGGGCACAGAGAAATGACCCCGGTTTCCTCCAGCACCTCCCTGGCTTTAAGCACGCTGCCCAGCGGGGCTTGTCCCACAGCCCTCTCACCACTCTCTACCCGCTGTTTTCCCCCTCCACCCACTGTTTCTCACCAGGCCGGGAAGTTCAGCATAATTCCTGCTGCCGTGAGCTTTGGCACTGGCATCGCATTCTTTGGTGCCGTGAGTACTCCAGATACGCTCTTTTCCTCCGATCTGTGGGTTGGGATTTGCCACTCATCTGTTGTGTCCCCTGCCTGGGTGCAAGGCTTCCTGGGTGCCTGCCAGCCCCGGAGGGGAGATTGCCTGGCAGGGCATTAGCTCCCATTTTCCTGTTTGTGATCATTACCAGCAATGACACTGCCGGATCAAGGAAGTGTTGTCAGGGGCACATCTCATGGAGCTCGGGGGTTTGCGTTGACCCTGGGAAGGCACATTGCTGGGCGTTGCTGGCTGGTCTGCTCTAGCTGTCTCGGCCAGCAGGAGAGAGCACCTCCTCTCTGTGTTTCTCCCCTGACTCTAAAGGGAGCCGGTGTCTGGCTCCAGCACAGACATGGCGTTGCGGTCATCGAGACAGGGCAGCTCCTTGCAGAGCAATTCTGTGGCTCTTCCCTTTCAGCAGAGTAACGGGGAGCCTGCCCCCACCTGCCCCCTCTTTCTTCCCAGACGTGCTCATCCCAGTCCCTTATGTGGCTGGGATGGCGGCTCTGCACTGGACCAGCCCTCACCTCCGTACATTGCAGCCCAGATGATCACGTCTAACCTGTGCAGCTGATGGGAGCAGGTTGGGTCGCAGAGGACCTGGTGGAGCTGCCTGGGTGGCCTGGGCCGGAGGCAGGCCAGGCTTGCTGCCCCCAGCGCTGGCCAGGTGCTGGGGTTTGGCCTGCAGCCGGCTGCAGGGCTTGATGGGCGCCAGGGCGCAGGGCCTGGCACTGCTGCAGGAAGTTTCACTGCTGACTGCCCTGCTGCCTTTGTCTGTCTCCAGGCCACGGTGGTCTGTGACCTGGTTCTGCTCTACCTGGATGCAAAGGCTGACTTCTATTGGAAGGAGAAGTTTGAGGAGGTAAGGATGGGACCACTTCGGAGAGATGAGGTTGGAGTGAAGTTTTGCAAGCAGATTTCATTATTTTCTGCCCCTTGGTTAAAACTCAGTTCACAGGATCTAGGAAAACCCTGGTGGAGCAGCTCTTAGTCTTCGACTCTTGGGCTTGGTGGCTGGTCTGAACTGAACTTTGCAGAGATTAAACTCTTACAAGTTTAATGCCCAAAGGCAGCAGAGTGGAAGAGAGGGACCCAGCTGGTGCCCAGACTGCAGGGAAAGCTGTACCAGTACTGGTTAGACAACAAGAAGTCCCCGAGGGGACCTCACCGTAGAAACCTGACCCAGCTCCACATTTATTCACCCTCTTCTGAACTGAATCTGGCTGAACTGCATGTGGAGAGAGGGCAGCTCTTCAGAGTGCGCCCCAGAGCTGTGTTGGTGCCGACGCTGCAGTTCAGCGACAGGTTTTCTTGCTGTGTGTGATTCCCACTTTGGCACTGCCCAGCCCTGGTGAATCGGGGAGTTACAGGCTGTGGGCTGGGAGGCCCTCGCAGAGCAGGAGAGCTGCCAGCCCGAGCTCGGGTCATCTTCAGCTTTATCTGGCCAGGTCTTAGAAACCTCTGAGGACAGAGATCCCCCAGCTCCTGGTGAACCAGGGCTGCACCATCCTACTGGGGGAAAAAAAGTTGTTCCTAATGCCTGATCTTAAATCACGAGTGGGAGTCTCAAACAATGAATCTGATCGCATGGGACTGAGCAGAGCAGCACAGAACCACCTGCCTGGGCTGTCCCGTTGTCTAAGATGTCCCTGTTCATTTCGCAGGCAAAACCCCCTAAAGGTAAGACCGAGGCTGCAGCTTAGGGACATCGGGAATGCGCTGCCACAAGCACCCTTCACTCCGGAGCAACCTCCAGGTAGATGCGATGGGGGCACGGCTGTGGCCCAAGTGGAAGTGGCCCAGTTCTCCAGGCCCGAGTGTGCGCTGCTGGGGTTAGGGTCTGCCTTTCCTGGAGAAACATTTGCGCCAGCAGAAGTTCTTGGCTTCTGGAGCACAAAGGCATCCCTTGTGCAGCTCCTAGCACTGACCAGCCAGAGACCGAGCAGAGCCGTGCTGTGGAGCTGCTGCAGGAACTAGAGCTTACTGGGAAGTGGCTGGCCCATGCTCAGCACAAGAGGCTTAAAGCACTTTGCGCTTCTTCATGTTCCAGGTGGCCATAGGCCTTGATTTCCTGTGAAAAACAGGGATGCAATGAAATAAAGCTTTCACAAAGCAGGAGGTGGCTCTGCTCTGTCTCTAGCTCTGGGGGTGGCTGCGGAGGTTTTGTGGTGCCACTCTTGCACCTCGCAGGACCCTGCATGCTTCCAGCTGGGATGGCTTCACCCAGATCCTGGGGAGCTCCCCAGGGTGTAGCAGGGCTGCCCTCCCTCCCCCACCCCCACTTGGGCTATGCTCAGGGAGGGTTTAAGAGCTGAGCTTAGCTGGGCTGGTACTTGCTTGCTGGGGGGTGCAGTGGTTCCTGCCAGGGCTGATGCTCGGCAAGGACAAGTGCAGCTGTGGGGTGAGCCTGAGCATTTCAGAGGTGCTGAACCCTGCACTCCCACCTGCCCTGGGCTGTGTCGGCCTGGTGCAGGGCAGGGACCGGCCGGGTCTATGCCCATGGGGTGCTCCAGGAACCCCACAAGACGCCGAACTGCCGGCTCAAAAACAGGGTGTGTGGAGGCGCAGCAGGGGTCCGAGCACCGTTTAATGCTCCCTGCCCGGACCGACTGCACGGGATGGAGGAGTCCCGCAGCATCATCCCTCCTCAGCTGCTTGACCCATCGTGCCCCGCTGCCCCAGCTGTCCCCTGCAGCCCTCCTTGAACTGCCGCAGGTAGAACTGTGCTGCCAGCTGCTTGGTCATGGTCTTCAGTGCAAGGAAGGCAGCCACAATCTCGGCGACAAGGAAGGCCAGAAAAAGGCTGTGCACTGCCATCTCCAGCGGCAGGTGGATGATGTGGGTGTCGGTCAGCAGGAAAAGCAGGAGGGGGAGCTGGATGAGGAAGGAGAGGAGGAGGAACCCAGCCAGCTCGGGCACCTGTGGAAGGAGAGGCTGCTGAGATGGGGTGCAGAGGCCATCGGTGGTGTGGGGGGGACCCTCTCTGGCCCAGGAGCTCCCTGTGTTGGCCACTCTGCTGGCCTCAGCACCCGGGTACCGGGGATGCCGCTGCCGTGCAAAGCTGTGCCTGGATGTGGTTGGATGCTGTCAAGCCCAGTGCTGGAGCGTCGCACCCGCAGCACAGGGAGGGATACAGCAGGAGAGTGAGTGGGTCCCCTTCGTCCCCCGCCTCCAGATCTGCCTGCACCCGCGATTCCTTCCCAGGACAGATCCAGGCAGGACTGCAGGGGGAATGGGTGGTGACAGGCACTCAGGTCCTGAGCAAGGGGACATCCAGCGTAGCCATAGCTCCCCCAGCAGGGCCGTCCCTCACCGAGCACAGGGGACTCGCGGCCAGGGCAGAGAGATGGCGCTTACCTTCTCCTGCAGGTTCCCTACGTAGCCCAGGTAGAGGCGGGAGCCCTCAGCCAGCGAGAGGATGAGGAAGGCAGCGACTAGCAGGAACTGGTAGTGCCGAGGCAGCAGGTGGTACTGTAACAGGGGCACAGCCTCGTCCCAGCCAGCCCTGTACCCTGCACCCCGTGCGCTGCGCCCCGTCCCCTGTGCCCCGTGCCCAGCTCTCCATGCCCAGTTTCCCATCCCCTGTGCACCATCCCCTGCCTAGCTCCCTGTGCCCACCTCCCCGTCCCCCTTGCCCTGTCCCCTGCACCCCATGCCCAGCTCCCTGTGCCCCATTTAACCTTCCCTGCCTGGAAGTTCAGTGGTTGTTCGCACGATTTCCATTTCTAGGAGCTGGAGGGAAGCCATCTTGCCTTGTGGGGGACAGGGCATTTTGCTCGTGTGTGTGTGTTCCCATTAATTTTGAAGAGGCTCCCCTCTCCCCTGCTCAGTGTGGCCCCTGCATGTCCAGGGAGGTTGGGCAGGAGCAGGCTCACCCCCCGCCATGTGCCCCGTGGGACGGTACCTTCAGCTGCAGCATCATCCCCTCAGCCAGGCACCAGACTGGGAAGTAGTAGACGTTGAAGTAGAGCATCATCTGGAGGGGCAGGCTGGACAGCACCTCGTGGGCTAGGCAGGGCAGGCAGGGCAGGCAGGGATGGGCAGGGCTGCCCACCGCCCCCAGGGCCCCCCTGCCTCCCCGCTGGGGAGGGGAGAGCGATGGCCCCTGCCATGCCTGGGGGGAGGGCTGGGTAGCAAGAACGGCTGTTTGCAGCAAATGCACTTATTTTTGCTCCCCCTCATCGGTGGCGGGGTGCAGGGACCCTTTGGGTGCTCCTGGCTCAGAGGCACCCAGGTGCTTTGGTGATGTATTGAGCAGGCTCGCGGCGATGACGCAACAGCAAAACCCCCCAAACCCCTCTGCCGCCGAGCCCTGCGGCCCGTACCTGGGTGGTAGGTGTGGGCAGCGCCGCTGTCCTGGGTCTTGTTGTTGATGAAGAGGGAGCCGCTGAATGCCGCCAGGCCCCGGCGGAGGTTGCGGGGCAGAGGGGTGTGCGCAGCCATGGCCGGCAGCCGAGCCCCACTCGCCCCAGCCCGGCTCAGCTGGGATTAGCCAGGAGGTAATTAACGGGATGACAGGTTGGGCTAATGCGCAGGGCCATCCAGCCATTGGCTCCGTGGGGACAGAGCTACTGAGCCGGGAGGAGGATGTGGGGAAGGAAAATTCCCCCCGGGACACCAAGCCCACTTGGGAACCACAAGGATACAGAGCACCTCCCCTCCGCAGCAGCTTGCGGGAGCGAGCAGCAGGTTGTACCCATCACCATGAGGAGGACGTGGCAGCGTCCCCAGCCCGTGCACACTATGGGCAGCGCTCTGCTTCGGCACACCCTCTCCCAGCCGGGTTGTATCAATGTAATTATTGCTCAAAACTCCCTGACAGACGAGGATGCCCAGGGAGGGGATGTTGCTCTTTACCAGAAATGCTTCTTCGAAGCCTCCAGACTCACGGAGCGTTTTACGCATCACTGTGTGTCCCTGCTAACAGGCCGCCCCGGGGGTCTCCACGCTGCTCACAGTCCCCAGGTCCCATCCCCGCTCAGCAGTCCCGGGGAGGGCAGCGGGGGATGGTGTGTGAGAAGGCGGTTGAACCAGAGGTGAATGGCAGGGAAAGGGGATGGTGTTCGGGGCCTTCACGGTTAGTCCTACCCAACAGGCGTGGTTTCATCTCATGATCTTCAGCCTGCAACCCATCCCAGAGCAGCTGCTGCAAATATTGGGAGAGAGTGTAGTAAATGTGCTCCGTAAGGGCCCAGCACTGGCAGGGGACACGAGAAACCAAGTAAAAAGAGGATTCTTCTGCTTGATTACACCAAAATGAAGCTGCAGAGCTCATTGCCATATGCTGTCAAAAAAACCCCCCGGGGCTGAAAGCGTGGTTAGACCAATACATGACCGGCTGAAGTCCATGAAGGGCCTCCACGCACAAGGACCCAGTCTCTCAAGGCAGGTCCATGCTGTGAGCATGTCCTTTCTCCAGCTCTTCTGAGCAGCTGTGACACCACAGTGTGGCCCCACAGCCCAGCTCAGGGCAGCCACTCCCCTGTCCTTACATTACTGATGAAAATAAAATAAACCTATGCAAAGTGGATTTCACAGAAAATCTAACCATGTGTGGAAAAAATACACCCTGCTGTAAGCATTGGCCTGTTATTAGATAAAGACACTGAGCTAAGAGAGATCAATGGATGAGCAGAAAGGCCCATGAGCTGCCCCGACCACCTCTGCTCTCAGAGAACGCCCTCACCCGTGCTGCAGTGGGGATGGGGACATCGACATTTGCCTTTTGGGACTTAAGATGAGAGACTTGCAAGTTCACATCTCTTTGTGGATCCAGCAGATACGTAACGGTTCAAGAAAAGGATCCTGTTCATCACTGTGTTCTGGAGCATGCACGTCCCTGCCTACCATCCCCTCTGGTCACGCCGCCTGGGAAAAACCTTGCAGTGAAACCAGAGGAGATCAACCGGAGATGTGACAGATGACTGGTAACGTTTCTACACAGCAAAGATTAGAAAGTCTGGAAATAAATACAGGTGAGCTGAACACAAGTGGGAAGCCTCCACGGAAAAGGTGTTTGCACTACCCAGCCGATCTGCAGAGGTGACCCAAGGCCTTGGAAGGAATCAGAGATGATCCAGATCCCAAGAATAGTACCGCTTTAATTCATAGGGGGTGAATCAAATTAAAAATATAAATCCTCTTGCTTTGGGCTCAGGTTAAAGCACGGACTGCTGGGCAAGAAACCTCCCCCAGGACAGAGCACTGGAGGCTCTCCAAGGTGGGTCTCATCCCCTGGCTCTGCTGGGCTGATGGACATGGGGCTGTGGGCTGGCCAGGTCCACTCCTGAGCTGGAGATAAGGCTCTTCTTCCAGCACGGGGCAGAAAACAGGACAGCAGAGCACCGACGTGGAAAGCCGAGATGAGAAATGCAGCCTTGTCACTGGGTGACAGGAGGAATGAGTGACGAAGGCCGGAGGACAGCCAGAAATACTCCTCCAACTACTTTTCCTTGAGTAACATCTCAGCAGCAGCACTAATCCTGCGATAATCATTAAGGAGAGAGACATCACAAGGCTGGCTGGAAGGACGGCCACCAAGCCCAGGGGCTGCAGTCCAGCTGTCGCCCCTCTCCAGGGAGCCCCCGCTCCGAACCCTGGGACTGACCGAGAGCTGCCAGTGCCCAAGCCCAAACCGAGCCCCAAGAGATGGGGAGAAGCGCTCCAGCCCCTTGTCTGCTCCAGGACGGGCAGATGCTGTGGGTGCTGGGATGGGGACCAATGCGCTCCAGAGCCCTCAGCTTGGGCAGGGACCCACCTCTGCTGGGGAGTTTGGATGGGGCGACCAGCCTGGAGAAGGGAGAATGCGAAACACAAACACAGGCTGTAGAGAGACCACCCAGCGTGACCCCATCTCCCTGGCCTCCCCGGTGCTCCCCAGGGTGGGTGGGCATGGGGAGAGCTGTGGCAAGTGCTGCAGCCATGCAGAGAGGGAGCGGACGTCAGGCTCCGCGTGGATGTCCATTGGAGCTCTGCTGGGAGCGAAAAGGATTTGTGAAGGGGCAATGTGTCTGAAAGCACAGGGAGCAATGAAAGGCACTCGTGCTGTTTACGGGGGCAAGGGACATGCTTGGAGCAGACCCTCCTGGGGACCCCCTAGCCCGTCGGCAGCATCCACAGCCCCATGGCGCCCATGCCCACTGCCAGTGGCAAACCCCGCTCTCTCTGAGGGCTGCTTTTCCAGTGTCCCACGGGAATTGCAACCGCAGAGCCCCAGCCCGGTAGGCTCTGGGGCAGAGGAGCCGTCGGCAGTCTGCTGGGAAGGTAAATGCGCAGTGACAGGCGCCGGGTTCATCCACGTCTCAAAGGGAAATGACTCAACCACGGTGTTCCCGCTTGTCTGTGGAGCTGCCATCCCACCTCCCCATGAGCACAGCATCAGGAGGGCACAGCCACCAGCGGCATTAGGAGCCTTTCCCAGTTAGCCAGAACATATCTCCAGTTCTAAAAAAGAGAAGAAAACAGCAGCGCTGTGAGATGTTTCCCAGCGTGCACAAGCAAATGTGCTCGATGTGCCTGGGCACTGCCCTTGGCACTAGTCTGGTCACTGGTCATCAGTCCCCATCCCAGCACCCGTGCTGCTCTGCGCAGGGGCACAGCCAGCCCGGGCAGGACGGCAGCGCCCCTTCCTCCGCCCTCACTCACTTGTCACTAAAACTGTCCAAAAACTCATGGTAGATCCTCAATCTCATGTAAAACTGAGTTCAAACAGTATTTTTTTAATTTAAAACAAGTCCTTCCGGCACTCAGCTGAAAATTCATGGAAAGCCACCAAGTGGCAGGCATCTCCCCAGCTGAGTGGGATCCCAGCCAAAAGGCAGCTGCCCGTTCCCGGCAGATCTGTGCACCCTGCAAAGGGGACATCGCAGCCATACCCCCCCGCTGCCACCCCCAGCCCCACCACTCAGCACAGCGGCATCGCCCCGGCCGCGGGGGGGGGCTGCAAAACAAGCATGCAGCCGTAACCAGTGTCCCCACACAGGAGTTAGGGACATGGCCCAAGCAGGGGGCTGGCTGTCCTTCCTGCCAGCCCGTCACACCGAGCGCACCCGGGACCCCAAACCGAACGTACTTGCCATGGCGGACAAACAGCCTAAAAGGTGCGAAAGCAGCAGGAGACAGAGAGAGAAAAGACATTCAGGTTTAGGCGGTCCAGCTTCCTCCAGGCTTGCTGAGCCCCACCGCGGGGGCCAGCATCACCTCCCGCCACCGGGCTGCCCATGAGATGCCACCTCCATCCCAGCCACAAACTGGGCAGCCAGCAACCATTTCCTGATGTACTGGACATGATGGGCAAAACCCTGCCCCGGTCACTGGTGGCTGGGTGGATCCTCAACATGCTCCCCGACCCAGCAGTGCCCGGGATGGCTGGGGGCTGAGTGCTTCTATCCCTGAGCTTCTGAAAAAGTCTGCTTTTATTCCAGATGTGGAAACACCCCAGGGACAGGAACCCACATTCCTCCCTCAGCTCTGATTCCCACTCTAAAGGCTCCTTCCTGGCTGTTATTACCTCCCTGGCATCTGCCTTCCTACATAGCATGTTCTACACCCACCCTCTGCATGCAGGGGTACACTCTTTCCTGTGCAAAGTCTTAAAAACAAAGTGAAGGGAGAAAAATGCCCTTTGCCTATGAGCTATGCCCCAATGAACCGGAGGCTGAGACACCAGGGGCCAGTGTCCCGGCACCACAAGCTCTCGAGCGTTGCTCTTGCAGAGAGTTGTGCACAGGCAGCACACCCAGCCCCTCTCTGCAGGTCCCCTCGGCTGACTGGGTGCCCAGGGGCACCCCAGCATCAGGCAGCGCTGCCTCGGTGATGCGGCAACGCCCGGTGGCAGTGAGCACCACTGTCCCATCGAGTCTGTGCAAGGATTTGGATCCTGGTGTTGAAGACAAACCCCCTGTGTGCGGGATGCCAGACCTGGAGGCGGCTGGGAGGCAGCACTGGGGGGGCAGAGTGAGCGGGGCCAGAAGGGAGATGTGAGAAGGGACGAAGTGGGGAACAGCGGGAAAGAGCTGCCCAGTGCCTGTCAGGGTCCTGCTTTGGGGTACTCAGCCCTGTCCTGCACCCCACAGCTGTGCTCGGCCCCTGCCCTGGCACTGCTGGTTCCCACAGCACGTCTACTTACTCCACATCGCGCTTTCGGATCGTCCTGCCGGCAGCCAGGACCTCAGCCACCTTGGACACAATAGGGTCGTAGTTCATGCTGGCCACAGCCACCACCTCGTCACTCCTAGGGCCGGGCAGAGCAGAGCGGTTAGGGCAGCCCCAGGTGGCCACAGATCCATCACCCAAAAAGCAACATGCTGGAGGGAAGCGGGAAGCAAAGAGAAACACCCACTCCGGGGTCAGGACCCATCCCAAGGCGTGAGCACCACGGGGACTGTGCTAGCAGCGTGGGACAAGGGACAGGAGAGGGCTCAGAGCTGCCACTGGGGGCTGGCCCCGCTGTTGTCCCACCAATGCTGACATGCTGGCGTGGTGAGCATCACTAGGGTGCCCAGGGGACAGAGACAGCTCTGGGCACCCTGGCATCTGTGGGAAAACAACAGCAAAGGTGGATAAAAACCTGGACATAGTAAGGATGCCCAGTGGTTGCTGCCATCCGGGCAGGCGATCCCTGTGCTGCTGCCCCGTACCGAGGGAGCGGAGAGGCGGGTGGTCAGGATTTCCCTGTGGCACACTCAGTTGTGCTACTCCGCATGCCCTTCCTAGTCCCCACCTCCGAGTGGGCAGAGTGCCCACCTCCGAGCCGTTCCACAGGCACGCTCCTCCCCAGGCACTGGGACAGCTGGGGTGTCCAACTGCAGGGCCCCACCAGCCCCAGTGACAAAACCCCTTGTATATGGGATGTCCAGCAGCACGTCCCAGTCCGGCTGATCATCACCCACCAGGACGCCAATGCTGGCGGCACAACACAACCTCAAAGGCTGAATGGGAAACAAATGAATCGGAAGGGAAGAGGATGTAAAAATGCCGGAGGAGCTTTAGCTAAAGGTCACAAGGCAAAC
The DNA here is from genome assembly GCA_013400755.1 of Pelecanoides urinatrix. Taxonomy (NCBI): domain Eukaryota; kingdom Metazoa; phylum Chordata; class Aves; order Procellariiformes; family Procellariidae; genus Pelecanoides; species Pelecanoides urinatrix. The sequence goes on along the minus strand of VZTQ01015891.1, from coordinate 32,643 downwards.
AAGAAGAGCTCTTCTGCTTTGAGGTTTGCAGAGGTCAACCTGAGTGTAAATCTTCAAAGACTGAACCCAGCAGATGACTCATAAATAGGTAACTGCATAGACAAACAATGTAAATATCAGAAAAGGTGCGTGGGTAAGATGTTAAGCACTGGTGATATTGTTGAGTAAGTTGAAGAGTAGAAGCACCCAACAAATCAAGATCTGCTCTTCAATCCACTGCCAAAGAGCTCCATGACCAACAGAGCAAAGAGCAGCTGTGGGGGTGCGGGTGGAACATGTGCCTGACTCCCAGGAGGAGGAGAGCAGAAGCCATGTTTCAGGGAACATTTCATCTCTGTGGAGCCGTGGGAGTTGAAGTCATCTCTCATAGCTGTCCCACAAAGCCACGGGGTAGCTCCATTACAGCAGACTATCTATTTCAAAAGGCTCTGACTTCTAAATAAGCTCACTACAAATAAGGGAGAGCAAGTTGGAAACAAAGCAGCGGTCTGGCTTCCCTGTCCCATGGGTGAGCACAGGTGTGCAGAGCAGACCAAGAGCCCAGAATCTTCTCTGGAGCCACTGGAGCTTGTCCACAGCTTAGTTAGTCCACACCAGCCAGACCCAGAGACAGACCGACACGGGCCAGGCTCCAGCACAGGGTGCTGCTCCACGGGAATGGTTGCGGAAAAGGGGAGATGCCGCATTGCCAGGAGCTCTAGAACAAGACTTGGACACCATTGGAAATCCCACCTCAAGCATCCTTAGCTCACTGCAGAGATGTGCACCTACAGCAGAGGAGACTTCTGATAGCCTGCGGCTCTTCCATCCAGCAGATGACGTGAGAAAAAGAAGTAGCAGACAGACGTTGACGAGCAATACATTCACACCGGAAAACAGGCATCTGTGGCAGGCAGTGAGGCTAATTAACCACCCGAGAAGATTACAAAGCACGTGTGTGTTCAGCTGAACTGCCTGATGGGCTGTCACATTTGAGGGCTGCTGCTGTGATTTAGAAGAGATCTTCACTTTCTGAGCCTGCATCTTCTCTGCTGCGATACTTGATGTCCCGCCTGATGTCAACGAGGTCCTCCACTCTCCCCAGGACGGGACCCCATTCCTGAGGGATGTAACTCCAATTATACGTGCAGGGACTCGTGAGTTTTCTTTACAGAAGACAGCTAGTCTCCTTCCAAGATGCTTGCAGCAGTACCTGATGGCACTGCAGTGCAGATTCCTTCTTCTCCTATTGCCCCAAGTTCAGAAACACAAACTGCCAATGAGAACCCCATCCCACCATGAACCACAGCCTGGAGAGAACCTACAGGCAGTTGTTTCCATCACACAGGACCTGGGCCTTGGCTACTTCACCATTGCTCGATGCCTCGGGTGCTCAGCACACAGCAGGGGCGGAGGCTTCAGGACTCCTGGGAGGCTCTGCACCACCTTCACACCACACCACACGGTCTTGAAGCTTCAGTGGTTTCCTCTATGTTTGGTTTCCTGAGCACAGCCAGCTCCCAGCTGGGAAACACGAAGTGGTTGGAGAGACCTATCCATCAAAACCAGGGGGAGATGAGCTCTTCCAAGGGAATGAATAGCCAAGGTGTGCAAGGGCAAGGAAAGGAAGACACAATCCTACCAGCCGCTCACCGACTTAGCCTCAAGCCCAGCCAGTGCCTGACACGACCAGCCGGGAAGGCAGACGCAGCCCAAACATTTCCGACAGCAAGACATGGAGTAGCTGGTTGTTTTGCTAAATAACTCACGGGGCGCTGGTGAGCTAGAGCATCCCACATCAGCAGTGGCTTTTAAACATTTTGGCTGACAGATGGGGAAGCCAGGAGGAATCCCTCTTTTTCAAAAGGTCTTTAGAGGCAACAAGAGTGTCCTTCCTGGACCTAGGACTTAGAGCAATCAGAAGTCTTGGTGTAAAGGCTGAGGGAAGATGGAGCACCATGGATGAGCACTGTGTCTACAGGGTCTTCCTTTCCTCTGCAGGGTTCAACGCAACAGAAGTGGGGAACCGTGAAGAAGACAACCACAGCAATTCCCTGGATCTCCCAAGATCTCCAAGATCTTAGGGGTGGGGTGACATCGGTCTGTTCTGGCTGAGGTGCTGTGGTGAACACAGTGTCCCATGGGGACATCTGCAGAGCACCATCCTGTACACCTCCTGGCACAGGGCCTCACGCTGACCCCTCCACAGCTCACACAGCTCCGAACAGGGATAAGTAAACAGTTTTCTTCTTCAAACCCTGGGGAAAAAAGAGCCTTACTGTGAAAGTCGATGCTGAGGACAGGCTCCGGGAGTGGGAACCATGCGGTTCATGCAACAACCAAGACAGCGCACACCAGGAGGAGAAGAGTCCAAACCATCGGGTGGGCATGGCAGAAGGAAGCAGGAGGGGATGGTTGATTTGGGACAGTGCCCTCAGTCCAAAAGCATTAGCACCAACCAGAAGAACTACCACCAAATGAGAAAAAGAGGAAGAAATGCTCCCAGTGGCCTCTCACAGAAGCAGAGACGGGCACTTGATTACAGACAAGTGGGAGATGCACTGGCCGGCCCTCCGCCAGCCGGCACTCCCCAGTACCTGTGGCTCTCAGCACGGGATGCCGTCCTGGTACCCAAAAGCCATCTCCAGGAGCCCCTCCTGGGTGGCAGAACAACACCAGACTTAGCGGCGGACCCCCGCCGCCCGCCCGCCGGGGAGCTGCTGCCGCCAGCCCAGCACGGCTTTCCCGCACGCCGCAGGTCTGCCCAGGCAGCCCTCCCCCCGGCGGCACGCTGAGCACCGGCCGCGGCACAGAGCAGGCATTATGCATCTTGCCCGGGGCTTTCCTTTTGAACAGGCTCTGCAGATGTTTAATTAAAGCAATCTGACATTTCCTTTCTAAATAGGGTTGGGATAAATAGCTAAATGCTCTGGTATGGAAAGCAGGAATAGAGGTTTCAAAGAAGATTATGTGCTGGAAAAAAATGTGTGCCAGTGCGGCTCGTGGATGCCTGGCCCCATAATGCTGCATTTGCTGCACGCAGGGGACTGCCAGCGAGGCCAGGGCATCCGAGGCAGGGCAACGCAATGGCTGTGGAGCAGCTTCGCAGGGGATGCAGCAGCAAAAGTACACACAGCTCTGCAAACCACTGCGGCAAAACTGCCGAAAATGGGGTTTTATCTTCCCCTGGCTCACACGCACTGAGCAAACTGTGGGGAGTGACAGCCCCTGCGGCTGTGGAAGGGGAACGTCCCTTTGCAGCAGTTCTCCCCCGGACTGGTGGTGCCTTCGCACAAACCCACCCTTTTAGGCAATTTTAGCCAAGGTGCCAGCGAGCTCAGAGGTGCGTCCCCATGCAAAGGGCCCCTGGGTGCAGCGGATGCTGGAGCCCCATCACCTGCAGCAGGTTTTTATCCAAAGGCACCAGGAGAAGGAGGGTGAGCGCCAGGGACCCAGCTGCCTCGTGCCATGGGGTGATAAAGTCAGCCCAGTGCCTCTCCAAGCCCGACGGACACATCCAACGGCCAAAGCCCCTCCTGCAGCGATGGGGGCAAGCGGCCACCCCCGGGGAGGGGCCCGCAGAGGGCAGGCCGTGAGGGACATTGGGCACAGGACAGAGGGGCAGCGAGTGAGCCCTGGTGAGACGATCTCTGCAGAGCAGGAGCTGGCTCCCGTCCGGAGCTCCCTCCTGGTCCCTGCCTGAACACTGCTGCCGAGTAGTTTGATTGCGGAGCCAGGCAGACCTTTGCTTCCCTAGTTTCACTCTCCCCATCCCTAATATTGGAAAGCACTTGAAGAAATCCCCTCCATCTCCAGGCACAATGGCTCTGTGGCCATTGATTTTAGATTGGAATGGGACAAAAGCAATGAAAGAATAAACAGCAGCAAATATTTTGAGGATAAATTCATGGTGCACGGTCTTGCCAGTCTAAACAGCCAGCATGGTTCAAGAACAGCAGAGGCAACACATCCTGGCTGTCAACACATGGCAGGAAAATATTCCCAGATAGGCTCCCAGCCTGGGGGAGAGCTGGGTTTCACTACAGGTGTAACAAAAGCTCCTGAACTCTTGCTAACCTTCACAGCTTGTTAATAGACAGAAGAGTTTTCTGAGCTTGATTTGTCAAACCAGAAGCAGAAAGTGATGCCTGAGTTCCCAGTCCAGCCCTGGTCACAAAACATTAACACAGTGATGAGATGGGAGGAAATCTTTGACGGGAATTGGCAGCAACAGATTAATAGAAGCCAGGTAATTATCTGCTCTCAGATATTACGTGAACAAAGTGCTTACATCTGGCAGAGACATTGTGGCCAAAGACCAGTTTAACTTGCTTTACGCTTAGCACATGGTTTCTCTAGGGCCTTTTATTAATGTCCTGCAACTTCAGTGTCCAGAGAGGAACAAAACCAACTGACAGAATCTCTGGCAAAAATATTTTCCAGCCTAGCAGAACAAGTTTAGACGAATGCCTGTGTAGGAACATGGAGAAGAGAAACACTTACTTGGTATAAAATGCCACAAACTTCAGTTCATCTAAATCTCCCTGAATGACAACATCATCAAATCCTTCCCCGTGGCCTGGAAGGCAGAGAAGAAGAAGTGGATTCAGCAACAATTCCCCTGGATCTAGCTCTAGCCCCTAAGACAGAGTGTTTCAATCCAGAGCTACATGAAGAGCATCCTGCAGTCACCAAGAGACCAGCACCAGAAGATGAGGGGACCAAAATGCACCCCTTCTTGTTCAGAGAAGTGCAAGTTCAGGGAGACTGTCTCTGTTCATTCTGAGCTAAACCTTGTGACCACTGCCATCCCTCTGGCCCTGCACCCCACGGCCATGAGCAGACAGGTTTTGGAGCAGCTACCAAAACCCTCAGGAGCCAGGAAGGGAAGCAGACCCGAGGCAGAGGTTGGTGCGGAGGGTCCACAGCAAGGGAGGTGGCTACGGCTTCTCGATCCCAGGACACCTCCACCAGCACAAACTCTACAGCAGCCCTGGGGAGCCCCTTACCTGCATATCGGATGCTCTTCCCGAACATAGCAGTCCACAAATATGGGACGGTGCTGATCTCCATGCCGTGGGCCAGCATGTTCAGCGCAGCTATACGGCCTGCAGGAGAGAAGCAGCAGAATAAGCGAGGAAGCACTGCGCCGGGGCAAGTGTTGTGGTCTGCCCTCAGGTCGCAGCACAGCATTGACATCTTTAGTCCCAGAGTACAGGGAAACCAAGACCTGCTTAGGCTAAAAAAAAAACCTATACAGCAACAAGCACCAACAAGAAAACGCGTCGCATCGTCCGAGGCTGGGCTCAGACTCCTCCCCAGTGGTGCAGCTCCTACTGACTTGCCAGTGCTACCTCCACTGGCATGAGCAACGTGCTCATGAGCCTGTTTCAACCCAACTTCTGCAACAGTGACAGGGCTGAGAGCTTGCTGAGCTCCCAGCGCAAACGGGCACGGGATGGATAAACCCCCTGAGGGCATGGAGACTGGCAGGGTACAGTCCCTGCCACAGAGGCACGTCTGGACCAACGTTAAAGGGGGCCATGTCCAAAGCCCAAGGTGCAGCTCCAAAACCTCTCACCCAGGGCACTCACCCAGAGGTCGGCCTCCCCAGGGGCCGTGGCCGTGGGGAGCTCAAGGGCAGCCGATCACGACAGGGTTTCCAGGGGAGAAAGGTCTCAGCTCTGCAGCATGCTCCTGGGCCAGCCCGGCAGCATCGGCAGCCAGCTGGGGACGTGAGCCCGAGCTAACATTAGGACGTGAGGTCCTAAGTGTCCCGGGGCAAGGAGAGGATGAGACTTCTGCAGCAACTACAGATGCCAGGGAGCACACGGGGTGTAGGAAAGCCTGTCCCTGGGCACCTCTGTGTTTGTAACGAGGCATCGTTAGGCAATGCACGTCAAGAAGGCTGACAAACAAAGGCATATTGGACAGGATAAAATATACATGCTTCAAAATGTTTAATAAAACTACCCAGTTTCCCTGTCGGCAGTTGTCTCACTCTCTTGCTAGAGAGCTTGGAAATTTCCCAGAGATCTGGAAAAGGCTCTTTTCCATAAGCAATTTGCTGTTGCAAAGCAAAGGGACTGAAAAGCACCTACCATGCATATGGGCCATCTGCCAGTGAGGGACGTTCACCTTCTTATTATTCCTCAAGGCCAGTGGGAACGTGACAGCATCACCGGCTGCGAAGACTCCGGGGATGTTGGTTTGCATCATCTACAGGGGGGAAGCAGAAGTGTGCGCCGGTGGGGTTTGCACCCTACACGAGCAGAAACAGGGAACTGCTCTAGAGCTGCCACGGTCCCCAGGAACACGTGGACAACCTCTGCTCGGCTGTGGGACTCCCAGGTGGGATTTGATTTACCATTCTTCACTTTCAAAGCAGACCACGCAGGCAGGGACCTACAGCATCCCTCTGCCAGTGGGTTACCCGGTAAAAAGAGACACAGACCGGTGCCCTGGAGCCCCTCTTAGAAGAGTGGGGTCTGTTGGTGTTTGCAAATAGAGCCTGGCTTATTGCACGTATGAGCAATAAGCGCAGGGGTGGGTGGCAGTGAGCCCCAGCACCCCCGACACACTCCTCGCTCACAGCACACACCACCCATCAGCACTAAAACCGCTCCCGTCAGAGTCACTGGTGGTGGGGAGGAAAAATGAGATCCTTTGGGATTCTTGAAAAGGTGGATCTTTCTCCATTTCTTTCCCCGCAAAATCTCCACACCATTCCAGGACAGCTCAGCACTGGACCCAAGCCACAGCATCCAGGGCTGGGATTTGCAAACCCGTCACTTGCAGGGGGGTCTCAGGCACCCCAGCGTGATGCTCCCAGCATCCCAGCACCTTGGCAGATGAAACGCCCCTGCAACAGCAGTTTGGAGCCCCAGGGAAGCTCATCTCGGAGGAGAGCAGCCTCAGCTCCTCCTGCTCTCCTTCCTGGCAGGGGCTGTGTCCAGGCTCACCTTGTTGACCATGACGAAGCCTTTGGAGTCGATGTTGATGCCACTCTGCTTGAGAAAGCCCGTCGCTGGGACTGCGCCTGCAGCAGAAGGCAAGGGCTGCCGGCGTGGTAGCCGGGCATCCCTGCAGCCCTGGGGGCTGACCCCGAGGCCAGCAGACCTCCCCCTGCCCGGACAACCCGTCTGCCCCAGGGGAAAGGCAGCGGGATGCTCCGGGCGTGGGGAGCAGAGCCAGGCACCCTACAGAGCCCCCACTACTCCCACTACATCACCCTCCGCTCCCCCGGGGTCCCTACTGCTCTCCAAGCCAACACTGCACCGCTGTAATCTGCCCACCGCTTTTCTCTCATGCTTGAAGATAATTTTCAATCCACTTCTCTTTTATAGATATTTTGGAAAAAATATATTTAAAAGGGAGTCCTCGGGTTTCCAAAGAGGGTTCCTCTGCCTCCCCCACAATCTGTACCTTTTCTTCAGCTTTCGTTTTCCTTTTTTTATCTTTTGTTTCTCTAGCCTTCACAAATTGGAGTAGTCAATAAAACAACAAAAGCAGAATTAAACTAATTCTGTGATTCTTCCAGTCTGCAACATTTTGAAAAGTTACAGAGTGAGAAAGGGAATTTTTTTTTCCCCAAGTGTAAAGGAGAAAAATACCCTTTTCTATGGCAGCGGCAGCAATACAAAAAAAAAAAAGAGGAAAAAAAATTCAGTTTGGGAAGGTTTTAAAAAAACAATTTGAGAGGATGAAATTGGTTTGGATGGGGTTCTTCTTCTGGAAAAAACAAAACCATTACTATTTTCCAAATATATTTTCAGTTGCATTTTGGGGTGGAGGCTCTAGAAAGGCCTTTTTCAGCTTTGCTACCCAGACTCACATGGCAGCTGAGCAGGGCTGGCACATCACCGCCAGCCCCCCCAGCCCCCCAGCCCCGGGGACCCGGCGCTGCCACGTCCCCTCCAGCTTCTCCTCCACCGAGCAAAGCACCGCCGGCCCGCCGGGCTCTGCGCCTGCAGCAACAGCCCCTTACCAACACCAACGACACACACGTCGGCGCGCAGAACCTTCCCGCTCTTCAGCACAACCTCCTTCAGCTGCACGAGACAAGGGGGACATCACGGTTATTTTAGGGACGTAAATCCCCTGTGGCAGCAGCAAGCCAAGCTGGCAGCTCACTCCGTTTTTGACATGCAAGTTGACCATAATTCCTTATAACAGCAGCAGGAGCAGGGTGGGAGCAATGAAACCACCCCACACACTGCTAGAGCACGTTTGCTCCTGGGGGCTAAATCCAGGAATATGAATTTCAGGGGCTAGGAAAGAGCAGAGGGCAAAACCCCAGCAGCGAAGGGAGCGGCAGCCCCGGGGGGATGCTGCGGCAGTGCCCCTGGGGAGCCCCTGCCTGCACCCTACCTTGCCCTCCTGCTCCCGCAGCTCCGACACCTCTGTCTGCATGTAGAACTTCACCCTGTTGCTCTCGAACATCTGGAGGGGGGACATGGGACAGAGCAGGGGACATCAGGACCTCGAACCACCCTGCTCCTGGTGTCCCTGTGCCCCCCTGCCCACCCTCCAGGCTCGCCTCGACCCGCGCGGCAAAGGGGGGTGGGCACTACCTCCGTGCCCAACGCGTGCCCAGAAGAAGGTGCTCTACAGCACACGGACCGCGAGGGGGAAGACGCTCTAGCGAATGCTACCATCACAGCTTAATCGATAAACGCCAAATAACAAATTAATTAGTGTAATAAGTGAAACAAGCAAAACCCGCTCTGTCACCAAACCCACCCCCCAGATGGGAAAGCGAGGTCACCTTCATGACAGCGCGGCCAACCCTCTCCCCGAAGAACTTCTTGAAGGGGACTTCCTCCAGCTCCACCACGGACACCGAGTGGGCCCTCTCCGCGAGGTAGGCAGCCACCTCCATCCCTGGGGAACAGCGGCAGGTCCAAGCGGCTGCAGGAACCCCCGGCGCTGCCCTGCGTCCCTGGCGCTGGCCGCAGCGGAGGAGCAGCCTTGCCCACTCCTGGCTGGGGAGGTTGGAGCTGCTATACTGGGAGATCTGGGGTGCCACCAGAGCTGGCAGCCACAAGGGGCCACACCATTTCAGGGGAGATTTATGGTTTATGGCAATTGGTTCTTAGAGGCAGTTTTCAAAGACCAAAGGGAGGAACCGGCCATGACGAAGTCCCGCAGTGCTCCGGGAAGCTGTAGCACTTGGAGCAATGGACCTCAGATGAAGGAAACCTTCCTCTTACGGCTGGGACTGTTTTAGCAGAGGTAATGAGCTGCGGGCTGAAAACAGCCCTTGTGACTTAGCTGTTTGATCAGAACATGGCAATTTTGGTGCTGGCAATTGCATGGGAACCTTTACCAAGACATTTTCTATTTATGGGGTTATTTTTGGAAACAGGTTTTTTCAATGACCTGCAGTTTGCAAGTGGTCCCCCCCGTCACATGATTTTCTGTAGATGGGATTGATTGAACCATTAAAACAGGAATTTTTTTTAAAAAGAAGAAAAACAAATACCAAACATTTTATAATAAATTCCCTGACTAATAACTATTTATGCTTAAGGCTTGCAGGACCCACAATAATTTTGTTAGAACCATATCAAGCAAAAACAAGAAACATAAAAGAAACTGTAAGATTTTCCTGTGTATTTTAAAAATTCACCACCCTGCTAAAAAGTAAAAGAGAAATAAACTCACAGGCTTTCACCTACCAACAAGACCCTCCCAACCAAAGCCAAATCTAGACACACCAGATTTGAAATCACCCGAGCACCAGTACTGGACTTGCCGTATGCTTTTACGACTGGGACAGCAATATCTGTGTCCACACAAGCTGAACGGCCCAGCCTCTTCAGTAAAATTAATTTCTTCAGCAAGCAGATTCCTTACCACCCACCTGGAGCTGGAGTTTGGGCTACCCTGAGATCCAGTGTGAGGTGTGGGTTACCCCTAACTGGGCAGTGACAAACTAGGCGAGGGACTGGAACCGTCTGCAGGAAGACATGGAGAGCTGAGACGCAGACACCCGCAGAGCGAGCGCTCACCCAGGAAGGATGCTCCCACGATAACCACATTCTTGCTCGTGGCCAGCTTCACAACACGGTTGGCATCTTCGGGCGTCCGGATGTTAAAAACATTTTCCACCTCCTTGCCTTTGCAGCTGAGAGCTTTGGGCCTGAAAAACACACATTGAGGGCGATACAGGTGCTTTTCTTGACCCCGTGGTGGCAATCGGGACTGCAGACCCCCTTTCCGGGGCTCCAGCTGCATCTCAGCCTTTCCTTTTTTCACCTTTCTCTGGGCTGAAGACGTAACACGGAAAAACCCAAATGCTCGTGGACAATGGCCAGAGCACGGCCACGAATGCCGGCGCAGCAGGGGCTGCTCGGGAGCCGCCCCCGGGCCCATCCGTGGACCAGTGTCCCCACAGGGCTGGGTGAGCTGCCTCCTGGCAACGCAGCACAGCGCAGGATGAGTACTGCTTTGCAAGCTTGTGCTTAACTGCTGGCACGTTGTAAAATTTTCAGAAGCTTAATGGGACACGGAAAACTCATTCTGTCCTCCAGCAGGCTCTTTGGAGACAGATGTTGAAAGCTTCCTAAGCCTCTGCAGATGCAGGTTCCACTATCCGTTCCTAGGGGCATGCTGCTGATGCTGTAGCAGTTTAATCATGTCCTCCCCTTGCACTTACTGGAGCCTATATATTTTTAAATATCCAGCCCCTACATACCTGAATCACATCTGGAAATGGGACAGACAATCCTAAATAATTTAGCTACCTTGAAAACATTGACCTGGTGTACCTGGAGCTTGTGCATAAGGATTTTGAAATTATTGCCAAAGGCTTAATCCTCTTTTGAACCTAATTAGGTGGTTGGTGCAGATTGCGGTGCTGTACACCTCAGCACCCATCGTTAGCACTCAGTGGGGCTGTTGCTGTTACCGATGGCACACAGGGTTGCAATGGGAGTCCCTGCTCCGGCTGTTCTACAGCATCCCTTCCTTGGACGATAAATTTTGCAGGGGCTGCATTTCTCCTACTTAGTTTTGTGCCTTGATGTTAGGAGCACAAGGAAAGGGAGCCAGGATCCCTCATCTTCATCTTAAAGTGCCAATTTTGACAAATCCCCTACTGAAAACAAACCGACCCACCACTTCCAGGACTCTAGGGACAATGCTGGTCTCGGGCGATGTTCTGCGCCCCAGCAGCAGCTGTGTGGAGCAGGACAGGCACATCGCTCCTGCCTTTCCCCATGGCTGGACCAGGTTTCAGTCTTGAAAACTTCCCTCCTGCAGGCAAGCCTCACAAAGTGGTCTGTTAGGCTGGGGCAACAGCAACAGCTAACTAAGGCTGCAACAGAAGCATTAAGCTTTCATTGTCAAGAAAGATCTTAGAGGTTGGCAGGAAATGAAAATTCAGATGGATGAATTATCTGATTGTCAGAGTTCAGTATTATGACGGGTGAAAAGAAGAGCAACATGGCAACAATGACCTCTAAAAAAAATTCAGTATACTTCAGTTTTGGAGGCTTTTGTTGAAGAAAATATGTTCAAGGTCCTGGGCATTAATTTTAATATTTTAAGATGATGAACTCAATGGGAATTTCCTGAGTCTCCCATACGCTCTCGAGCTGGCCCCCAGGGAACAGCACAGTTTTAGGGTGCTGCTGGCAAATTCCTCCACCTTTTCAAATCCCAGTTTTCTATCGGTTTCTTTAACATCAAACAACCCACACACTGCGACTGCTTCAGTGGGTACTTTTTGTTAACACCCTTTTGACCTTGACACTACCCCAGGTAGCAAATCCCGCAGCCGTCCCACCGGCCCCGATGCCTGGTGGTTACCTGCTTTCTGGGTGACTCTTGGGTGACACAGAGGCTTTTCACCTTTGGCTGAGCAAACGTACCCAGCACAGCTTTGCAGAGATAGAGGTGTAGATATATGCGATATAGATATATATCATATAGATATATACAGATCTATCCAATAGGTGTTCCTTGCCTTTTCTGCAAACACTCTTCAGCGTCCGAATTCAACCACCATATTTGGCCCCTTATCCCCAGGCACAAGCTCCTCACATTCTCAGATAAAACAGTTTCTCTGATCTTTAAAATGTTTGTTTGTAGCTTACGTGTTTCCAGTTGCTATCAGCAGCTTGTTGTATTCCATCTTAAATCCATCCTTGAACACGGCTATCTTGTTCTTGATATCCACAGCCGCAACCTGAAATCATTCCTAAACAATGTTAAGGGATGAAATCCCAGATGTTCACTGAGCTCCCAGCCCAACCAACTTGTCTGTCAGGTTTTGGTCCCCTGTGTTCCTGTCCACAGCTTAGCCAACCCAGACCTTAAATATTCCTAATTGCCTTTTCACAAATCCTTGAAGATCTCCCAGTATAAATAAAATAATGGGGAGAAATGTTTAAACCATCACTGTCTGCACTGCTTGCAGGCTGATTATCCTAATCAGAGGCCAGTTGGTCATGGCAGATCCACGTGAGGATGCTCGCAAATGGCAGGTAAGAAATGATGGTCACCACGGAGTTTGCAGAGGGTGTCCTTCCTGCCACGGGAGGAATTGCATTAACTGTGGGACTGAACAACCACAGGGCTCCCGGGCATAAAACAGGGGGGCTGGGGGATACCCAGTGTTTCTGCAACGGCATCCAGTGAGCCAAGAACAGAGACAGCTGCCACATTTTCTAAACACAGCCTTGGCGTACCAGCACTTGCAGAAGATGGCCTGCAGCTACACACAGGGCTCTCCTTACCTGCATTTCGGTCAGGACTTCGATGTCATAGGTGCGGAAGAACTCCTTGGGGCGCAGGGCGATTTGCTCCGGGTGGGAATCCATCGACTGCAAAAAAAGCCATTTTTCTGTCAACTGCTGTGGGTTCAACAGGCAAGTGGAGAAATGCCTATTACCGACACAAGTCAGCAGTAGTCTGAAGTCAGTCCTTACAGCATGGGTTAAGAGGATTGCTCTACAGGGGCTGGAATCAAAGCCTGTTCAAGTAAAAGTAGTCGCAAGATGCTGGACTGGGCTCTGGCTCCTTCTCTGCCTGCGAGGTGCGGGGGTGGCACTGACCGTTTAAGGCAGGAGCACAGCAAGTGCTTCTGAGTAAAAGCAAAGCAGCTCTAACGGCAGCTCCTCATAACACACACAAGTTCATAGGAGCAAAAGAAAGCCCCATTATATTATTTTCCAATTGCCAGGGGAAATGGAAGCTAAAAGAGCAATAAGAACAATCAGCGTTAACACAGTAAGGGCAACACTTTCAAAAGCACCCAAGTTACGCAGCACAAGTTCCCTCAAAAGCTGAAGCAGGGACATGTGGCCCATATCTGCTCATCTTTAGCTGCAAGATAAAGGTTCTTGCTCTTCCCAGCCTTCCCTGGTCACTTGGGTGAGACCTACATCATCTTTACGCACAGGGTTGAGCTGACATTTGAGCGCGAGTTCATCTGTCCTCCTAACTCTGTGGACACAAGCTCAGACACAGGCTGAGGACAAGCTGAGCACCAAGTGACCTGCGTGTAGGCTGCTCCGTGCTCCAGCGCGTCCCTCCCTGCCGGCAGCACAGCAGGGACGGGCAGGGCCACACACAGGCCATGGTCAAGCCCCGCAACATAACACACAGTGCTGAGCAGCACCATTATCTACCCGTGCCACACAGGTATGATGTTTGGGCTTGACCCAAGAGGGACGGGGGATGCAGGAATCAAGGGCTTCACCATCTGCCCCCGCGGATGGATGTGCAAGGTCCTTCTCCCTGGAGGTGGATTCCCCAGGGGCTGGGATGAGCCCTGCAGGACACTCCCGGACTGTGACTTCAGATAACGCCGTGCTCGGAAGAGACCCGTATCTTAGGACTTGAGGCAGGTGCAGGATCATACAGGTTTTACTGCAAATTCTTTAAACACCCAACGTTTACAGAGAGGAACGTCTGACCCCATAGCTCGGGAGCAGTGGCCCCCACACCGATGTGCAGGGAGGGCAGCGCAGAGCAATGCACAACCACCACAGGTTTTGCTGCTGCTTAGTGCTCTGGAGACAGTAACGGGGACATTGCAGCACACCAGGGAGCAGGTCATAGTCCAAAGGGGACAAGGAGGAACAGTCAAGCGGGACCTCAGGACAGATGGATAAGACGCGTTCAGCAAGGCAGAGGAAGGGCAATGCTGCAGTCTCAGGAGGCAAGAAGTCTGCTGCTTACAGCTTTACGTGCTCCTCCTCTAATGACTCTTTTCAGGGTTAGTCCCACTCACAATAGGATTAAGAAAAATCCCTTTTTTTCTAGCCTGTTCCCAAAAATTCTGCATTCTCTTCCATGGTCTTTGTGCACCTTCCAAAAGCAACTACAGCCAGAGGTGTTTCATGGAGGGTTTAACAAACCATGCATAACATCTCTGGCATGGGAGATGTTCTTACTATTTAACGGAGAGTAGAAAAGGCAGTCTAAGACTCACACGGCAGGGATAAGTGTTTCGGAGAGCTGCCTGCCTGGGACAGGGACTGCGAGCTTCTCCAGGCTCCCCAGCACAACCTCCATGACTCTTGGATGCAGGTTTCAGCCAGCTGCTCCTCACCCCCAGCAGGTCTTCTCCAAGCACAGAAATGGCTTGAATACTCTCAAAAAGCCACATGCATATTTGCCTTCCTTTGAAAAGCACTTTGCCTTGGGGCTGGAAGCAGAGTTAGATGCTGTGATTGTAGAGTACCAGCCCCCATGGATAATCATCCCTGACATAAAGGGGAATACATATACCGCCTGTTCTTATGTTATCTCCAAGCTTCAAATCACATGCTGCTGTCCAACCTGAGTTGCTGTCTGATATCAAGTAAGGCTCAGGAATCAGTAATAAAAAATGTGATTAGAAAATCATCCTGTGTCTACAAACTGGAATGCAAAATGAGACGTGTGCCCAAAAAGTGATCTTTGCACTGCGATCAAGTTACCAAGTTGTGATGATGACCAATAATGATAATAATTATGGCACGGAGCATCACTGGGCAGTAAGAACCATGCACTAATAAAAAACCTGGTAGACAATACAATTTTTTCCCATGTTCCGTTTCATTGCCCTTAAGATCTTGATCCAGAAACATAATAAGAAGATCCATCCAGGTACGAGCTGGCCGAGACAGCTATTGCTAGTCCTATGAAGAATGCCCTTGTTTCTGTGCTGGAGTACTCTTAGTTCAGAGTTTGAACAATGCCTCTCTTGTGTTTCATATTTCAGTCACCAACAGAAAAGAAAATTCAAGGGAAAACACAGACAGGATGAACAAGGAAGAAGAAACATGCTGCTGCAATGAGTAACAATGGGGAAAGGTCCTAGGGCAAATTTTAAAACTGGGGAGGAATGTGACAATCCGAAGTGATACAAACCTTACTGAGCTTTGGTCTGTCGTAGGGCAAGTGTCTGTCCATCGTGCACATCACAATCCTGTCTGAGAAACCCTCCTGGCGCAAGGTCTCTGCACAGACCAGTCCAGCTGCCCCTAAGGGAGAGGGAAGACCGGCAGCAGCCATGCGTGTGGGGTATTTGAAGGTCAGAACCCTTTGCTCCTAAACCCCACCAGGACTGACTCCAAAATCACCATCTCCACTAGCCCTGGCCTTACTTCATGGCCCTTCCCAAGTCAAACAGCTTAGAGGGGAAGCCAGCTGGGGTGGATGCAGCAGGCAGGAGAAGGGACCCTCTGTCTCTGGAGCATGACGTCAATCCTCTGCAGGACTTATCTGTCCCTAAACTCACACAAACCCACAAAGAGCACACCTGAGGAGTGCTGCCAGCGCCTAAACACCTCTCACAAGCTCAGGGGCGTGGGTGGCTGCTCAGACCCTTGCGCTCTCCTGGTAGGGGAAGGGTCTTGCAGCTTCCCCTCTGCGCACTCAGCTCCTGCTGAATTCACAGCCGCACACGGAGGGCCCGGAGTCCTCCTTTCTTCACGGCTGAAGTGTTGGTTGCATGCTTCACTGTAGAGGATTTTGCATGCAGTTTCTTTGAGGTTTTTTTGTTTGCTTGTTTTTAAACACAGAAAAAAGGCTAAATCAAACAAAAAGCTGCCTTGGGGCATGCTGTCCCCCTGCAGTCAGGCAGCCTGACGGGTATGTCCCTTCTTCCCTGGCCAAACCAGTGAGAGGTGAGAAGTCCTGAGTCTCTTCTCAACCAAGGAAGCCTTGCTCAGTGATGTAAGGGCCACAGTTTCTGTAATACCAATGAAAGAAGATGGACCTGGACAGTATCGTAGTTTGGTCCATCAACAAAACGCTCCTGTTGATGGAGGCAGAGAACAGTGGAAGAAGAGAGAGGTGGGTGGCCATCCTGTGCACGCTGCCTGGAACATGCTGAGCTCGGAGTGACACTGCACTGATGCCGGGAAGAGCCTCACATGAGCAAGGGCCTGCGGTCACTTGCCCTCCGCTCTGCTGGCTATGCCTGGATCTTGGTCCTCGATGCACGGCTGGATGGGTAATCTCTTCCCAACACTTCTTCCTCACAACCCCAGCTTTGAAATCTCCTTTCCCATCCACCAGAACAGACCTTGGTTTTTAATAGACCTGTAAATTTAGCTGGTCAAGCCTGAGAAAGTTCCTTCAGCAATGGCTAACATTGCCTGTGGAGTGACCTTGCTGAGGATTTTGATGACTGTCCAGCCCTGCCGCACACCAGGACAGCCCAGCTGACCTGGGGAGCAGCGGTGTCACAAACAGCAGGGACACAAGGAAGGGAAAAACGCTGCCCAGCAGCAAGGAAAAAGCCAGCCAGGCTGGTTTTCCCCTCTGCTCAGGCTGCGAGCTGCAACTTAGATGACAGGAGCAGGCGATTGCAATGTGCTCCCCATTTCCACAGCTTGGATCTGGTGACCTGGGGGTGTAATCAAGTAAGAACAACCATGTGCAGCCATTCCCTCCCAGCCCCAGGTCCAACACCAGACAGCTTGTGTCCTCCTCCCACCCTCCATTTCACCATGACACAGTTCACCCTCGCATCCAACCCATTCCAGAAACAGGCAAACTCAGTAGATGGGATTCACTCCATCAGGCTTTCTACAAAAATTGCATTACACAAATGGAGCTGGGACAAGAGATAAGAAAAGATAGCTTGTCAGTTTTGCTATTTCATGCAGGGATTTGATATTTTCTGGGAACATGGAAGAATTTATCTTCAGAGAAGCACCTTGAGGTGAGAGCTTTGGAGCTACAGGCAGCTGCAATGGGATAAGACAGAGATGTGCAGGCTCTGAGAGGAAAAGGTGTATCCACATCACGGGAACACCTGAGAGGACTTTACACTTATCAGTTGTGGAAATCACGGGTTACTGATGAATCTGGGGAGGGTGTAGAGGGAAGAGGGTTCAGGGCACCCACTACAAAGGACTGTGACGGGGAACTACAAAGCTCCACAGACCAGAGGCACAGGGCACCTTTGGACCATTAGTATGTAGGACAAAAAGGCTCAGGAAGACCCCCTGGTCTAACCCTTCACACAGGGAAGGATGCAGGAGGGGTGACAGAAGGTGCAAGGCACACAGACACCCTGCTGTTCACACACCCGCCTGGGAGGGGACACACACAGTGGTCCCAACGCATGCCACCCAATACCTGCACCGATGATCAGCACATTGGTACTGCTCAGGTTATAGTTGCTCAAGGAGATGCACTTTGCCATCATCTTCGTCCTCCTCTGTGTCTGAAGAGCCTATGCCACCAACCACAAGAAGAAAGTCATTATCTTTTCTCAGCTTTAACGTGGGTAGCCAGGCAGGAATGGGAACAACTACATTATTGTCATAAAACAGCTTGGATAGAAAGGGAACAACTGCACCCTTGTACCCAACGAGGACTCCAAACCCATGCTCATCCAAATACCTTTCCACCATCCAGTGCACTACCCCCTTACAAGGTACAAAAGAAAAATAAATCCATTGTCTTCTCCAAATTCATCCAGGTACGCAGAGCTGGGAAAAAAAAAATAGAAAAAGCAGCCCAAATGTGTCATTGTGCAATTCTGCAACCAACAGCTGAGATGGAAATGCAGAAGTCCTATCAGGAACTTTATTCTGCACCTAAGCAGATACCTCTGATATCCAAAGAAGCTCATGGACTTGTCCAACCTACCAGAGCACACCCTAGGACCTATGCCACTGTGGCCCTGCTGCACAGACCCCCTGTTGCCAGCCATCAGCGGCCAAAATCCATTTCTGATTGAAGGAACAGGCTCAACCCTCCTCATCACGTCCCACCCGAATCAGTGGGAGCAGAAGTGCTGCCATTCAGGTGACCTCTCTGGATCTAACCCAAGTGCTGTAAGGGTCCGGCTGGTTCTGAGCCGCTGGATTCACACACGCGTACGTGCAAACGTGCATCAGAAGAAGGCTTTTCATGGAAAGAAAGATGGCAGTGGCCTGAACAGGCTTCATTCTGCATCCTGTCTGGGGGGATGAGAGCCTTCCCTGCCCGTGCACCAGGTTCCTCTCCAGCAAAAGGAGCTGATGCCTGGGCTCAAGAGGGAGCACAGATGACCTCTGTCGTTGCCGAGCCACATTCAGACCCAGCAGACAAGGTCGAAAGGCCGGTGGAAGAGGCCTGTTTCTATGGGCCAACTACATTAAAAGTTGCTATCAGCTTAAGGAAGCATAGGACAAGTTCAGGAGAAACACCTAGCAAGACCTCCTGAATCCATGGACACCCCAGCTCAGGTATCCGGCAGCTGCAGGGAGGCTGGGGGAGCACAGGCAGGATGGGGGGGACACAACACCCACCCGTGCTCCACTCGTGCCTCCGTACGATCTTTGGGCCGTTGCTTGAGACAGGACTGGGCTAGGTGAACCGTTGGTTTACCCATGCTGGATGCTCATGCATCCTTCTGTTCAGGCACTGCTTCCCCTGCCAGAGAGCCCAAAGAAAAGCATTTCCCCCCACCCCCACGCACACAGAGCAAAAAGCAAAAGCACGGGCCTCGATTTTGGGATGCCAGTGGCCCCTCACCTGCTTGCTTGCTCGGATGTAAACCTTCTCCTTCTCGATCTTCACCTGAGGGTGACAGAACAGCAGCGGTTTCAGCACCTCTGGCGTAAGAGGGTGATTGCTCCCTCTTTGCAACAACCAACGGAGTAGCGATCTCACCAGGTCTCCTGTAAGAGCGGCTCAGGCCATGGCAGGGCTCACCCTGGCTCGAGGCCGTGTGATGTGTCCTGTCTCCTATCAACTATGCACCAATGGTCAGTGTAAAACCCCACTTCTATCTAACCAGGCTTATGGCTGGTTTCTCAGTCCCACCCCACTCCTGGTCAAGAGACCTCCCAGACTCTGCACCCCCACCCTCGGGATCCCAGGAGGTGCCTGATGCCCGTAGGTGGACGCAAGGGGAGCTGCAGGGAGGAAGGAGAGCTGGGTGAGGTGTGCTCTCCACTGTCTACCCCAGCATGTGCTCAGAAAAGGTTTGCTCCATGCCTTCACAGAGCATGCTTATCCCAATGCAAACAGCCATTTTACAGATGGNAAAGATGGGGACAGACTTTTTAGTAAGACCTGTTGCTACAGGACAAGGGGTGATGTTTTTAAGCTAAAAGAGGGTAGATTTAGATTGGACATAAGGAAGAAATGTTTTACAATGAGGGTGGTGAGACACTGGAACAGGTTGCCCAGAGGAGTTGTGGATGCCCCATCCCTGGAAGTGTTCAAGGTCAGGTTGGATGGGGCTTTGAACAACGTGATCTGGTGAAAGGTGTCACTGCCCATGGCAGAGGGGTTGGACTAGGTGATCTTTAAAGGTCCTTTACAACCCAAACCATCTTGTGATTCTGTGATTTCCTCTGCTGCTGCGAGAACGAAGTCTCACCTGGAACCTTGGTAAGCTGTCCAAGCCAGGAAAATCCTCTATGTCGCCTGTGCCGATGTTGAAGCAAGCTCCATGCCAGGGACAGCGGACTCTTCCTTTGGACAAAACCCCTGCAGGAAGCATGGCAGAGCAGAGTTGGTGCTGCTCTGCAGCTGCCTCCCGTCCCTGCCTGCAGCCCACTGAGACCGAGCTGCCGCGACCTGGCCAGGGCAGGGATGCCAGGTCTCCCTCCCGCTGTCCTGGTGATGGTGGACTCCCCAGCTTCTTCACGACATGAAGGCCACTGCTCTGCAAGGCTGACCTCCTGAAGGCTGAAGGTTGCTGCCCAGGGCCTCCTGCAGTGACAGGAGCCGTGCTGCTCCATGCAGAGCAGCTTCGAAGTTCAGACTCTGCAAGCACGTCCCTGTGACACTCCTCCTTTACGCAGAGGTGTCACCTCTCCTGCAGGACATGTGGCAGCTCTTGTGGACCTGGATGGTCAACAGCATCTTGGCTACTTCATGTGGAGTTCTCTTAACCTGCGTGTGGGACTGGTCCAGCCATTTGGGATAGAGGGTGAACACAGTTACCAACTGGGATCCTATATGAGGAATCCCATCTAAAATGCCCTCGCTGACAATGCCCTTCCAGCGCCTCTGAGCACAGCTCCAAAGCTGTCTGCTCTGCCTGGAACATAATCTTGCTCTCTGGCAGGGCCTGGGGCTGCCGTCTCCAGGGTCTCGTAGTCACCTCCACAAGCCCCAGCAGCACCCGGAGCAAGCAGCGCCTCAAGCAGAGTGTCCCTTACCTAGAGCAAGGGTGTTTCAGAACAGATCCTGACACAGCAAGGAGTCTGCCCACCGCCGGGAAAGCACGGGGCATGCCCAAAGCCACGAGTTCACTCCTCGCAAGTGTGTGCTCAGAGACTGCTACCTTGGACTTTGGCTTTCCCTGCCTGAAAGAGCCAGCTCACAACGCCAGGGCAGAGCGAACGGCTACAATTTGGCCATGCCGGACTGGTCCTGAGCTTGTGCCTCTGC
This sequence comes from Pelecanoides urinatrix, assembly GCA_013400755.1. Classification (NCBI taxonomy): domain Eukaryota; kingdom Metazoa; phylum Chordata; class Aves; order Procellariiformes; family Procellariidae; genus Pelecanoides; species Pelecanoides urinatrix. The sequence continues at coordinate 11,820 of VZTQ01015891.1, read as the reverse complement.
TTGCCAAGGCACAGCAGTGCCACATCTCGTCACCCACCACACGTGGGGATGCAGGGGCAGCCCCCGCACCTACTTCTGCAGCAAATCCTGTGTTCCCCAAAGAGATGCCCGTGCACGCGGCCAGTCTGAGATGCGCCCATAGGTCTCTGAAAGGCAGGCAGGCTTTCAGCTCCGTTGGCCACCGGAGCAGCATGGGGCTCTTCTGCCCTGCTCAGCAGGCTGCTAGGCCCAGGCGAGGGGCTGAGAGCGTGGCTGCCTGCACCCAGCACCGCTGCGGGGCCAGCAATGCCCGCAGAGCACGCAGCAGGATGCTCCCCTGTCTTCCCCAGGATCCCAGCAAAGTGCCCCCTGTCCCCAGTTTGGGTGACGCACTTCTCCAGTATACAGCCAGGCCAGCACTGCCTGCTACCACTACTCAGACTCTGGGTAGAGACCTGCCTGCAGCCCATGCTGAGAAAATGCCAGGATGCATATTTTTAAGTGCCAAGATGGGAAACCACTGCACCTCATCCCACTTCAATTGATAACATCAGCAACATTTCTTTTTGCTACTGAAAGGATCCCATCAGTCCAAAGAACTTCATCCTTCTCCCACAAACAGGATTTTGATTTACAGAGAGCTGTGGTTTTGTGGTTTTTTTAAAGACCGAGTGACCTGAAAAATCATAAGGTGATTTTTTTTTCCCTTTAAGACATTTTTTTAACTCCTCAGTGTCTGGGAACCGATAAACAGAACAACAGCCCCATAAAACCCGGCTTTGTGTGGGGACAGAGAGCTGCAGCTGTTTCATACCATCCAAGAGAGGTTCAGCTCCAGCTGATGAATGAAGCAGAAGCCAAATTTCATGGTGCCCATGCCGTTTTGTTCTTCAAAGTCACCCAAAAGAAGCACCAGCCCTGTGACCAGCAGTGGCAAGCTGGAGTCACCAGCAAACCAGACCTGCGGCGAAGTGCTCCCAGGAGGTCTGTGCACCCCCAGCTTTCTGCCCGTGCCTTCCTCCAGCCAGAACATGCCAAGATGAGCGTGCGGCACGGCATGTGACCCATGCCCAGCAGCGCAGCCGGATGAACCCTGGGCTGTCTTCTGCCAACACTTTGATGCCCTTGGTTAGTCTCCCAGGATGCGATGCAGACTTACCTTTGACCAGTGGAGCCCCATAGTGGGGACACTTGTGTCCCACGGCGTGGAACTCGCCACTCTCCTTGATAAGCAGAGCCTTCCCGCAGCCCAGGTCCACTTCCCGCATCCTGGGGAGGAGGAGCACGGAAAACACATGGCAGAGCATCCACCTGGCAGCGGACACCACCCCCTCGCCCTGCATCCCAGCCCCGGTCCCGCCAGGCTCCCCCCCTGCTCACCACCAGCTCCAGGTGACTTAGAAGTGTGGGTCACTCCTGTCACCGAGCCGGCTTTGGCGGTGGCTCTACTGCTCCCAGCTTGGGGCACATCCAAGCTGGGTCATCAAGTGGCAGCTTCTTTATCCACCACTGTGCCAAGACATGGCCCAAAGTACCTCCCCAGCTGCTCGGGAAGCGGCTGGTGGTCTCCACCCAAGTCCAGGGGTCAGAATAAAGCTTTTCAGCACGTAGTGGGAGCAAGAAACCAAACTGGTTTTACTGTGACATCACCTCCCCTTCTGGCCCCAGCTGCTCAGCAGGTCCCTGCCAGGCTTTTGTTCACTCACACAAAGCAAACACATTTCTGAGACTTGAAAACCAGGAGAGGCGATTCTGACCCTTTGCGTACTCCGGCCTTGGGGTCTGCCTCCCTGCACCTCAGGGGGTCACGCTCTGGTCCTGGCCACATCCCAGGGTCAACAATGTGGGTCACCTTTTCCTGATAAACCCCTCAGGACAGCAGACACCTACGTGTGACCTCCTTGCTGTTTCCCTCAGCTGTTTTTTCAGAGTAAAGCTCACAGGGTGACCTGGGCTGGGCTGCTGGCCCCAGCTCTGCATCACGGAGGGGCTTTGCCTCCCTGGTGCTGCTGGCACTCAGCCCTGCATTTGCATTTGCACTCCAGCCATTCCCCCTGGAGAAATTCAGGTGCTCTTTGAAAGACCACAGTTGCTTGCATGGTACCCTGGACAAAAGTGTGATTAGCACAGCAGGAATTATTTACACACAAAGCTTTGCAATTTTTAGGCTCTCTGGGTCACACCTCCCGAGCTGCAGTCACCTGGTCCTTGACCAGCCAAGGCAGGCTGAGGCTCCAGCCACCCCTGTCCTGGCCAAAAGCATCTCCTTGGCAATCATACACCTTGCCTGCAAAGACAGAAATTGCTACTGAGCATCCCCATCTGCTGAACGAGTGATTAATCATGCCGTTAGTGCTGGAAAGCAGCATTTCAGAAAATCCTTTCTAACTCCCTTGGCTTGACGGAGAGCGGATCTGCAGCCCTCCGGCTCAGCGGGGCTGCGCTGGGCAATACACACCCTGCGCCGGGCACAGCGTGGGTGCAGTGTCCCGGCACAGCGGGTGCGTTTGCCCGCAGCAGCCGGCTGCCCAGCTCTCCCCGGGGATGCCTCCCCCGTGCCCAGCGGCACCCAGCCGGCCCTGCCCCGTTGCTGCTTGCTGCAGGCTGGCCGGGCAGAGGTTTTGTAATGCAGCTGCAACGTGCTTTTAATTGCAAGAGCTTCCAAGCTCTGCAGACCATATACAGAACTGGGCTGCATTTAGGCAGTTGCATTACGCTGGGCAGTTGCACTATCCACTGAAACATGAGTCTTTCAATCATTCCTCATTTCCAGGAGGCTGCCCATTGCTCCTCTCTTCAGAGCCTGGAGATTGGGATGCAGAAGCCTCCAGCACTGAGACCCCCACTCCTCCACCTGCCCAGATCTTTGTCAAGGGGATTTTTGCGGCTTTCCAGCCATAGGAGCAGTGCAGGCTGCCCAAGCGTCATCGACTGAGACTGACGTTGCTCTGCACTGAGCAGATGTTTACTCTCTGCTCTCTCACTATGTCTCCGCCACCATCCCAACATGTCCTGTCCTCTTTTTCTCTTCTAGCCACTCAGGTGCTCCCTTTCCAACCAACAGCCCTGATACATCCTGTGCAATCCATGGCCCTGTGTGAGGGACTGAACCTCTTCCCAATGCCAGTATCAGCAGCTGCTTCCTTACAGCAGAGCCTTCCAGCTAACCATGGAGGAAAGCAGAGAGATGAGGAGTGAGCCCTTGTTTTGCAGGGAGCTGGATGCGGAGTGCAGAGCTGCTGTTCCCTGGAAACTTCCCCTCTTCCAGCCAGAAAGCCTGTCCCCGCACAACTCAATGTTTATCTGGAAATCCTAGTTGTTCCCATTGCACAAAGGGACCATCTCTACAGCAAGCCTGGCACATTGCATTTGCTGTGCCGAGTACACCACTGTGCACACACAGAGCAAACCCCACGTGCTCAAGAAAGCTACTGGCCATGCGTGATCCTTGAATGCTGTTCATGCACGACAGGTCCAGGGACTCAGAAGGATGGGACTCACTTTGCATGCTCATTCCTCTTTGGGTAATATCCCAACTCTATCCCATCACTTGCACCCAGGCTACAGAGACACTTGTCTCACTCTCTGCTTCAGAGCATGGAGATGAAACCAGGGCTCAGTCCACCAGCATCCCTGTAACACCTTCAAACCCACCTTGGACAAGTCTTCATGCAGGTGCCTGCTCCACCTGCATCAACTGTCCCAACAGAGTAACGGCAAGTGCTCCATTTCCTTGCCACCTTGGGTGAAAACAGCAACAGAACTCATCATGCCTGCCCTTGGGAGTCGTTTTGACTCAACAAAGTGGCAGGTCCACTCCCAAGCAATGCAGCTCTGCTCCCTCCCTGTGTAGGACACTTGGCACTTGGAGGTCCTTCCGTCAGCACAATGGGAATAGAGCAGTACAAGTCCTACTGCATTCCTCACCTGTGCAGTACTTCAGATAAAACCTGCGGTTAAATGACAACCATAACTCTATGGGAAGATAAGATAAGTGAAAGAGTTTACAACTTACCCAAGGAATGGTGTGATCTGAGAGAGTCAAAAACAAGACCTCGTGTCTTCAAGGCAGCACACAGCCACCTGCAAGGCTCCCAGTCCCACACTCACTCCAGAGCGAGCAAGAGGATGATTTACGCTGCACTGCTCCCTGCTGAGTTATTTACTCAGTTGGGAATTTGCCCTGTTGCCCCACTCCACTCCCCATTTGGGAAGCACCAGCTAAAACTCAGCTCTGGCCTGCAAAGGACCTTTGCTCAAGAGCTGAGGGAGCACTTGGGGCCGCAGTGCTCCTGTCTGCAGCTCATTGACCTCCCCCAGTTAGCCTGCTGGGAGGCTGGCTGGGTACAGCAGCGCCAGAGTTTATCCTCCAGTATCTTTTACTGGTTCTGCTGAGACCATCTTGGTACCAGAAGGATAGAAAGGGTGGGCAGAAAGAGTACCTTGTGCTTGCAGACTCCACTAACACAACGCAGAGGTGCCCGAACCCTTGTGCCAGTGCCCTGCATTGCTGCTGCGCCCATGCGCACCCCTGCCCAGCACACTCCTTGAGAGAAGCACCCCAGAAAATCTCTCTGGGTATCGGAGCAAGAAGGGACTCCTTTGATCTGGCCCGTTGCTTACATGAGCCGTGGGACCTTCTCGCAGCATCTCTCTTTTGAGCTAGACTCAGCCTGCCAGGAAGAAAGCTATTCTCAACTTAAAACGTCCAGTGATGGCAAGTCCACTGCTGTACTTTGTAGCGTGTTTCAGTAGCTGAACGTACACACGGTTGAAGTGTGAGCCCAGTTTCCAGACCGATGCCAGTTTCCAGCCCTGGCTTTAGCTGAGGAGCTCCCTGCTACAGCTGCTGCAGCCAGGTATGTTCTCCTGGACTGCAGCCAGCTCCCTCCTCACCTTCCCCACTGCAGGCAGAGGTCTTCAACTCTTTTAATCTACTATATCACATGCTTTCCAGTCAATGTATCTATTGCAGCCCTAATTTTCCAACATCCTCTTGCAGCGGGGCACTAAAGCAGGGAACACTCTTTTTGTAACACCCCAAACTTGAAGTCAGCAGAAGCTGCCTCTGTGAACACTTGGTGTTCAGTCATTAGACTATGTCTTGACATTGGAACAGGACCTGCTCTGTGCAACCAGTATTTCCCTTTTTGCTTCACTCCAGCTTCGAGGCAATCCCGGTCACTGCCTGTGCGCTGCCCCAGGTCCCCTCTTCCCCAGCCCTGCTGTAGCTGCTTACCTGTGCCGGAGGCAGTGGGTTGCCCATCACCTCCCAGAAGCAGCCCTGCAGCCACTGTACTTGCCTTCCAGTCCAGTGCATCTCCACTGACCCCTCACCCCCACCTCTCACTGGAGGAGGCCATTTGCCTCCAGGTCCTGATGACCCTCCAGCACTTCTCTGAGCTGCAGCAGAGCTTGCAGAGTCAGCCACACCTCATCACATGAGGATCTAATCCAACAGAGCCCGGTGCATCTCTTTGTAGAAAGGTCTAATGGTAAATTCCCATCACAACGAAAAAAAACAGTTTATTCCTGGATGGACTTACCTAATGAGAAGAATTTATAGCCCATGAAGCCCCTTAAGTTTAGAACAAAGTAGCTTGTAGTACATGGATTATTCTAGAATATCATCACAAGCAATAGTTCAATTTAAAGCAAATAGATGCCAGACTCCTGCTGTGTCCCACACACCTGACATCACTCCCTCACTGGAATAAAGGCTATTTCAAACTATGTTTTCTTTCACACAAGGACAGAGCCTGCTGACATGTTGGCCATCGGCCGAATGGAACATACTGCAAAAAAGGCACATCTACCCCAGAAAAGAAACACCAGCCTGTAAAGCACAGTGATTGGGACAGGCACTTTTTAGACTTCAGAAAAGTCTTAAATCAGGGTAGTGAGACTGTACATAGCTGAAGTGTGTTGCCGTTAGCAAAATATTTGGAAAACTCCATCCTTGGTGAAAGAGAAAATTGAAAGAGATGAGCTCAGCTAGAAGAGCAAGGCACTACAGAAATGATGGAGCACATGATCTGCCCCATCAGCTCCACCCATGCTGCTTTGTAAAACTCCTAAGGCTGTATACATTTATAAAAAATTGTCAGGGTTGTCTAATGCAAGCTGAGCAGAGCCTGTTGGGAAATTCTGCTACAGAACATCACATCTTTCTAAGAGAAGTCGCAGGGCGGACCATGCAGGGAACAACAGACCTTCTGGTAAAAAACCGTTGTCACCTGTCCATGATGTCATTTTTTAAGATGAAAAAAAAAGGTATTTTCCTAAGTTAAATTATCATCTCCAGAAACTCTAAAGATCAAGATAGGGGGGTTGGTTTGGGATATAAAATCTCTCAAGTTTTACCTGCAAAAATTTTAGGCACTTACTGTCCATTCTCCAGGTCCTTCACATGGCACACGGACGCTTCCACCACATCCTTTGGGTTGTGGTAGGGATTGCTGGCGATGGGATGTTCCTCGAGATGATAGTGTCGGGCAGTCCCGTTGACTTTGTAGATCAGGGGGCTGGCTTTCCCATTAGGTGACATCTCCTCCTTGCTTCTCTCCTTCTCGGGTATCACAACTTCAATTTTCACTTCAACTGCAGGAACAAACAGAAATCTTCATTGAAATGAAGCTGGAGGTTTTGCTGCTGTTCTGCCTCTCCCTCCTTTCCTGGACTTCGAAAGGGGCTGACAGACATTAGAACAGACATTTTTTCTTGGCTTGCTTGCGAAGATAAAACATTTAATATCAAACTCGGCTTGATTACCTGAGCCCATTATTCCACTGTTCTTTCTCCACTGGGCACCTTTGCATGCATGAAGTACATATTCTTGCAAGCAGACATTAGTCATCAGTGCAAAACAACCCCTCAGTCACAGTTCCTGTCCTGTTTACTGGAAAACAGCTTCAGGCAGCTAAATGTGATGCATGCCAAGGCCTCTAGGGCTCAGACAGACTTCAAAAAACCATTTAAATGTTTGTACATAACATTAACTGAAAGAGAAAGCCAACACTGCATGGTGTATAAAGCTGCTTCATTAGATGGAGACCAATTAATAAGGAACTAGAAATATCCAAAATTATTTCTGCATGAGGTTTTCAGCATACAGTGAATTTTCAGCACTAAGTGAGAAAAGCAAGGATTGTCTGTTTTACTTAGGTGTACACCATTGAACAGGTTGGACAATAAAAGCATCCCTGGCCTGGGGACCAGGGGACCCAGGGACACGCAGGAGCTGCTTGTGCCGGCTCAGCAGGGCAGGGGATGGGGCGGCTTTTCACCAAAGTGCAAAATCCTCGCACTCACCAGGGGCAGAATTCACCGGGGGCTCTGACAGACAGATCCAGTAAAGCAATTTTCTGTGTATCCACACTGAACCAAGAAAATGTGAACTTCTGTTGTGTTATTGTAGCTGCCAGCTGCAGGAGTCACTGCAAACTAATAGGCCCAGCACCATGTATTAAAAAAAAAATGTTGCTATGAGCAAATTTGTTCCTGGAGCTCTAGAGAAGCATCCCAGCTCCCTGCAGGTACCCAGCAAAGAGGCCGCTTTCCATAAGCACTGCTTTCCTATGTTGTTTGGAAAAGCAGACACGGATTTTCCAGAGCAGAGTTAGGAAACATAATGAACATCCATTTATGCCAGTGCCTGTGAAATACTTTCGGTAGAAGAAACAGGACGATCGTTTCATACAATTACAGAGCCGATCAGACATTTGTCTGGAGCGAATGTGGCTGCGCAGCCTTGCAGCCAGATCCCGGAGCCGGGCGGCACGTTGCTGCCGACCGCGGCACAGGATGGGACCAGGCTGGCACCGCCGAAGCCAGTGGCTGCGAGCCCTAAGGGTGACGTTAATGCCGGTGAGTTCACCCTGCAAGGAACAACCCCCATCCCTCACTTGGCCCGATGCCCCAGAGCTTTGTTTTCCAAACTACATTTGGGTCAGGCAAGCACCCGGATTGCTCGCTGATCCACGGCCATATGAACCTGTGGGGATGAAGATGGAAATTTATCCCTGAGCTCTTCACTTCTTTCTCAGTCAGAAAAACATGTGCAAAAAGCAGCAGGTCTCTGGCACCGGTATGTGACAGGGTTCCCAGCTGTCCCCTCTCGGCATTCACCGACACTGCTGGACAAACGTCCAGAGGAAAAGAAAAGGAGGTATAAAGTCTTACCCCCTCCTGTTTCGGGCCCCACACTTCACCACTTGCCTCCGTGGGGGACAACTCCCACTCACCTCTCCCCGACCCTTTATCCCTCCTTCTCGTCCTCCTCCTCATCCCCCCTGGCCCCGCGTGGGGTGTCCCTCTGGCCAGAGACCTGCATTCCTGAGGGATGATCCCTCCAGGAATCTGGGGCTCAGCAGCAACTGAGTTGATCCAGCAAACTGCTTCAATTGCCATCAGGGAAAATGACATTTAAATGAAATATTTATAAACCCAAGTTTAATTCTGAAATCGGATTGGCACGGTGTGGCTGGGTCCAGTGCGCTCCATCCCTTTGACAATCATTTTCTGTAGCTGCCAGAAGAGGTTCCTGACCTTAAAGCAAACTGTTTGGAATGTTTTAGGCACGTGCCTACAAATCTGTGCAGTGGCCGACTCCTCGGGGACCGGCCGAGGCCACCACTGTCACACAGCAGCACTGCCCCGGCCACGGCTGGTGGGAACAAGGGTGACAGCTGTAGCTTCCACAGAGACAGAGATACGCCTGCTTGCCCCGTGCTACCAGCATCACTTATATACATATGTGTATGTATGTGGTTTTGTGTGTTCATGTATATTTTTAACATATATGTATTTTTTAACTATATATATATACACACACATATATATAAAGGACCAGGAGGCCAGGGCTGGAAGTATTTTATAATACACAAAAACAGCAGATGAACCAGTTGAGCATTAGCACCACACATCCACATACACCTCAGCACTGCCAACTCTTAGTCAGCTCCCCAAAATCATAGAATCGCTTAAAATATGGACTCTTGTTAAGACTATAAATTTTGACCTTTTTTTTTTTTTTTTCCCCCCCAGGGTTTCAGCCTTTAGGTCGGAGCACTGCCGGGACCCCCCCACGCACACCCAGGAACTATGTCCCAACCCCATTTATTGTGGTTGGCTCAGATGGTTTTTTCACGCTGTGGCCACAATGCTCTCGTGCTTTGCCTCATGCCGTTAACACCTGGCAGTCAGTCATTAATACTCCATTACATCTCCCATAAATCTATTCCTTCTCCCTAACTATTGTGGGACAAGTCAAAGCCTCTGCCTGCTTTTAGGCAGGTACCTGAGACACGAGGCTGGAAATGTTGGTATCGATCCTGGGTAGGGTGCAGGCAGGAGGAGGGTGGCTGGGCTGCAGTGCAGGGCCACGGTCATTATTTTAAAAAATTAGGGCAATTAAATGGCCCAAGACTTCTTTACCACAGCACTAGGTTCCCAGTATGGCTCAGTGCTCTTCTGGAGGCTAAATTTAAACTATGGGTATCAGGCCATTTGAAGTATCATACTTACAACAGTAGAAACTACTAACTTAATACGGCAGTGCAGGGGAAGAAAGAATTGGCATGAGCCAAGGGTTGGCTTGAACCTGGGGGAGTTTGGGTACGATGACGATGCCTGGCCATAGGGGATGGAGGAGCTGGGCCAGCAGAGGGGAGAGCAGTTGTCTGCCTTCCCCACCACAAAACCCTGTGACGCCTCAGGGTTTGCTGCTCAGGGGCTGCAGGCACAGGGCAAACGAGCATCGAGGGCAGGGAACAGCGTTGTACTGGCTGTATGGTGCAGTGGAAACCAGAAAAGCATCAAGGGTAGTGATGACGGAGGGACCAGCAGGGAACGGTGGGCACCGCCAGAAAGCCCGGTTTACCCCAGTAGGGTTTATTTTCCTGCAGCCCCAGCACAGAGTAAATCCACCGCCGCAGGACATGCCCGGGGTCTCGCTCTGCCCTGCTGGAGCCGAGCTCTCCAGGCATCCCCCGGGCTCGCCCGCACTGCCTCTTAACTGCAAACCTTGACAACAACTACTTTAAGTGGTCTCAAAGAGACTCCAAACCATTTCTACTAAAAATGACAGAGCTAACGACAAAACCATCACGTCAAATGTGCCTCGCTCTACCCTCCCTCTCCAGATGCCCTGTTCAGCAAATGCCATGCTCCCAAAAACCAGGAGGTAGGACTTGCCATCCAAGCCTGGGGGCACCCTCAGAGCCAAGCTCAGAAGGACACACAGCCCACAGCACCCCCTCCAGCAGCGTGCAGCACCCCTGCGAAGGGGACATGTTCCCTGCTCAGAGCCAAACGCATCCTCTGTGCGAAGGCGAAGCTCACCCACAGACACGCTGTGCTGTGCCGGAGCTGCTGCCCTTGCCCCACCATCCAGCGCTGAGCCCAGCAGAGTGCAAAGAAAAATAATCACAACTTTATAGGTTTTGCAAGCTGCTCTCCCACGCCTGGTGCAGAGATGGTGCTGCTGCAGCTCACACTGAGCAGTCGCTGGTGCGCGATGGTTCCCTTTACCCGTCATCCTGACCTGGCTGGCTCTCCGGGAGCGGGTGCTGGGATCCCACGCAGGCTGCCAGCTGGCAGCTCAGCGCGAATGCATCACGCACCCGGAGAAAAAAAATTATGCAGAGATTGAGAACTGGGCCTTCAGAAGAGGATCCGGCGTCACGGGACTGCAGCACTAGAGATAACAGAAGCTTATTTCGCCGCTTGAACATAGGCTCTTAATTAAACACTTAAATATCAGGATGGGGTCGTGTGCTGCAGCAGCAGCCAAGCTGCAGGGCTGACCTCCGGTACAGCCAGCACAGTTATTTACTGTTGCAGGACTCCACTCCCTCCCCAAAGCTCTTGCACCGGTGATTTGTTCATGAAGAGGTCTTCCTGGCACACAGCAATGCGTGTGCAACGTCAAGGTTGTCTCGAGAAATGCTGAAGGTGCTCAAGGGGACTGAGGGTCTCTCTCAGATATAAGAAGAGGGAGCAGATAAGGACCTCGTATACATCTTTCAAAAGTGTCTAAATAAATTCTGTTGACTTCAGGTTGCACCTGAAATATTCCCTTCATGTCGAAACAGCACTGATGGAGAAAATAGCTCTGTTCTGTCCCTGCATTATTTGCTTCTCATTCGTACAGGGGATAGGTGGATTTTTAGAAAGTCCACTACTTAGCTCGGATGGTGCACAGTTCCCACACGAAACAGGAATGACAAATATCAGAACAACAATCAGTATCTGCAAATGCATCAGTAATGGTTTATTTTATAATAGTTTAAACTGCATTTGCAGGTTTTATAACCATCGAGATGAAGCAGCGCAGTCGGTGGTGTGCTAACCAGGGGCTGGGGAAAGGCTTGTCAAAAGCCTTTGAAGACTGCTAATCAAAACCAGCGCTGCAGAGAGAGCGTTACATTACAGGATGGCATTTCCAGTCATTTGGCCCTGCTATGCAAATCCAGCTCTACAGGAAAATCTGCAGTTCAGGAAATATGCCTGCAGAGCGCTTTTATTCCTGCACCAGTCCAAGATTAAACACAATTTTGCTGATGGTATACAAAATAAAGTGGAACTGCCAACAGAGTTTGTTACAAGTTTAGTCAACAAAGGCTTTTATTCCTGGACGCATTTTCACTCCTTAAACATTTCAAGAAAGGACATAGAGAGCGTGGGTTTTCACAAAAGAAAACTTACAGTTCACAGCGTCCAATGCCGTATTACCTTGGCACTGCAGTGACCCGTAAAATAATCACAGTACAGGTCAAGGGCAGAAAACCAGCTTTATTTTCTCCTTGTGCCTTGCAAAGCGAAGGCAGAGGACCTCACTCA
>VZTQ01015890.1:54823-126013 GCA_013400755.1 Pelecanoides urinatrix | reverse complement strand
ATTAAATTAATCATCAATTAAAAAAAAAATCTCACCAGCTTTTTTAATAACATTATTTTTATTAATATTTTGCACCATATATGCATATGTTATTATGTCTGTATCAGTTTTCACTTCTGTGATTCACTCACTAACAATACTAGCTAGAATAACAGCTGCTTTATGTACAGCAGTGGGTCTAGATTAGAGGTGTGTAAAAATTATTTTTTTTCTGTAAAAAAAAGCTGAATCTAAAAAAGCCCCCCAAATTTTCATCCTAAAAAGTTTCTATCCTAAATTCAGAACACATGTTATTATCAACAGAGTTTCAGAAATAATTAAAAAAAAGCTATGGAAGTGAAAGATGTGGAAAGAAAACAGTTTTGTTTCTTTCCATTATTTTTTTTCTTTTTGATCACTTGAGAACTTGTTTGTTTAGATTTTTACTCATTTTATATTGACCATTTAAAATACAGTAGTTTAAGATTAATGCATTGTTAAGGTACAAAATCCTTATTTTTCATTTAAGAAAAGCTGAAATTAATTTTTCAACTCTTGCTAAAATTTTCTCCAATGCTTACTTAGCTGAAAAGTTATTCCAAGGTGTTTTTCCTCTATTCTAGTTTTATTGAATTGACATTTCGCAACAAAAGGAACAGAGTTTTCTACAAGGACACCATGTTTTGTGGGAACAGACAGATATGCTGTGTAGAAGGATTCAGTAGTTTCATAACTATTGGAAGTGGAGAAAAAAAAGTATAAATTAGACTGCAGCCCTTGCATTCCTTTTGTAACATTATCTGTGAATCTGAGTGTGCTCTCTGTGAGCATGGGCAAGTGTTGACAGATCACCTCACTCCACTCGTGCTGCTGCTAGCTGCAAGTGTAGACAGCTTGACTATACTAAATGGTGATAGGGTTCCCTGCTGACCCGTCTTTTTCAGTTAATTGCATTTTAAACATTTGCAAAATTTCCTGCATTTAAAAAAATTTATTGTGCCCTGTTCATGTCTGCATAAACAGATAGACGGATGAGGGATGGACATACACTTTTGTAAACCCTCATTGGATGTTTATGTTTTCACCATCCTACTCTAATATTTTATATTTGTGCTAAGCTGATTTTTTTCCCTTAATCCCTTTGTGAAGTTCCTTATTCAACAATATACTGCAGGTCTTTTTACTCCTGCTGTGCCTGTTACTAAATAGCACTCGGTTTTGCACACATCTCTTTCTTCTAACACTCTGTTTTCCTTAACGATTGTTCTCCCCAGAGCTTCTCACTTTCTGATTTCATACTGTCCACTTCATAATCTGTTTTATAGTCATTGTACAGAGTTGTCAAAATATCATAGATTCACGTTCTTAAAAACAAAACAAAAAACCACCGGCCATTTCACAAGTATTTAACTTCTTGGTAAAAATAAGCTAACACAAATCTTAGTTAATCTTCTGTCTTGAAAGAGTCTACTGTCAAGGTCCTTTCTTCCCACTTTCCGTTTGTCTGCTATGCCCCGAGACAGGGTAAATCCACCTATCTAGGAGCAGACACAAGCACATGTTCACACAGTGAACTGAAGGAGTTTTCAATGAAAACACAAGCATGCTGAAGCAGCGATAAAATTTGATTTTGAATCAGGCTTTTCTGAAGCTTCTGCCTGCAGACAACATTTCCAAATTTATTGTGAGATACTTCTTGTGTGTGCACTCTAAACCTAAAACTTCCTGGGTTTTCCTAGAAGCATATGCCTGCTTATGCATTCTCTTTTCTGCTAGATATCACATCTTTAACACTTAGTGTCCAATCTGAGATCAAGCTCTAAAATAGAACTTGAATAAACACTTAATTGGAGAGGGGAAAAAAAAAATTAAGGAGGAAAACTCAGAATAAAATCAGGAATCTCTTACTGTCCTGGATCCGGCTGGGACAGGATTAACTTTCTTCCTCGTAGCTTGGAGGGTGTGCTGTGCTGTGTTTCGGTCCGGTGTAAAAGGAGTGATTGATGCTTTGGCTGTTGCTGGGTGATGCCTGCACCGGGGCGGGAGGAGCACAAGCTGGGGTGGTGGACCCAGCTGGCCAATGGGGTATTCTGTACCATGTGACATCGTGCTTAGTATAAAACCCAGGTGTGTGTGGGGGCTTACCTCTGGTTCAGGACACGCGGTCAGTGGTCGGTGAGCAATTGCATTGTGCATCGTCTGCTTTGTATATTCTGTTATTTTTGTTGTTCCCATTTGTTATTACTGCTGTTCTACTTTGTTTTATTTCAATTATTAAACTGTTCTTATCTCAGCCCAGGAGCTTTCCTACTTGTACCCTCCCGATTCTCTCCCCCATGCCACTGGAGGGGGGGGGTGTGAGCGAGCGGCTGCGTGGCGTTTATTTTTGCTGGCAGTTAAACTACGACACTTACCAATAGGAAAGAGAATAACAACATAGGCAGAAATTAAAACTGGTGAAAATTGGTTTCCTAAGGGTCAAAGCATTCCCTATAGACTAGTAAGATTAGAGTTTAGACCCCTTTGCTTTCTGGGCCACATGTGGAAGGTCACAACTTTAATCTTGCCAGGGCTAGAGAACAAAGTTATCCTATCTAACAGGATGGAACCCTTCTTGCTCTGCACAAAGAAACCAATTGTTTATATTTAGCTCTAGGTAGCATAATTTACCATGCCTTGGTTCTGAGTGAGTCAGACAAACCTCTGGATCTGTGCCAATTCAGGTTTCCTCCCTGTCATTATGTTCCCGATTTATTTGTGTAAGGGTGGAAAACTACTTGGAAGCGGGATCTTAAATGTGAGAAAGTTGTACAAGGCCTAGGCTGTTATCTGCTTGCCCAAACACTTTATACAGCTACTTCATGGGTCTTAGGCACCTGCGGTATTATTTGACTAGAACATTTCAGGGAAGACAAGGAAATAGAGTTTTCTCTATTGTTGCAATTATAGAATCATAGAATCATAGAACCACTAAGGTTGAAAGAGACCTCTAAGATCNTCTGGGCAGCTTTCCAGCCACTCTTCCCCAAGCCTGTAGAGTTGCCTGGGGTTGTTGTGACTGAAGTGCAGGACCCGGCACTTGAACAACAGCAGAATTTCACCCTCAAAAAAACACCAATATTTTTTGGTTTGTTTCATTAATGACATCAGATCTGAACCTTTTGGAGTTTGATGCACAGCTGTGACATTTTTGAAAGGCTACTTTAGCATAAATACCTTCCCCAGACACACTACAATTCCATTTCTGTAATCAGCTGTAAAGTTACTCTTTCAAGAGGTACAACCCTATACCATCCTGGGCTGAGATGGCTGATGAGCTAAGATGACCAGGGAAAAGGTACTCCCAGATGCTTAACTTGACCAGCTCTCTTTTGTTGTTCTTTTTTTTCCAGCTATTTTAGAATTTCCTTCTCAAAAGCAGCCTCAGATTTTGTCTGTTTCTGCACATCATATGGGGCAAAGATATAAAAATCAGAGAGTGTTTTGAAAACTGTAGCTCTGCTTAGTTAATACATCAATCAGGTAGATTCACAAAATCATAGAATCATAGAATGGTTTGGGTTGGAATGGACCTTTAAAGATCATCTAGTTCCAACCCCCCTGCCTCTGGCAGGGACATCTATGGTAGATGAGAACTTTCATATTCCCCACACCCACCCACTGCCACTGTCCTGCCTTTGTGCTGAGTAAAATCAGTTTGCAGCCCAAAGGTCTGATCCTGCAAGGTGCAAAGCATCTTCAGCTGTCAGCAGTCAGACTTGCAGCATTTCATAATAATGAATTGTACCAGCAAAGCTGGTGAAGGGTCTTCAGAACAAGTTTTATGAGGAACAGCTGAGGGAACTGGGACTGTTTAGTCTGGAGAAGAGGAGGCTGAGGGAAGACCTCATCGTGCTTTACAACTACCTGAAAGGAGGTTGTAGTGAGGTGGGTGTCGGCCTCTTCTCCCAGTTAACAAGTGACAGGATGAGAGGCAATGGCCTCAAGTTGCACCAGGGAGGTTTAGCTTGGATATTAGGAAAAATGTCTTCACGGAAAGGGTTGTCCAGCATTGGAACAGGCTGCCTGGCGAAGTGGTTGAGTCACTGTCCCTGGAGATATTTAAATGACATGTAGATGTGGTGCTTAGGGACATGGTTCAGTGGTGGACTTGGCAGTGTTAGGTTTACGGTTGGACTTGGTGATCCTAAAGGTCTTTTCCAGCCTAAATGATTATATGATTCTATGAGTCTGTTCTAAATGCTGAGCACTACCACGCTGGGGCCTGGCAGAGTTATGAGGAAATATGTTTTCTTCCCAATGCTTTTATTTCTTGCTTACAATGTGTTTTTTATCACAAAACAAATCTTAATTAAAGGCAAAGTAATGAAAATTAGAAACACATATACAAAAAATAGGAAGTATAAAACGTATGTTATCCTATGCACAGCCTTCTAGTGCATGCAGCAGATATTAACATTAGTATTCAGATCTATGGAACAGAATGCTATTATTAAAGCAACTGAAGAGTTTTTAATATTATAAATATGTATGACTTTGTAGAACAGTAAGGAAATATATTCTGCTCAAAGTTCTCCTAATGCTGAATATTTTAATAAAACCTACAGCATTTTTCTACAAGTGCTATAAATTATCCACTTTAAAATTAGATAAAAACTATTTGAGAAATAATTATCAGTATATGTTCATTAGATTGGAGTTGGAGGACTGAGAGATAAGGGCACTAGGTCAAGTCTTTCAATCTGCCTCCAGATACTCATTTCTTCTATAATGCCTATAAGCACATTATGGCAACAGAATCTCATTCCCACTCTCTTGCTGCGAGACAATTATTCTTAGACAGTGCATACAAAAACACAAACACAGAATTTGAGCTGAGATGTTGCTCTCTCACCCCTTCCTGCCCCCCATACTCTTTCTGCTCCTTCTCCAACCTGCCTGCTGATTGTAAATTAGTAAATGTTGATTCAGACCGCAGTATTTACTTAGTAACGGCATTGCTTTATCCTTGCTTTTAAGTTAATCACAAACAATCCTCCTCTAGTCCTTGCCAGGAAGCCTCCCTTAAGTCCATTGCAAATCATAGACATAATCTGTGTAAATAATTAATCTGCTTGAATCTTATTCTAACAGCACCTGAACCAACACTGATTACCAGATGTGTAATTGCATTTTGCTTGTATTTAAATAGATTTGACTCTGCTTTCTATAGTGGAGAGTGTCTCACCTCCCTTGTGACTGAGGGCAGAATTTCTTGACCTCTCTGGTTCCCTGATGTGAGTGGGCACTGAGGTAAACCAAGGTGATGTCAGACCATGAGGGTGTACCTTGTCGAGATTCCTCTGAAGTTAGAGGTCAATGTGTGGATCAACAAGGGGCAAAAAAATTCTCTCACAAGTTCAAGTAATAATAATAAAAAAAAGAGAGTGATTCAATTCTACAGTGTTTCCCATTGTCTCAAATTACCACATAAACTGACTTCATTCAAAAATTCTCCATGATAGCATACTGGATTGATCTTTTGATTAATGCTTTCTATGGAAAAAGTTTTAAGGGGTCTTCTTTCTACCATCTTCACGATTCAAATGGCTGAGATTCACACTCTTCAGAAAACAGATACATGACATGTATAAATATGCATACATATGTACACACACACATGACATAATATATGTACATACACATGCAGGCCAGATATAATATGGGAGTGTATATACTGAAGAACTTCTGCTTAAGCGTCCTTTCTGTGGTTCATCAACTGTACTTTAAGACACATACAGGGAGAAGTTCACCTTCAAGCAAGGGCCCAGCACAGTGTCTAGTGATGGTTTTGAGTCATTTCAGCCCCATTTAACCTTTGTTCTTTAGCCCAGACATAAATTAATGCATTGTGCCTAAATGTGCCAGGTACAACAACTTAGATGTTTTATGTGGTGGAGGCCCAGTACTGTATAGTACAGTACACTGATATACAATCTAACATCTGAGGTACAACAGGTTAGAGAAAGAAGAATCACTCTGCTCACTAGGAGGATCTTTCTCTAACTTTCTGTGTTATAGCATAAGTGTTTTGCTTAGTAAATTAGTAGTAGTTAACTTTAGTCCTGAACCTGTCCAGTCCACTGCTTTTACTCTGTCCTATTTCCAGTCTTTTTTTCGTTATTCTTCCAGACCATCTAGTCTAGATAACTTAACTCTGAAAAGTGCTGACAATTTGTCTTGAAAGGCTGGAGCACAATAAAGCATGTGTGCTTCTGTATGGTCACAGATTTTCTCTACAACACTTTTCTCTGAAATCAAGATTTTCAAATTAACAAAAACCAACACCTTGACTTGCAATGTTGCTTCAGACTCATATGTTATGATTTGGGGCCAATCTTATATTTAGACATATATTTTCTCCTCCACAGACTGTTGAAGATGTATTGTGTAATATTGGTGGTATTTTTCCCCATTTCAGGTAATTGCAGAAATGAGTGTCTTATCCTAAGTACACGCTTGTTACACATAATGACTTAGATGAGGCAAAAAGATAAATTGGATAACTATGAGGAATGCAGTACACTTCCACACAGAATTTACAGGTGACCTTAACCTCATATCCGTTAGAGGAAGGCAGAACAAAACAAGCTAATTTATAGTTATGGGATTAGAAATCTTCTAAAGTAACAAGACAAACTAAAACCATGAGAACACACAGTCAGGCGGGAACACCATTAAATAATATCTTGGACTGACACAGATGGCCAGAACTTCATATACTTCAGCAATATTGTTAAGCAAAATTTAGGTCTGAAAAGAGAAACCAGATATGTTTTCAGAACCCTAAGTAATCCGAAGAAAGAGAAGTGTTACTCTCTGGAGTGAACATTGCGTATTGAACTCCAGTGTAACAGCTCTTTTATGGTTATTTATCAAAATGTTACCATCTAAATTCCAAGCATGCTGTCCTTAGCAAATCCTTACATCCTCTGACCAGAAAATAATCAGAGATAAGTGTTGTGAAGAAGGATGGAACAGAACCAGTGGGATTAGTCTCCAGTGGGTGACTCATCACAGTCAAAATAGCTGTGATGAATTCTTCCAGCTGAAGAAAATGTGACAAGGCAGGCCTAACACTAGAGTGCATAAGAAAAGAGAAACTGAGGCAGACTAAAGCGATAATGGAAGCCTGTAATCCACATGAAATGAATAACAAAAAAAAAAAAAAAAAAAAAATCTATACAGGAAGGAGAAAAAGGGGCTGCATGAGACCAAAAACATGAGAAAGGGGAATGATGATGTATTCTGTTTCTTTGCTTACAGCACACAGTCATCCATAAATACTGAATACATAACAATCAATAGCTCAACAGAGGAAAGTTGCTAATATACCGGTGATGCAAAGCAACATTCAAAGCAGTGCTAGGTCAGTCTTCCTTACAGCTTTTGAGCCACTTCTTACCTGCCCATGTCGGAGGAATGAAAACATGCCAGAATCAGTGGCTGCAGGTACAAACACACTGGCTGTTGCCAGCAATTAGGGTTAGATAACATTATAAAATATACAAAATTTTCAGCCAGTATAGAATATTTAAAGCTGGTTATTACAGTTTAATGTTGCTCTTCAGAAACTAAATTGCTGCTGCTAATGGCTTTAATACTTTGAGTCTGCTTTTCAATGCTTTTGCAATCCTCTGGGGAGCAGTGGCCTATACTTTGCAAAATGCTGAAAGGGACTGGCTATGCAAAGTCACAGAGAGTTTCTTGTACATTCCCAAATGGAGGTACCCATTCCAACTGCAACCTATATGCTGTTCTTGTTAGTCAAGTTTGTTATGTGAGTGTCTAACAAACAAAAGTAATCACGATGATGTAAATGACACTCAGATCTCACCAAAGACAAATCATGAAACATACACAATGTAAAAATTTAGGTACTAACTTTGGATAGACTAAATTTCTATGATTCCTGGTAGTGCCGGGTTTTACTAAACAGATATGAGATTTTTCTGTTCTTTATTATTAAGTCTGAGCACTCACCATTGTTTGCAATATTAAAGTAAAAAGTGAAATACAAAGGTGAGCAGTGAAGTAAAGCTGGTATAATTGAACTCCTTTAAACTAGTACAGATATATGTTCAATGTACTGATTTAAATAAACAAATTCTTAATGCAGCATAATATAGGTAGGCATAATTCCATTCCACATGTTTTACTGAGAGATTTCATGTAATATAAACCAGAGAGAGTTAAGATTATTAAGGATCAGGAAGTACCAACTCCACTCAGACAGAACGTGTCTGTATAGTGTCTACTGCAGTAAATGAAAAAAAGCTGCAGTACCATATATGGGTGCCAGTTGGGCACAGTTCAGCAGACTCATGCACATGGATTTGCTGTTTGGTGCTGAGCAAGGCTATGCTGTCCAAAGTAGTATTTACCTGCTGTGCTCCTTTCTGTGTGCAGTTAGCTGTCATCCCATAGTACCCATATCTGTGGGTAAAGGAGAAAAATGCCCCTTTGTTTTTCAGAAATTACACATTACTCTTGTGTATACAGCATTTCAGTACTGGAGAGAAGATTTCTGACAAGTAACATGGCAGGAAATGGGTTATCTGTGGCTATAAGTCTAGTTACATTTTTTCTGACTAGTGATTTTTCTTTAAAGATATTTTTTTGGTGGTGAAGCCAGATGGATCNTGCCCATTGCCTCTGGTCCTGTCACTGGGCACCACTGAAAAGAGTTTGACTTTGTCTTCTTTACACCCTCCCTTTAGGTATTTATAGCCATTGATGAGATCCCCCCGAGCCTCCTCTTCTCCAGGCTGAACAATCCGAGCTCTCACAGCCTTTACTCATAGTAAAGATGATCAAGTTTCCTTAATCATCTTCATGGTGCTTCACTGCACGCTTTTTAGTATATCCATGTCTATTTTGCACTGAGGAGTCCAGAACTGGGCACAGTACTTGAAGTGTGGCTTCACCAGTGCTAAGAAGAGGGGAAGAATCATCTCCTTTGACTTACTGGCTACATTCCTAATGCAGTCAAGGATTCTTTTGGCTTTCTTTGGTACCTGGGCAAAAAATTGTTGGCTCATGTCCAACTTGACATCCACCAGAACCCCCATGAACTGCATGATGTTCCTGTCAACCCACTTCTTCAGCATGTTGAGATTTCTCTGGATGGCAGTACAACCCTCTGGTATATCATCTGCTCTTCCCAGTTTTGTATTTTGTGAGCGTACACTTTGCCCCATCATTCAAATCATTATTGACCCCTGTGATACAAGATTAATTACTGGTCTCCAACTAGGCTTTGTACCACTGATCACCACCCTCTGGGCCTGACCATTCAGCTGGTTTTCAATCCACCTCACTGCCTGCTTATCTAGCCCACACGTCATCAGCTTCTCTACCAGGATCTTCTGGGAAACAGTGTCAAAAGCCTTGCTGAAGTCAAGGCAGGCAGTATCAACTGCTTTCCCCTCATCCACCAAGCCAGTCATTGTAGAAGGTTATCAGGTTGGTGAAGTATGACTTTCCCTTTGTGAATCTATGCTGACTGCTCCCGATCTTCTCCATATCCTTCAAGAGTCTAGAAATGATTTCCAGGATTAGCTGTTTCATCACCTTCCCAGGGATCAAGGTGAGGCTGATAAGCCTGTATTTCCCTGGGTCCTCCTTCTTGCTCTTTTCAAGACAGACGTGATTTTTTTTTCCTCCAGTCCTCAGGCATCTCTCCCAGTTGCCATGATCATTCAAAGATTACCAAGAGCATCCTTATAATGACATCAGAAAGCTCCCACAGGTGCATCCCCTCTCATTATGTATGTCTAGTTTGCTTAAGTATTCCCTGAGCTCGTCCTCTTCCACCAAGAGTAAGCCTTCCTTTCTCCAGACTTTTTCCCTGTTTTCCAAGACCTTGAATACCTGAAGGTTTTGCTAGTATGGACTGAGGTGAAGGAGACCTTCAGTAATTCAGCCTTTTCCATGTCCTGTGTCAGCAGGGCCCCTGCCCTATTCAGCAATTGGCCCACATTTTCACTAGTCTTCCTTTTGTTATTTATGTGCTTGTAAAAGCCTTTCTTGTTGCCCTTAATATGCCTTGCCAGATTCAACTCCAAGTGGCTTTGACTTTTCTAACTGCACCTCTGCATGCTCAGGCAGTGTTTCTGTATTCCTCTCAGATTTCTCTTACTTGCTTCCACCTTCTGTATACTCTTGTGTTTGAGTTTTGTCAGAATTTCCTTGTTCTTCCATGCAGGTCTCCTGGTATTTTTGCCTGATAACCTCTTCGTTGGGATGGACTGCTCTTGAGCTTGGAGGAGGTGATGCTTAAATATCAACCAGCTTTCCTGGACCCCAGTTCCCTCCAGGGCCTTATGCTGTGGGAGTCTTTCAAGTAGATCCATGAAGAAGCTGAATTCTGCCCTACTGAATGCCAAGGTTGCGATCTTGCTTTTTGCCCTGCTCCCTCCTCTCAGGATCTTGTAGTCACTGTAGGCAAGACTGTCTTTGACCTTTACATCCCCAAACACTGGACATGATTATGAGCCAGTGGTTATGAACCAATGGACTCATTAAGAACTTGTGTTACAAATAGCACAAAAAAAATGTCACAGAAGCAGAAAGAAACATTCCTCAAGATTTTTCTTTGTCTTGGTGAGAACAAAGTCCCTTTAGCCTTCAAAACCACTTTATTACGAAATGAATAAAAAAAGAGACTTCAGATATGTCTAGACAAGATATGTACCAGAACTCAGATCCTTAGGATTCTTTAGTCATTCATGTCTATAACTCTGACATATGTACATGGAAATCCACACAGTTGCAGAAACAGTAGGGACATGCTGAAGTTCCCGTCAAAAGCATGACAGAGGGTGCCGTGCAAATGACAGAACATGCCAGAGAAAAAAACTTGGAAATGCTTCTCGACTCTGAAGCATTCATTAATTAATTTCTTGTTGGAATTTTTGTGTAGCAGTGTGTTGTACATGTACCCATATGCAAAAGAGTTGAGTGATTTTTTCATTTATTTTCATATGCATCTGTATGTCTTTATATCATACATAAGAAGCATGGCTTCTTGGGTCACTTGGGTCACTAAGAAAGTCAGCCTGAGCTATTTCTCCACTGTTGTCTAACTCAGCATTCCTAATTGCTCTTAAAGTTAAGAAACAAAGTGCATCCCTTAATTTCAGGGAAACAAGACTGGATGTACTAATAGGTGAGTCAAAGAAGCATCTGTGAAATGCAGAGTTTTCATTCTGACAGTGAAAATCAATTGAAAATAACTGCTTTTTCCTCAAAACAGATGGTCTCAATCTGCATGTCAATAAGAACTTTGTCATTACCTTCAGAGACATAAAAGCAGATTATTCTCTGACCTTCCAAAAGTTTTTCTTATCCACATCGCAACTGCCTTTGAGTTCAGACTTACCCCCATTAAATCCAAGATGTCTTCCCTTTCATGACTGTATAGCTACCTTTACATTTTACAGCTGTAGATTATGGTTTGTGAAAGATAAGTATAGATTTTCCCTGATGTGATTTTAATTTACAGCATACAGAGATGTTAACTACATAATTGTTTAATTTTGATTCCACCATCCTAATTGCTATACTTAGGTAAGCATTTGCTAAGTGTTAGGTTTTTTCTTTTTTTCCAGCAGATTAAATTTAATTTTTTCTAATTTATTTTAATTTGATTCTGTATTGTACACTTCTCCTTTCAGAATTATCTCTTTGCTAGGGACACACAGCTATACAGCTGATACAAATATCCTTTCAAATAGTTCTTTCTATTTGCCTTTCAACATTTTTGACTTTTCTTGATTTAAGATGTTTGGAATCACTCACAGAGAAAATCAGAAGTGCTATTAATATGAAAGGTACATTTGTGCAAAAGAACAAATATTGCCGTCTGCCACCCTAGGTGGCATGGACTACAAATTTGCAGTGGTGGTGGCACTGACTGCAAATCTTTCAAAAAGGCTTAGGTTTGAGAAGAAGAAAGAAACTCAGCACAGTGAACAAAACCACACCCTCATCTCTCAGGGGATAAAACAAACCTTTCTGCTGTAGGGATGAGTTGGAGCACCCTGTGTAGCCTCCAGAAGAATTCCAACCGAGTACTTTACAGGGCAGGAAGACAGAGGCAGCAACACTTTTTCAGTGTGTTCCAGATCAGGTTTTCCCACCATTAGATGCCTTGACATCACTCTGTGTGGGTGCTGTATGCATATCTCTTGCTGGAGGATTGAAACACTGGTAGAGTGATGTGGAACTTTGCTTCAGTAGCTCGAGCCTGTGCTGAACTCACCATGCACTGAAGAGCAGTAATGGTTCAATTTCACTGCCAGAACTGTACAATGTGGAAATTCCATTCCCCTCTTCTTCTCTCAGATGTTAAACCACAGAGTTTTAAGCTCCATCAAAGGAAACTTCTATGTCAGCACGATTGGTGACACCAGTGAATTATGTTCTGCAGTAGCATCTGTATCCAACTCTCATACTTTCTGATGTGATGAAGCTGGGACATACATATGGGATCCAAGGGATATACTACAGACAGAACTGCCAGATGTGGAAAACAGAAGTCTTGGGGACAGAATTAAGTGCTAGGCAGTGTCCAGAACTCACATAAGGCCATCTAGTCTCCCAAAAGTTTGGAAAACCAAGCACAACTTACTGGACCACACACACAAGATGGGCAGAATAGTCCAGAAGGAAAATAGGAGAAAGAATGCAACATTATGTTTTAAAAAGGACTTATAAACTTGGGGACCCAATTCATACAGAGAAGGTGGAAAATCTCACTTCTTGTCTCAAGCGTGGCAGCACCATACCAGTATTATCTACATATAGTACAGATTCATTGCATGTGAATAAAGTGTCACCATCTCATCCTGTTGTCAAAGGTTGCCATTTGTAAAAATCAGAATGTTTGCTTGTATATCAAAATGGAGAATGAAGTCTTTTGAAAGCCTGTCCTAACAGTTTATGCTAATGTTAATGCGTGATATTATAGAAAAAGTACCATTATTGTCCGTACTTATTTTTGTTAGCTCACCATTCCAATGAAAACAGAACTCCACAAAGGGCTACCTGCAATTCATTTTTAGAGAGCATTTTGCAGCTTTTTCTGAGGATCTTTTAATGCCAAATAGTTTATGTCTACTGAAAGATGCTCCTTTGTTAAGATTTTTAGTTTGTAGTGCATTACGGTAGTTGGGAGGGACATTTAGTAGATTTTTTAACATGATATCTTCCAAGCACAAGGAGTTAATGTCCAGATGCAAATCTCAGCTTTTCCACTCAGATCAATTTCTAATAATTTTGATATATTCCATGCTTTGAACACCTTGCTGGCAGCCAAGTCAGTAACCATGTGGAATAAAAAAAATCTGCTTATAGAAAGTTCAGTGCATCAGTTTAGTGCTTCATCTTCTTACAATATCAGCACTCCAGGAGATCTTGTTTCCAGTTTTACATAAAGGGTTGTAGTCTATGGGAAAAAATGAATTTATGTTTTCTGCCTGCCAGCACATACAGAAGCTTTACTTTGTCATACTAGAAGAGACAGGAAGAATGCAGCTGTCTCAAATCTCTTAATTTATGACCAGTTCTTGTTTACAGTGGTTACCATGATACTGTCATTGCATTTTGTGGTTAAGAAAAACAGTGAGACAACTTTTCTGATTTCTGCAATTGCTGGTTTGCTACAATTATAACACTGGTTATGAGTATCAATCTGTTAAAGTCATGTAAATGTGTCCTTAAAAGATGGAAAGAATAATTTACTTCCATAAGAGCCATTCTCCACACAGAAATTTCAGAGACAGACCACTGATGCCATTATTTGGAAGGAGTTTTGGAAGAAGGGAGGAAACAGTTAACTTATCTCTAACAATCATAACTGCTAATACTGTCTAAGTATTTAGACAAAAGAATCGATACCTAAATGCACCTTTGGAAAACATTGCTTTTGCAAAAGAAATAGCTTAATACCTCCTTCCTCAAGAGAGGTGGATTCTAACAGATGTTTTGAAGTAGTCAAGTGATTGTTAAAGTTAAACCTAATATTAATGCTGTCTTGTTGTTTTACTTGAGACGAACTGGTGGACAAGCAAATATAACTGTTTTGGTTTTAATTTTTATCTGGTGAAGTATGAGGTGTCTGACTCACATGTCCCACATCATTATTGACGCCTCATATCTGCCCTAAATCTTGAAGCAGATGTTTTGAAGTCCCTGAACAAATGGTTGGCTATTTTATATCTTACCCTCAGGTGCACCTCTAGAGAAGACTGATGTGCCACCTTGGGAAAAGTTATTGGAAGAATTTAGGTGAGGAAGTAGTAACTTACAGTCACTAATTATTGCCAGCATGTACTGGTGGCCATACCTGTATTTCAGATCTCTTTATATCAGGAGTGTCAATATGAAGATAAATTTTTAACACTTTAAAAACAGTAAACAAGCCTCTATGTACTTCACGGTAGGAGTAGCTGTTTTGGTTTAGTGGAACTTGCTGATAATCAACTTAACCTAAGCCAAAATGTGTTAGTCTTCTGAATACATAACTTGGTCATAGATCTTCAGAAGAAGATCTTGTTGATGGACTAGAAGTAATCTATCAGAGGGAGGAAAAAAAAAAAAGAGTGGTAATGCCAAACATTAGGCTTGTTACATTAATCAAATGTGTCACTGTTTACAGTCTTGGGTGTTGGCCAAAGATTTCTGAAGAATTGACTAGGAACTGTAAGCAGAGTGCTATGAAAATGGAGACAAAGAGACAGAGTGTTTGTGAACTTCAGTCCAGCGTGAGCTCTAGGACAGCGACAGAGCTTCAGAATTTAGCTCAAATTTACAGTGATTGCTTTTTAACATGAAAAGTAGCTTAAAATCACCATTTGTCTCCTCTTGTATATAAGTTCTGTATGTCTTTTCATCCATAAATTTGAATTTGTTTAAGAACATCTAGAATTGAGAATGTGAACAAAGAAATGCCCTATTAATAATTGAAAAATGGCCCTAAGTATCTTATGTAAAGGCAACAGTAACTCCTTAGTTCCCAGTCAAGGATAAGTCTATTTCTTACAAACTAACAAACAGAATGTTGTCTTATAATGTGGTTCTAAAAGAGAAGACAGTTGGATGTTAAAAAAAATTAGAGTGTTGTTTAACTTACAGGTTTCATTTTCTCTTCTGTATCCTAAACACTTTGTAATGTTTGTAGCTGATAAATTCAGNAGGAAAGTTAACCCTGTCCTAGCCCAAGCCAGGACACTTAGCATCACCTCACTCACAGCTCTTGGGCTTTCCTGATGCTGTACAATATCGCTTGCAATGTTTGTGCAATGAGTGAGGAAAACCAAGGTTGTCTGTGTTACATGCAAATGCTAAGGGGGTCTGAAAATGCAGAAAGTTACCTAGAGTGTTTTGTCACCAAGTTCTCATTTATTTTAATTGGAATGGTGTGCTTCAGTTACTCACCTTTTACCCTTTGCCACTCTCAGCTAAAAGATTCATGCAGTGGTTGTGGATTCAAGAAACTGACAAAAAAATATCTGACAGCAGTAATTTCTGAGCCCATATATAATCTGTGTCCTTTAAAATGGAAACTGTCACCACTCAAGTGGCCAGGTAAAGAAACAGTTGTGTCTTTTTCCTTGTCTGGAGTCCAGCTGTCACTATGGCCACTGAGACAACCCTCAAAAGCACCATTCTCCAAAGTAGCCTTAAAAAGGAATGGCTACTATGCAAATATAGAAATGGTATTGAAAAATAAATCAGGAATGACTGGCAACTTGAAATAATTTAGAAGTTACATTTTTCTCTGAGAAAATATCAGAATGAACCAAGGGATTTTCACTTGAAATTTCATATTTTCAGAGTTCCTCAGTCAAATGTAAACTTGGTTTTGACTACATTTATATCGATAGCAGATCACAAAAGATTCACTCTTGAAAACACAGTCATGTAGGCAGATTGTTGTCTTACAAACAGTGAAATGAAAGGCCCCCTGGCTGCAGCAACAGCAGGATTAAGTCCTTAGAGATAGATTAAAAAAAAAAAAAAAATCTCATTGAGTTGAGTGAACTTTGGCTCAGGCTCACAATGAGGAAGGACAAAATACACAAATGTTCATTTATATAGGAGGAAAACATCAGTCCCATTAATTTTCCTGTGGGTGTCCAGGCATTCAAGCTTTACTAAAAGATATTTTTAAAATATTTTATAAGCATTTTTTGCATGTGTTGATATCCATTTTAAAGTCTTGGAGTTTGACTTAAAAATTTTCACTTCTATATTTATTGGTGATTCATGAATTACGTTTGGTGCTATTAATTCCCTGTCTTTTATCATAAGTATGCAGGTAAGTTGTAGGAAGCAGATTTCACTTTATGTTGAACAGAAATCTGGAATCTTTCCTCTTCCTACAAGTCTGTTTTACCTATGAGCAGGACAATAAAATTAAAGAGACTATTCATGAAATGGTAGACATCTTTGAGCTAACTATTAACAGCTAACCCTTCCTACCTGGTTAAAATTAGTTACTTGAACTACCTTGTGATGATGTAAAACTAGTGATTTAAAAAGAGATATGCACAGCCCTGCATGATCAGGGAGGAAATGTCTAAATGAACCATCAGGAAAGGTTGATAGAGATTCATTTTTTTAACCTTCATCTTTCTCTGGAACAAAACCACCTTTCTGAAGACTACAGTGAAGGTGCCAATTTCTGCATGGGATTTATAGCTCTGATTGATTGACAGCCACTATGTCAAACACTGCATCCGCTTGCAAAGTAGTAAAACAACAGTGAGGGCTTTGGTGTGTCTTTTATCTCCCTCCATTCATCACAAATGAACAGTTTTCTGCCTTTCCAAACACACTATAGAATGCATTAGAATCGCTCTTGAGAATGCTGCTGAAGTTTTAAAAAAAATTACTTCTGGTACTTAAATTCTCAGCCTTGGATGATTTTCTTTTTAATCTATACCTCTATTTTTAAAACTCACAGTTTTCAAGAAACATGACCTTTCCCTGTTTTGAATACATTTTGTACTCCCATGACCCAGCTGAGATTTATAGGCTATTGCAGCTAATGAGGCCTACGAATTGTCTCCTATTGTTTTTAAATGTAAACCAGCCATCTCCTTACCAATTGTTGAATACATTCCATAACAACATTGCATATTGATGCAAACTCTGGAAAGGCTCTGTTCTCACACTGGAAAGGCATGGATTAAGTAAAAGATTAGAGATCCAAATGTCAATTCTAAAAATGTTCCATTTTGCTTCTAAGTCCAAAATCATAATTTCTATAATTGATGATGAAAATTATCAAAGCTATATGGGATATTGAATATATTTATGGAAACATACTAGCTCTGTCGTTGCAAGAAATAGAAATAACTGCAGTGTTCACAGAGTGATATGCCTTCAGTTATTGATATAATCATGGTATGATAAGATCCTAACTACATTAGTAGATCTACAGAGGGACAAAGTTGTTGCTGAAGATCTGATATCGATACTAAATGTGTTTCTGGGAGTTTTTATTTCAGACTCGGTACGTTTTGGTCCCATGGGCTAAATGCCTATTATTGTTTGGAAACTATTAAATGTGTTTCAAGAGTGTATCTATCAGTTTAGCTATATTCTAAAGATACTCTGTTCACATGCACCAAGACTATTCTATGTGAACTGAGAAATTTTAAGTCAGGACTTCTGGAAAATCCACTTCAAAATTTCTTTTACTCTGAACAGAAACACTAATGTAGATTTGCCATCTACATTTCTTTTGCAAAGCCCAATAATTGTATTCTTTTCCTTGGAACTTCGAATACTCATTCCACACCATCAGATCTTCAGGTATAAGATGTTACAAGAACAATGAGATCTAGATCTCTTTTATTATTATTAAAATCACTATAAATATATTGCAAATATCCCTAAGGACCGGTCATGGTTGCATTCAAAGTTTGGTCAAAGACTGTTTAAGACCATTGTGAAAAGAAATGTTCAATGATGTGAATTTAGCCTAAAGGCAAAGCCCAAATCTTTCAATAAATATTTCTATTGTGGAAAATTCCAACTAATTTCCTCGTGTTTTTGTTATCCTGAAAACCAAAATGATTACAAAATATCTCCACTTAAGCTCAATACTGAAACTTAGAGTAGGCTGAAGGCATACCATGGCAACCCAACAGTTCACTATGCTAAAGTAGAAGACAAAATTGGGAAAATAAAAGCAGCAGTAGAAATAGAAAAAAAGAAAGTTTAAAGTTCGTAAAGTGAAAGAAAAAGTAAATATCCTAAGAAACTCTGTGTGTGTAACCTAGGATGAAGAAAAATATGTGCTAGAAGTTATAGTTCTTCCTAATTCCACTTGGACAGTTCTGACAATTGTCTAGTTAAGAGCAATGGGTTTGTTTCTTGCCTCATGGTCATAAACTGGCCTATCATTTATTTGTGTTATGGCCTTCCCTCTCCTCCATGAATCTGCAAGCCACGTGTGAGTGGAGGAATTGGATTTGGCATCTGCCAAATGACATTACATGGCACATTGG
Organism: Pelecanoides urinatrix; assembly: GCA_013400755.1. Classification (NCBI taxonomy): domain Eukaryota; kingdom Metazoa; phylum Chordata; class Aves; order Procellariiformes; family Procellariidae; genus Pelecanoides; species Pelecanoides urinatrix. Next base: position 107,471 of record VZTQ01015890.1, on the reverse strand, counting down.
TCACAGGTCTAGGGTTATTCCTTAGTCCTGTTTATAGTCAGTGTGGCTCACACAGACATGCTGCTCTCTGTGGGTTATAGATCAACGATAACAATCATAGAATGTTTTGGGTTGGAAGGTACCTTTGAAGATCATCTAGTCAACCCCCCCTGCCAAGATCAGGTTGCTCAAAGCCTCATCCAACCTGACCTTGAACACTTCCAGGGATGAGGCATCCACAACTTCTCTGGGCAACCTGTTTCAGTGTCTCATCACAAAAAATTTCTTCATTATGTCCATTCTAAATCTACCTTCTTTCAGTTTAAAACCGTTGCCCCTTGTCCTGTCACTACAGGCCTTGGTAAAAAGTCCTTCTCCATCTTTCTTATAAGCCCCCTTTAAGCATTGAAAGGCTTCAATAAGGTCTCCTTGGAGCTTTGTTTTCTTCAGTCTGAACAACCCCAACTCTCTCAGCCTTTCTTCATGGGAGAGGTGTTCAAGCACTCTGATCATTTTTGTGGCCCTTCTCTGAACCCATCCTAACAGGTCCATGTCTTTCTTGTACTGGACGCAGTACTCCAGATGGGGTCTAATGAGAGTAGAATAGAGAGGGAAAATCACCTCCCTTAACCTGCTGACCACACACTTCTTTTTGATACAGTTGGCTTTCTGGACTGCAAGCATGCATTGCTGGCTCATATCTACTTTTTCATTTACCATATCCCCAAGTCTTTCTCTGCAGGACTGTTCTCAATCCTTTCATCACAGTGTACTGATATTGGGGATTGCCCTGACTGAGGTGCAGGACCTTGCACTTGGCCTTACTGAACTTCACGAGGGTCACATGGTCCCACTCCTCAAGCCTGTCAAGGTCCCTCTGAATGGCATCCCTTCCCTCAAGCATATTAACTGCAGCACTCAGCTTGGTGTCATCTGCAAACTTGCTGAGGGTACACTCAATCCCACTGTCTATGTCATTGACAAAGATATGAAACAGTATCGGTCCCAATATGGACCCCTGAGGGACACTACTCCTTACTGGTTTCCACTTTGAGATATTGAGACATTGACTAACTCTTTGGACATGGCCATCCAGCCAATTCCTTATCTATCTAAAAGTTCACCCATAAAACCCCATATCACTCCAATTTAGAGGTAAAAATATTGTGGGGGACCATATCAAAGACCTTACAGAAGTCCAGGTAGATGACATCCGTAGCCCTTCTGTTGTCCACTTATGCAGTCACTCCAATGTGCAAGGCCACTAGATTAGTCAGGCATGATTTGCCCATGGTGAAGCTATGTTGGCTACCTCTAACTACCTCCCAGTCTTCCATATGCATTGACATANACATTTATTTATTTACTTATTTATACACTTAAATATATGAGTATATGTCTGAATATGCACACGTGGTTGTCTGTGATAAATTTACAGTTGGAAAATCTGCAAAAATCCAAGGATATAAATGACAAATAATTATAGGAAGTCTACAAAAGCCATCTTACATTTTCATTATCCTACTCCTTCCATTCACTCTTTGTCCAGTTTATCCCTTCCTCTCCTCTTCTTTCAAGATGATATCTCTTGCTCACTCAAAGAAGCATTTTTAGCCTTCTCCACAGATTAAAGCAGGGCTGGTGCCAAGGTGTCAAATTTTTCTCCCCATATGGGGCAAGGTTTAGAGAGACAGTATGACTCCAAATAGTAGGATGCTCCACTTCACACTTGTCCTCTGGCATGCTGCTGGCTGGGCTGGTGCCGGGAGTAAAGCCCTTATCTCCATTCAACAGTTGTTAGACACCTCACAAAAAGGAAAGAAGCCAGCCATCAGCAGTCTTGGCTTTAACATCTGCTTTGCTCTCCTTTGCTCCCTGCTCAGTCTAGACCAGCCTGAAACAACATCTCCCCTATACTCATAATAAGATACACATACACTTGTGTGAGAGTAGCTTTGCTCGCTACACGTTATAGCACACCTTGGACATGTAGGTGTGTAAATAGAAGTGGAAGTGATGAGAACCATGCACAATTTCAGTCTCCATGTGTTTTCATGCAGTCTTTATAGATGCAGACTGTCCAGGCCAGTCTCTGGGCTGGCTGTAAGAAACAGCTCACTCCTAGTTACACTCGTGCTTTACTTAGCTGTCTAAGGCACTTTCATTACTTTACTTTGCAACTTCAAGCTTGGCCCTTAACTTTTTAGGGATGTATTTTGTGTGGTTTACTGGCAATGCTTGTTTGACAAACTGCTCCATTTTCAGTCTTAGAAATGCAAAAGTATGAAAAGCTGGTAGACTCAACTGATAATAAATGGGGTTTCTACATGCTGCCTCTTAAGCTGAAACACCATATATGCACCAGCAGGAGGACGAGGACTTACGGTCGTCTTTCCTAGTGACAGCACATTTCAATGACAGTTAAAGGACAAATGCGAGGTTTAGAATTAGCAGCAATGTATTAAAACAAGTGTGACACTCTGCCCAGATTTCTGTCATGAAGTTAATTGATTTTGGTAGTTGTGATAACACTTTAGAACAATAGTAATTCCACTACAATTTTAAGTGGAATATGAAAGTACGCACACACACGAAAAACAATTAAAAAGGATAACTGGTGGAGACACATACACCTATATACCTCTGTGTGTGTATGCATGTGTGTATACATATGTGTGTATGGAGAGACAAAAGTCATAAAAGTACAAGTTCATTCCTAAAGTTTCAGTGGTGGAGTTGAAGTAATCCATGTTAGATGTAAAGTAAGCATCCAAAATACACTGAGGTTTTACACTCCATTCCCAACCAGCAGTTTTTGCTGTCCCCTGCTACAGCAACGCAGTCTTGAATTACTTACTACCAAATGTATGTAAGAAGTTTTGTAAACAGGCAGTTAAAGAAGGCAGGATCTCTGCTGTCTCCTCTAAGTTGTTTAAAACTTAGGTTAAAACAAAGGTTTGTGAATATTGAGAATAATAATGCGATAAACAAAATGTCTGCATGCACAAACAAAGCAAAATCTTAAAATTAATGTAATGACAGTGGCATTTGTAATTCTGATGTTCACAGATTGTGTTCTAACATAATAGACCACAGAAATCAGGGAAACAATTGCTAAATAATTGTTTTTAAATTGGGTACACCATTTGAAAATATTTATTTAATGCTGTTTGATCAACTGATCACACAGAGAACAAGATGATAAAAGGTGGAAAATGAGAGCTGTAAAAGAGAGATTTAAAGGTTAATACACGTGTCTCAGTTATATCGATTTAATATTTGGCTTGGTTATATTATTTGTTTTGTTGTTAAATTTTCTAATGTCAGCACAGCTGATGCTTCAGGAAGCAGAAAATTCTGGATGAGAAAATCAAAGAAAAATAGTACAGCACATGTATACACTCATTAAATGTATCCACCTCCCTCACCAAATCATATAGAGCTTTTCTCTACAGATGTTCTCTCCCAGTCTGTTTAAAAGAAAAAGAAAGTCCTGTGTATTTTTACTATACAAGTGTTGTTCTACACCATATACAAAACTGCCCTAAATGCTGAATGAGGAAACTGGTATTAGAAATCAAGATTTTGTGTTTAAAAATCCAATGAATCCCACCTCCAGTTAAAACTCACTGTCAGAGTTGACAATGATAATTGAATCAGTTACAGACAATGGATCAATCATGACAGAGAGGCAGTGACTGTGTATTTAACATTATGAACATCCCCACAGTGAAAAGACAGATGTTTGATATACAGGAGTCATTATATCTGCTCTGTAGGATTTTCCTAAAAAAACTTTTACGAGGTTGAAAAGTTGAACATGTGAAAGTTCTGAGTGACCAAAAATGTAAATAAAAAGTACTTTGTTTGATTTTTAAAGATCTTTATTTTTTATGTAAATACTAATTTTGTTCAGCTTTCTTTGACTGTGATTAATATATATTTCTAAAATGGGAAACCATTTTTAACAGAACTCAAAACTTTTATGAAAGTATGAAACTCAAATATTTTAAATTTTTTAAAGATTTTTCAACACCTTAATGGAATATTTTTTAAAGCAATCTTTTTCAATGAAGAGCTTGCAAATGATCTTCATCATTAACAAAAAGTTTTATTAACAAGAAATCCTTGTGAGCTAGAGCATATACAATGAGTTGCATGTGTATCACAATGACTGTTTTCCACTGAGTTTTTCTTGCAGAAAGTATTGTCATCCTTAAAATTTTATTCTAAATACTATTTTTCTCCTTTTCAATAACTCTTTAAATGTTATTAGTAATATCTGGAGAAGAAAAATCTGTAAAATAAAGATATAGTTGTCAGTATCTAGTCTCCTCTAGATCTTCAAGTTTCTAATGCTGGATATCAAACTAGAAAAAAATAACTCAAGAATGGGAAGAATCAAAGAATAATTGAAGCTTTGAAGAGGTTAATTTACAGGAAAAGGAAGTTTTGATTCAAATGTGTCTTTGATGTTTTTTCTAAGCAATGTATCCATTCCTGATTTTGCAAAACATACTCATATGTCAGAGTATATTCTTTAATCTACACTTATATGTAATGATCTTGTTGTTTTATTATACAGAGCAGTAACTGCATATTCCTATACAGAATATGTCATTAGAATAGTTTTTATTCTCATGAATTTGTTTGAATAATATTTGGTTACTTAAATGTAAGAACTGAGAGTATGAATATAACACATCCCTTTGTCTACCTTATCATGATGCCTGCTAAATTAGTATAAGGAAAAAATTTACATAGGCAGTTATCAGAAGCATATAAATGGTGCAGTTACTGATACTTAGTTGGAAAATAGAGATACCAAGAATTCTTTTATTCAAGCCAAAGGAAAGAAATCAACCAACCAACCACACAGAAAAGAGGGACACCAAAAAAACCCCCAAAACAAAACAAACAAAAAAAACCCCAAACCAAAACCGGAGCCTGCGAAATCTCTCTGGCAAAAGATCAGGATGTGAATGCAGCAAGAAGCAATGCACCGAAGAAATCGACATCTTGTGAAACATGCTAAGAGAAAGATGAGTGTAGCAAAGGCAAGAAATGAAAGGTTCTCATGAAAGTAATTTCTTTGTATTAATGTATTTCTTATTTTTCTAGACCTCACACTGCTTGGATCTTTGTCAGTAACATAGGTTGTCTCAGTAGACATACAAAGACACAAATCTTAGATGGGGCAATATTTACATAAATTTGTCAGATTAGTGCAGGTAAAGATATAGATACTTTTTACTGAGATTAAAAACTAACACGGTAAGAGTAGTTTTTAAAAACAACAGGAAGCTTTGACTAAGTTCCACCTGCAGAATCTCTCTCTCTAGGACTTTCAGACATGAGTGATCCACTCTGCATCTAATTCCTGGCACCTGATTTTCTTAGTGCCTTTGACCATCACAGTCCAGCAGAAGCAAGTACAAAAGTAGATTCAACTTTAAAACACCAGCATAAGGAGTGGCCTTCAGTTTAGAAAACAAGTCTTGGTAAGCTGAGGAGATATTACATAAAACCTCACTATGCCAGTCTTTTGCACTTGGAAAACTAGAACCACATGAACTTCCTTCACACATGTCCAGTAACGCAGAATGCCTCTGGAGAAAAAATATAGTCTGGTTTCAGTCTTACATGCCTTCAGCTTCAGGTATTTAGACATCTCAAACTGAGCTGTCCTGCAGAAGTTAAATGAAAAGACAAATGTGGGTAGGATGTTCAGCACTACAGGTGAAAGGCTACACTTTAATTTGGCAAAGTATGTTTAAATTAGGCCTTATAATAGGTTGGTTCCCCATTATTTTGTGCCATTAACTTGGTTTTAGAGAATACTTTAAAACACCTTCACTTGTTAAATCTTTCACAGCCAACTGATTGTCTCTCTAACAAAAAATGAGAGGCAAAATGTCAAGAAGAGCAAGGATTATCTTAACCTTGTACTGCACTGATCAGAACTCCGCTCAAAGTCAATGATTACAAAACTTGTTCAGAATAACCTGATGACTCAGTCTCCCAGAATGCTAATCTTCAAAATCAGTGCAGCAAGAGACAAAAGGATTAAAGCCACATTCAACTGTAATGAGATCCATCATTAAAGGCAGAACACAGTCCATTGACATGAGCTGTCTAGCATGTGTAATTGCTTTTACTTTAAAATTTTCATTAGCACAAGAATTTAGAATCATTGTTCTGTCATTACATTTTGCCTATTATTTTCATTTTATTCTTATAACTTAACTAAGTTCTTAATAAAGCGTTCAGTTTTCTGCAGATACTTGCATTGTAGCTTCAATTTATACAGAACTTTTTTTTTTTTTTTTTTTTAATAAGAAGAGGAACCTGGCTGCATAGTCTTTTCATATTATTCACCAGATTTTTTTCTTTTTAATGTTCAAAAAGATTGTCTCATTCTGAAACTTGCTTTTTCCTGCTTTCTTTAAGTAGAGCTCCTTATTTCCCCCAGAATTATTCTCTACCTCTGGCCAATGCATTTATGAACATGGATTGAGCATATGCAGTCTGCTACCGAATCATGCTGCCCCTTCAAAAACCACGCAGTTAAGAGAAGTGTGGAGCATTGGTCCTTTGAATTTTTTTTTTTTTTTAGTAAAGGAGAATTAAACAGGTCTTCAAATGGTATTTTTCCTGTTTGGCTTTGCTTTGCACTTTCAGTTCACCCAGAGAAAATTACTGCATTTCATCTCCAGCAAAGCAAATTGTTAATTTATTTGGGGTGGGGAATAGCAAAGGATACTCTACATGATTAATTAGCCTAAAGTATGTGTTAAAAGCAAATAAATAAAGAAATAACAGTGCCAAATTATGCATGATTCACATTCAGTTTGTCTAAGCAGTGAAATACGGTTTGGAAATACACAGCTTTCCACCAAGTCCTTCTTTATACACAAGGGACTAATTCTCATTTAAGCCACATAGTATTTTATTTTTATCATTGAAACTGGGAAACAAGCCGGCAAACATTTATGAATCTTAATTAACCATTTAAAAACATTCTATAGCTACCACCCTTGAAACATACTAAGTTTCCATTTTCTTGTTATGCTCCCCCTCCCTGTCTCTTGCTTACACATACCACTGTATACATGAACATTTTTATTACATTTATGGATATATTTCCTTAAAAATATATTATGTTTTGAAGAGTATTAAAAGGATGACAGAGGCAGGATTCTAAGAAACTCAAGGTAAATTATATGATCCACAGAGGAGTTAAAGTCAACAAGACAGGCTTCCAGACTTGGAATAAAATAATATTATAATGTTTTCCCTCCTCACCTCTGAAATTTGCTGTTTCTATGTATGCAAGTTAGCGCACTAACAAAGTACAGCTATTAATTCCAGTATGCTTTAAGACTCAGCTCCACTCTGGAGTGTTACATTGCAATTCTATATTTATTACTACAACATAATAGTACAAAATTACTGTAATTATAATTACCTTTGCTTTCAGTTTCTCCCTCTCTTACACAGCCTCCCTGGGAAGCTTTAAAGAAAGATACCTAATAAAATAGATGACTGAATGCTGTAACATAAATGTCATATGACAGGTCTGAAAGCATCAGCAGCAAATTGACTACTGAAGTACATGGCTCTTCTGATGTTCAATGAATGAGACGATTTCTCCTGACTTACCCTTGATAGAATCTAAGGCATGAAAATATAAAAAATTATACAAAATCAGAAATTGTAATTTTTGGCAGTGAGAAGGGATTAATGGCAGGGATTTTTAGTTGCGTGTTGTCTGTTTTTTCCTGTCTGAATTATAGACTCAGAAAAAGATTATTGCTTTCTTAGGTAGTGCTTCCTGAATTTTGTTTCTGTCTTAGCTGAGCATGACAGAGGCAAAGAGGGGAAGAGAGGAGAGAAAGATGGGGGAGTAAAGACAGCAGGAGAAGTAACCACTTCTAAGGAGTGGTTACTAAGCTAAGTGCCAAATATTCATAACACAAAACATAGACTGTTGCAGTAATGTCATACTTATCAGCTGGAAACTTGCCATACAACATGTAAAAATAGCCATGTGCCATCTGGTAATCATTTTTTCCCAGGCAAAATGGAAATTAAGGGCTACTGCAAAATTATAATTCCTTAGCCTGGGAGAGTGGTAGAACAAGCATATACCACTTGTTGGTATATTTGTTTCCTAGGCATGTACCTTGATACTAACATAATAAAGCAAATAAAAAATTCTTATGTTCCAGAACACATCCCATTTAGGAATCAAAGGCAGTTCATAAAAAGAATGGAACAAACACTGACTACATTTCTTTGGACTCCAGCTTTCACTCTCTTTGGATCTACTGTTGCAATGACATTTTCAGTGCAGAACTAGAATGCCAGCTCTTAATATGAAAATCACAACTTTCAAAATTGAGTTCATTTTACTTTTATACATGCTAATTTGCAAATGATAATGCATGCAAATTTCCCTATATATTTCACATTTATGACAGTATTTCATATGTTTTCAACTGTATCTAAGCAGTAATATATGTCTTCATTTTGATATAGTACATAGCTTCTCCAAGTACATTCATTTTGTTTATATTTACACATTTTGCTAGGCATGATGTAATCTATACTTTAATTGATTTATATATTACTTTTTCATTTGCATGCAGGTGAAAAGAACATGCGGATAGACATGAATAATAACAAATGGTGATGCAATCTTTCAGTTACTAGCAGTGTATCTTTCTCATTAGCCAGAAATGACTTGCAGGATGTACCTGAAGACTTATAATACAGTTGTACTACTCCAGATCTTCATCTAATGTATGTTTTCAAGGGATAAAACCTTTCAGAACATACTCATGACAAATTTGCTGTGATTAACTGCTCTAACTGCACATGTAACTAAATGCTTGCATCCTAAATGCATTGGCTTCTTGATGACGCAATTCTACAAGTGTTGTTTGTGTCACTTCTTTCCCAGCAGCCATCCACTATTGCAGTCCTGGAGATTGGCATGTGCTGAAACTGGTCCATTAGTTTTTCTTTGGTGTACGGCTTTTATTATTTGTGTCCAAGGTCGTATTGTCATAAGCACAGAGGAAAATGACTGGTGACACATTTTCCTTGACAAAAGTTTCCAAGCATGACTTCGGTAAAGCTATTGTGCCTTGTCCAGCGACTTTCTGCCTGTCTCTTACTGCTGCTGCCAGACTGGTAGAGCACACAGACTATGAGATTAACCAGTCCTGGCTGACAGCTGAAGCCAATTAAAACTCTTTCTCCTTCAGTTCAGACTGAAAGAAGTGTTATGGGTCCATCTACTACCTTCGGCATAGTCCACAGTACATCATAGGCTATTATTAGTCAGCGCCATCCCCAAATGCATGGGTTCAAATGAATGCAGCACCTTTGCTGATACTTGTTACAGATCCCTGAGGAACTTGTTACTAAAACACATTTGACAGAGCAGTTTGTATGTCTACATGAGAGTACTTAATGCAAATGAAATATCCCAGCATCTCTTATACCAAAGGTTTTTCAGAAGAAGCAGGTGATCTCTAAGTTCACTGTGAAAACAAGGGGGCTTACAGTACTGTTGTTCCCTGGTTCCCTATTCTTGCCCTACAGCTGTGCCCTTCAATCTTGTTTAAAGCAATACAGATACAAAGCTCATGGTTTCTTCCCTTTTCCTTCACGAGCCAGGAACTGCAGATTTGGTAAATTTGAATAAAGCTCCTGAATTAATAGCCCATACTCCATATGAGAAAAATCTCATAATGTCTGCAACTGCCAGAACTCATAAGGACTGTGCTGCCCTGTGGAATCAGTCATTTCCTCTAAAACCGGAGGGTTTCTGACCATTCTGCTGCTGCACTGAATTGAAGGTGACTCTTCTCATTTGAAAGCAACTCAAAGTACCAGTGTATCACAATGGATAAGGCATCAAAAAATCTCAAGTTTCCGGGCCAGAAGCTCTACCTTCCAGCCTTGATTTGAGAATACAGCAAATTAAATAATTTCTTTGTGAAATGTGTTACAGAGTGCCATTAAGCTTCCCTTAGCAGGCACAGTGTCTTGAAACTGTCTGTGTGTTTTCCTGTTCAGACATAAATTTTCGTTTGTTTTAAACTATACATTCCTTAAAGTTGCTTTAAAAAACACCCTTTTGTTTAACCAATAATATTATTTCCTGGGTAGACACTCAAAGGATCACACTGTGTAGGGTACAAATATGCTGTTTAAAATAAAGATTTAGGATGAAATAATAGTACCTCAGTGAAAGTTTAAGGAAGCAATAAGATACCTTTGCCTTTTTATTCTGACTGTCAAAAGCAAAATATTTTGATGGTAATCCAAATACTTCCCTCACATAGAAATATTGGCTGGAGCAAGCAGATTCTGAGATATTTGGACACAACAATACTTACCCTTTAAGTTATCAGTGCCTTAACTTTCAACAAAAACCATCTTATTATTTGTACCTATTACAGGTGCCAAGAACCAAAATAACAGCAACACTACCACCATTCAACAAACAAAGGGCAATAGGCCAATATTGCTCTGCCATGAAACAAAACTGTATCAACACCAAAGAGAAAATTTGCTTGATGTAAAATGACATAAAAATATTTTTCAAAACAATATTAAACATTAAAACACATTGCATATTTCTCTATCAATAATAAACACTGATTGATAGATTTTTAAAGGCCAAAAGTAAAAGCATTTCTCAAGTAATCATTGTGAAAATTGAGAGAATGGTGAACTGATGGAAGATCTCATTTTTGCCACCCTTACTATTCAACTTACCTTAAGAGACACTGTGATTACTCCCAGGCTGAACTGTAACACTATTAGATGGGATATCGTAGGTTGAGAGTGCTACTTAGAACTTAAAGTCAAAATTAGATTTTCAAAGGGAATTCAGAAAACCACACAGTATGTTTCCATCACATTTGACAAGATACTGCGGTACGCAAAGGAAGATGTCAATCACCGAGTGTCCTTTGAAGGGGCTTGTGTACACACAGGGAGTGAAGGGTGTTGTGCTTCTGTTTGAAGATTCCTTCCCTCTAAGACTACTGACGACAACTTCTGGCTGGTGTCAGAAAATGAACCATACAAGAAGACTGCCTTCTCTGAAGAAAACCAGCAGAAAAAGATGCTGAAGAGCTTGAAGACTCCATTGAAAATTAATGAATGTCATTTGAATTTACTTGACAGAAGATCTTTTGAATAACATACATCACATAGTAGTACCATCACTAAAACCACGATATCTTGGTGACGTGGTTTAACCTGGCAGGCAGCCAAATACCACGCAGCCACTCGCTCACTCCCCTCCCCACCCCTGCAGTGGGACCGGGAGAGAAACAGAAGGGTAAGAGTGAGAAAAACTCGTGGGTTGAGATACAGTTTAATAGAACAGAAAAGGGAAAATAATAATAAAAATGATAGAATATACAAAATGATGCACAATGCAATTGCTCACCACCTGCGCTGACCAATAAGCAAGTAGCGATCACTACTTCCTGGAACAAGCCTACCATTCATATACTGAGCATGACGTCACATGGTATGGAATACCCCATTGGCCAGCTGGGCTAGCTGTCGCAGCTATGTTCGCTTTCATCTTGTGCACCTGGCAGAGCATGGGAGCTGTCCTTGACTAGGAGGGTACTTAGCAACAACTGAAAACTACAGTGTGTTCTCAACATTCTTCTCATACTAAATCCAAAACGCAGCACTAGGAAGAAATTTAACTCTATCCCAGCCACAACCAGGACACTTGGCATGAAAGCCTGCTTTGTTTTGCAGTTCCCCGCCAGGTGTCAACTTTTGGACTGTATCTTTAAGCATGACGAGCATGTTGCTGGAAATAGAAAAAAGATTAATTTTTCAGCATATGAAGAACAGAAGGGATCTCAGGTATGAAGACAATGAGCATGAGGTATATTTTTTAAATAAGACTAAGGTGCAGAAAAAAAGCCTTCCTATATGTATTGAATTCAAAAGTACAAATCATTTTATAAATATCTGGTAGTAGAATTCAGTTATGGTCAGAAAAGTGTTGCTAACAGGCTTCATTAAAGTAATCTGGGGAAATTGTAGATCCAGAAAAAACATAATGTGATCACAGACCCAACTACAAGAAGTCATAGGTATGCAGCCATTTAGCTAAGAGGCAAGTTGTTACATTGTTCTGTGAGAGCTAATCTCATCAGACCAAGCTATAACTTCAAAATTTTAAACATCTCAAAAATCTCCAGGGTTTTGGTACCACTGTCCAAATGAGAGTTGTGAGTTTCTTGACCTTTGCTCCAAGGTGGCCAGGGTTGATCAGTTTTCTGTCTAGAAGACATCTAGTTGCATTACTATGTTAACTGTGTCTGAACTAACGTTTGTCACTTCTCAACAGGGCTCAGACATTGAAGTCTAGTGCTTTACTGGTATATTTTCTCAACCATCTTACATCCACCTGATCAGTAGCAAATGCCCACACAGGAAATCATGTGTGCTTTTGTAAACCAAGCTTCAAAGGACTATGTCTATTTATTTTATTTTCTTCCCAACATACCAGTTTTTAGACCAACCTGCATTTTTCTAGCTATTAGGTTTTTCATTGTAATTTCTTTGCTTATTCCCAATAATTCAACCTAATTACAGCAATTTGGCCACTACTAGAGTTTTACTCATACTTCCTTTCTAGCAGCCTCTCCAACACTCTCAATATGAACTTGAAAGATTTAACACTGTTAAGATGACCTCCATTGGTCTCTGCTGGCTGAAAAGAAATACGTGTGTTGGGTTTACATGGCAAGGTTTTGGTAGTGGGGGGGGGGTACAGGGGTGGCTTCTGTGAGAAGATGCCAGAAGCTTCCTCCATGTTGGATGGCACCAGTTCTAGCCAGCTCCAAGATAGACCCACCACTGGCCAAGGCTGAGCCACTCAGTGACGGTGGTAGTGCCTCTGCGGTAACATATTCAAGAAAGAGAGAAAACTGCTGCACAACAGCAGCTGGGAGAGAAGAGTGAGAATATGTGAGAGAAACAATTATGTATACACTAAGGTCATTGAAGAAGGAGGGGGAGGAGGTGCTCCAGGTGCCAGAGCAGAGATTCCCCTGCAGCCCCCAGTGATGACCATCATGACACAAGTTGTCCCCTGCAGCCCATGGAGGTCCACAGTGGAGCAGATATCCACCCTGTAGCCTATGGGCAACCCCACACCGGAACAGGTGGATGTGTCCTGAAGGAGGCCGTGACCTTGTGGAGAGCCTGTGCTGGAGCAGGCTCTTGGTAGGACCTGTGACCCCATGGAGAGGAGCCCAAATTGGAGCAGGTTTTCTGGCACGACCTGTGGGCCCATGGGGGATCCATGCTGGAGCAGTCTATTGCTGAAGGACTGCACCCCATGGAACGGACGCACACTGGAACAATTTGTGAAGAACTGCAGCATGTGGGAAGGACCCACTTTGGAGAAGTTCATGGAGGGCTGTCTCCCATGGAAGGAACCCCCCACTGGAGCAGGGGAAGAATGTGAGGAGGAAGGAGGGGTAGAGACAACACATGATGAACTGAACACAAGCCCCATTGCCCGAACCCTTGCACCGCTCAGGGCGAAAGAGGTGGAGAATTCAGGAGTGAAGCTGAGCCTAGGAAGAAGGGAGGGGTGGGGGGGAAGGTGTTTTAAGATTTGTTCTAATTTCTTATTATCCCACTCTGATTTGATTGGTAATAATTTAAATTCATTTCCCCAAGCCAAGTCTGTTTTGCCCATGACAGTAATTGCTGAGTGATCTCCCTGTCCTTATCTCAACCCACAAGCCTTTCACCATATTTTTTTTCCCCTTGTCCATTTGAGGAGGGGAGTTCTAGGGCAGCTTGGTGGACACCTGGTGGCTAGCCAAGGTCAACTCACCACACTGTTTTTTGGGGGAGATGAAATTTCTCTACTGTATGGCAGTGCAGTCACATCTTTGTTTCAATAGTGCAGACTCGGTTTACATGAATGTTCTTAAGAAAGAATCTGGGTGCTTGTCATCCTCTTTATTTTAATTTAAGAGCAGAAAATTGATGGACATGGTAAAGAAAGAATAGCATACAGGTTGGGTTATTCAACTGAATAGGACAATGATGGCAAGTATTTTCTCTTCATCATATGAAACAGGAGGAACGGTCATAGGAGTCTGGTATGGTAAGTGTTTGCTAACAAAGGCAAAAAAAATTGTAAATATGATTTGTGGCAATCCAGCTTCTACTAAGATAAGACCAAATTTCATTTATCAGCCTTTCTTCAGGCAAAGCTTATTAAATTTGGAGTTTTGCTTGAATATACAGAAGAGCAGCGAATACTAGGTAACTTTGTTATCATCTTCATTATTTCAGTATCTTAAGGCAAATATTAAGACCACACAGTAGATTTAACAAAACAAAGTCACAATAAACATTGGCAGACAGTGAAATAGCCTTGTCAGACAAAATCTGACATCTTTTATAGAAATGATCTCCAATTCTTTCCTTGCATTTTCCTTCTGGAAATCATCTGAAACACAGCATTGTTTTATGCTTTATAAGAAGTGCCCCCACTGACCTCACATTACCAATTTCTTAATATTTAAGCTGACAGATGGAGTGTTGGGGTTTGAACCAGATACCAACCTTCTGTTCATATATGACTAGCTCTGCCTTTAGCAAGAGAGCTCTGTGGAAGCTGAGTTGTGGTAAGGATTTCAGACCAGGTTACATTTCTGTCAAATTCTCACCAAGAAATGACACTGATTGCTTGGGACTCCGTTCTGAATACTAAAGCATGGCTCTTTAAAGATTCAGTATCCTCTCAAAAGGTTTATTCAACTGACTAATTCAGAATTTGTTTCTTTTGATAACCCCTTTCTCTCCTCCAAGAGAGGTAGACCAGGATTTCAGTGAATCTTTCCAGAAACATGCATCCAAGTAGCAAAATACCATCACATTTCCAGTGCATTCTTAATGCTGTTCTTTGATGTCTCTTTGAAGAGACAGTCAGGCAAGAACCCTTTTTTTGTTATTATTCATCGTATTCAAAATATTCCAGGTGTCATACAAAATATACAGAAACACATAGTCAGCTGTTTGGCTTCTAATAAATGACTGTGATTTCGATATTTATGAAGGTTCTACGACATAATGGGAAGGAGCTTATTAGAACAATAACTGGAGAGAGATAAAGTGGTTGGCAGCAAGTGAGCTCATCCTTCCTCCCCCTCCCCATCTTGCTTCCTCTTCCCCTTTTCTCCCATAAAATGTGTGCTAAAAGGGATGAGTATAAAGGAGAGCAGAGAAGCTTCCTCAGTGAGGACTGAGAGATCAGCTCAAGTCTAGGGGCAGGGACTTAATTCAAGGCTCCTTTTGTTGATAGCTGCTCGCAGTACACTTTGAGCATTTAGTTACTTCATGCCTGTCATCAGTCCTTTAACACGATTGCAGTGCTCTAAGTAGAGTCAGACGTCAAGCTTTAACAGCATCACAGCATGTAGATTAAAACACCCAACTCTTTATTTTTACTGAGGAACAGACACCTAGCTCTTCGCCTACACAGAATCAGGAGTCCCTTTTGCTGACTCTATACACGCACATGGATCCTAGCTGTTCTTCCAAAACTTCTGCCTGACTCAAGAGAAACACAGGTTTGTCCAGCAGCTCTGACAGTCTCCACACAGGAGAGGAAGGGACTAGCGTGGCTACATTTACGTGATTCATGCTGATGAAGCCAAGTAATAAAACTTCATTGTCTCTTTGGCCCCTTCAGGGGAAAAGGGTTAAAAATCCATTTCTCTTGAGGTGACAAAAAGATGACGGCAATCCTTCTCCTCGCATGGTGTAATTTCTCCTTTTCCCAAAGATCCTATGGAAGATCTTCTCTGAGGATCGGCAAACTCAGGAGAAGGAAAAGAAACTAATCTACAAGAATGAGTTCTGCTTATGTAAACTTTCTTATGCCACTTTTTCAATTGCACCATTCAAAAAGCTGGCAGGAATCAAATGAATCAGCTTCTCATATCTCTGTCCAAAGATAAAACCCCCACAGAGATTCAAAGGAGAAAAGTCAATCTCCTCACTGGCCATGGATGTAATATCCTGGATGTAACACTTTTTTTATCTGCTCCCCACTGCTAATGTCTCCACTAAGATAAGTGTTTGTATGGTGAGACTCATTTTCCTTTTTCCATGGATCAGCACAAGCAAAACTGTTCCTGCCTTCCTATAAGCACAGAAACTTTGTAAGAGACTAGATTGAAATCTGTAGTCCCATGGGTAGATATTTAAGGCTTATATACAGTACATAGCTGCAAAGTACATTATGCATTACTTTATCATTATATAAGCCAAAAGCACGCTGCTGTGTTGAAACAGAAAAAAACAATTGTTGAAGTCTGATGATACCTCGGCTCCAACCTAATGATTTCCCTTCTAAGAAATACCAGCACAATAAATGGAATATCACATTGGAAACCCATTGGCAACAGAAGATACAACAACTTCTCGAGTCCCTCAGCAAAATGTTACCATCTCCAATAGTGAAGCTAAATCCACAAAACTCACATTTTTTTCACAAAGACCTAATAGATTTCCTCTCTTGTCTACTAATTGAATGTTACTCCAAAGACCAATTGTGTAAAACTAAATATCACTTTAAATTCTGATCTTTTCAAAGTTGCTGCTGATTTGTCAAGCAAGATCTCTCTGTCCTGCAGTTTTTCTGTTTCATTCTCAACTCAAAGGCAACATGTTTTTTTTTCCTCTATTGGCTAATAAAAGTTCACTGAAGCATGGTTGAATGGTACAAGCACGAAAAGACGTCACTTTGAAGATCCCATATCTTAAAAATAGTGGAAATGAAATACTTCATATCTGAATTTGAACTGTGGATCTCACCAGAAATTCAGGCCTGAAGAAAATTACCATCTCAGTTTTAAGTGCATGGACAGTTTCACACTAGGATAATGCAAATTAGAGCATTTTCTTACTGGGATATGGTTTGCTTTGGAGCAAATATAGCATAGAATATGGGCAAAATATTAAGCCTTTTTAGCCTTAGATATGAGATCAGGATATAAGTGCTACATGGTTTCCCTATTATGGCTCGATGCTGTACTTGTTGTATTTTTTAGAAAGATTATTTTAATTAACTACAAATTTTATTTTAAGTTTTCGTCTATTTGTTGTATTCATTACCTGACTTTTTTACATGACTCCTTCCATTCCATTCATAAATTACAAAAACTAAGTGAGAACTCCTGGCCATAAATATCACAAGACTGTCTAGCAAAGGCATTGTTAGTTTGGGGCACATTGCAAATAAAAGTATAAACGTAATGTGTGCTAATAATATTTCAAAACACAAAATATTATAAGGCTGTGATCCAAAGGGATGAAAAATTTCTGATTAGTGTTCTTAATGTCTGAAAATCTTAATACTCCCATGTTACCTTGGGCACTTAAAATAGCATGATTTAGTTTTGTAATGCATTAGCATGTGCACAATATCACATTGATAAATTATGTCTTTATATTCAGATTAATGTAGAATGCCAGATTATATTGCTATATTTGTTGCCATTGTTTCTTTTAAGAATTTGTACTGCGTACAGTCTGTTCTGTTACTACAGTCGTTCAGCATAAAAAGAAACCCTTTCTTGTCTCATAATAAAAATGAAATACTTCCGATAGTCTGAAACGGACATCGGTACAGTCCATTTCAGAATAAAATCATACCAATTTTCTATGAATGGGCAAAAGAAGCCTCTCCATAAGGATAATAACAACAGACTTTACCAGCCTTATTCCTTATGTATTACATATTAGCAATGAAAAGTTTATGAGAAGATTCAGAACAACCCACTGTTTTTGATCTCTCCTTAAAGTAGAAATAAACAAAAGTATTCTCCATGCTATAGCTGGAATTTTAATTTTTGTATAGCTGATTACTTACCATTTTGTACACATCTTCCCTTGGTCACAACAACACTATTAGAATAGTGTTTCCTTTGTTAATGGTAAGACAAAATATTCCCACACTTTCTATGAAACGTAGTTACTTCACAGTTTTATTGTCTGCTTCTCACCAGATATCAATTAATAAATGAAATCAATAGAAAACATATTTGTAAACAATATTGCAGCTCTAAAGATGGATCTTTTGCCACAGTTTCAGGTCAATGATGAAAAACTTACACCGTGATTGCTGCTGCATAGTATGATGTAGACAAAAATAGCAGTTATGATTAGTGTGCAAGATTATTTTTCAGCATTATCCTGTCTTCAGAAGTAAAACATGGACAAAATAATTTGATTCCATGAAGAGAAGCTTTTTCATTATGTAATATAAGCATCTGTAGATAAACTTTAGTTTCAGAAGAGTATTGCTTCCAGCCCATAAAAAGGTTCATGATAAATTAATTTCTTTCTGCTGCTTCCCTGTCCAATATCATCATTTACTAATCAATCACACACCAGCTTCTTGATTTACTCCATATAAAAGTGACAAAGAAATATATTCCTCACGCTATACAAGGAAATAATGATTTTCTATATCGTTTGCCAAACTGCAACATGGCATATTTTTCAGGGAAAAATTTGATGCATTCAGCATCTGAAATATCCTGGAAGTTGCTGTCTGTAAAGAAATGTGAATCATATGGGTTCTGTTGATCATTTTCTGTTGCTTTTGAAAAGTTTCTTAATTCTTGCACCAAGGGCTTTGGACATTTGCAGGTAAAGTCAGTAAGTCTCCTGTTACTGAGATAATTTTCTTTTATAGGCTCATAAAACAACAGATCCACAACCAGCTGTTTGCAAGCCTCCCCTTGGGGAAAAAAAAACAAAACAAAACAAAAAACCAACCAAAAATAAAAAACCAAACTAAACCAATATTATTATAGCCTAGGTACTAGCCTTGTATTTGATGAGGTGTCAAAGCTAAGAAAGTAGTCAATGTCACTTTGAAATAGATTAATAAAAAGGGTTAGCCAGACTTCAAATAAAGCTTCAGTACAGTATTTTACTATCTCCATGGTGCATAGTTGAGATCCACAACAGGACCCACAGAGCCACGTGACTTAATTAGGGTAATAAGGCATCTTAAGCAAATTGATCTACTTGAGAATGCTCTATTGGAACACAATAATTGATTTTCCATTTGTCAACAAGGAACTACATTAATTCCTGCACACGTTAGGACAGAAAAGTTAGTGCATACTTATATGATAATGGGTGACGTGAAAGGTGAGGCCATAAAACATCGAGAGGAAAGTTAAACCTTTCAAGCCCATAACATTGATCATTTAGGGTAAAAAAGGCTGGAAATCAGGGAGGAGGGACAGTTTTCTTCTGGAGACTGAGAAATGCAGACAAAGCTCACCAAAAGTAAAAGAACAGAGATATAACTAGTTATGTTTCTGGCTAGGGTTGTACGCATCTGCTCCCAGGCCTTCCACGCACTTCTTGTATGCTGAACATGCAAGATCCCCATCATCAGTGCACCTAGGGGCACTGTCAAACCAGATCTCAGCACAACCCTGGTGCCTCTGAAGCCTGTTATTTGCAAGGGTTTTGCCAAGGGTTTTGCCAGCACTAAGGGATTCTGATGATTGGGCTTTGCTCTGTCTTTACTACTTTCTGTTAGTACGGATACATCAAAACACATAATGTTTATACTGCAGTACAGTATACACACTATACTAACCAACATTCAGCCTCTCCTTTTACTGTTGCCACTAATCGAGTCAATAAATAATTGGATGGGTCGTTTACAAGGATAAGCATCCTCTCTAGGCCTCAGAGTGCCTACGCAGCGGGAAAAAAAGCTCTGTTAAAAAATCAGGTCCCTCTATTTTCTTGAAGTGGAAACATTCCTTTCCTCATTTTGAGGATACATGTAGCGAAGAAATGAAAAGTTCGCTACTCGTTAAGAAATCATTGAGCTCTGGGGCCTCTTTTGGAAACCAGACTAAGTAATTTAAAGGAATCTGTACTTTGTGTGGTAAAGATTAAAATAACTGGTGTGGGTGCAGGAATTTGTAAGATCCTAGGGAGGGACATGAAGGGGAAAGATTTCTTTCAAACCCATTAGCGATTTTAAAGGCCAAAACTAAGCATGGGTCTGAGTTGCTGCAAAATTAGTGAGATGCTTGATTTCAAAGTGAGAGGGAGTTTCTATTGCAGGTAACGCTTTTGCCTCTAAAACTGTGAGAAGGAGGGTGAAAGCAAGCAGAACCCATGGCAGACCAGGGGCTGCACTGGGAGAACCCTTGCCGGGAGAGGAATCGAGGACTGCCCATGCTACCTGAGCAACCAGGTCAAACATGTCCCCAGTAATGAAGATCCATCCATTACCGTAACACGCAGACTAGGACTGTAGATCACTTTCATGGTCTCCAAAGAGGCTGAGCAGTTATCAGTAACATTCAAAAATCCACTGGAAAGTCATTCATTTCACTTTATGGTCCTAATTAGCCATTTGTATAGTTCTATAATTAAATATGTTCCTTTCTCATCAAGTTTTTCACTTTAGTAATGATACCACTGTGCCACAAACAGGCCCCATGCTGTTTGGTTTGGGACTTATTCATAGCATTTAATTGGTCACCCAGTGGTTAGCCAATAACCCCTTCTATGGGAAGCAACACTCTGAATGCTGTTAATGGGCTAGAGGCACAGTGATTGCCTCCTGGTACCCAGCAGTACCGGGAATAAAGCAATTTCCTCCACTGTGTTGTGTGCCCAATAGCTAATCCTCTCCACTCCTGAAATGCACACTATTTGGTTATAAGTATTTGTACTGGCTTACTTACCGCTGGGTTGTTAATAGGCAGTGATTCTTCAATGCTCCTTCAGTGAAGTTACAGTCTGCTTGCTGACTGCTAATTAAAACAAGTTTGCACTCTAAGACTGCAACTAAAAGGTAGCAAGGTCATATTATTTAATGCAGCAGTCTTTTATTTAACAATGTTTATACAGTATTTATATGAGCACATTTTGCAGACAGGCACGGCTATTACTGATGATATCAATATAGTCAAAATGAGCCATAGACTAATCTTTCCTTCCCTGGAGTATGATCACTAGGCTCTCCCCATCTGTGGGACTGCACAGCTCAAAAGCAATGTCTGCATGCAGATCTCTCCTCCAGTGTATTTCTCAGCTTGAAAAAAAATTTAAAAAATAGGAGCAGATGAGCTAACAATGCTTTAAAAGGACCCAGTCTGCCAGGAATATTTATAGAAATCAAAGCATATATTCATGAGCATTGGAGTAATTTTAAATCCAGTAAGGTTAAGAGACAAAAGTGGTTATGACTTGCAGAAACAAATTTTATTTATTACTCTGTACTTTTGTGGTACTTATTCAAAATCCAGTTTGAATAAGAATCCCTATCAGCAGGGTATCTGAGTGTGATATTCATCTGTTGCATGTGACTATTCCTTTCCTTCTGCTTGTCTCCAGCAGAAGACAAGCTCTCTCCAGCAGAAGACAAACTCTCTCCAACAGAAATAATTGTGTTCTGTTTACTTTTGCTTTCTACTTTACTAACAGGAAGGCTGCAGAATAATCCTTAACCATATTGTTACTGAAATCAATATCTGAGACAGAAATAAGAAGTTGTGCATTTTTAAGAAGTTGCTTAACAGTCTTTCACCTCTCCATACATTATAATAGAAGTTCACTTATCTAGCGTCTCCAGCAGAATGTAGGGCACTGTAATTTCAACCAAGCTCTAGCACAATGTGCATCTTAATCAGAAAGATTTTGCAAATTTTTTTTTTTTAAATAAAATAGTATATAGACCTGTACCTTAGAAATGGGTTCAGTGTTTATGAAAAGCTAACTATTAGGGAACAAATACTGTTCACGCCCCTTACCCTTTACTTATTCCTTGCCAGTCTGAACAGGCATGCTTTCTCAAGTTTACATCAATGGAGAATATACTCCAGAATATTATATATCCTCTAGGCACTTCCTATTTCCCCAAAGAAAAAAAAAAAAAAAAGCTATTTTGTTTCTGCAGTGTTAGCCTTTTCTTAATAGCAGCCTTTATCTTTAGCACGCTCCTCAACTTCAAACTGATTTTACAGTTCTGAAGGAATTCATGCAACCTTGTTTCATCTTCCCAACTTGTGGAATTTAACTAATAGTTACTTAATCAATACAAAATAATAAGTGACTGAATCACTGGTATGCTTGATATCCTACATGTCTTCCTGCATGTGGGTAGCAATTCTTGTTTCTCTCTCATTTCAAGTTTCATTTGCCTGCATGATTTTTCTTCACCCTCTTCATTTCTTTCCGTTTTATAGAATAATAAGAGCTCATTAAGCTCAAACTCAGACAGAGTGCATATTGTATACCTTTTAAGGCACAAAGGAACACTCCCGGGCTTTTGAGGAAGGCTCATGGTCAGGAACTGTGCAACGAATTCATTAGCCTATGTTTTGTGTATGAGAGGGTATTTTGCACTTACCTCTCCTGCTCTGATTTGGAAAACAGTTGTGCATGCAAGTAAGTTCACACACATTGAATCCTGTTCAACAGAAATGTTCATATGCAGAGGTGTTTGCACAAGTTTCACCTAAATTGTGATAGACTGGGTGTAAGGTAAAGACTTTGGATAAACATCTTTAAATATTACTTTGTATAAAAAATAGAGGATTACTTTTATAATGAACTTTACATGATATTGTAGATAGTATAATTTGAGATTTTTATAGTATATTCTCTTTGTAATTTGTGTAGCATTCACAAGACCCAGCTGTGTATCATGGGAGGATCCCTTTGTGCATTTTATGCATGTGGACAAAAGTTAGCATATTGTTCAAAGGGTACAGAACAGAGCTCTATTATGCCTTGTACTTTAAACAGAAAACTTGGAGCGGGGGGAGGGGAGAGAAAGAGAGAGAAAGGATGCTCTTTGCCCAAAGTTTACTTATTCACTAGTCCAGACTTTCTAACAAATAACCTGCCCATTAACTTTTCCTACATCAGTTCTCCTCCCAGCACTTACAGTTCCTCATCTGAAGATTTGGAAAATTTGTCTAATTATAAAAGGTGAGTTTTCCAATTAATATCTTTGATGGCATTTCCTCTTCCTCCCCACCCACCCTGCCCCCGGATTTGTAGAGCTTCTATCACCTCAGGTTGTTTGGGCAGAAAGCGCACCCTTTACCCTCCTACACAGAAAAAAAAAAGTATTACTTGGTGCATGAAAGTATGATTTGGGAAAATAAATGGAAATCTCTTGATTGACTTCCTTAAGTCTTGAATCAAATTCGTACCAAATAAGATGAGCCACAGCCTGAGTCTCTGCAAAAGGTGTTGTATTGTTCTAGTTGTTTAACCTATGGACACTAAGGCTCAGAGAGATTAAATTAATTAGCTATCACCATGCAGGAGTTGATTCTGGAGATTCTGTTTCAAGAAAGTGGAAGAAAGGTGAAGTCCCATTTAAATTGTGACCAAAACAACAGGAGCAGTGCAGAGGTGTGGACTGATGCTTACAGAATATTGGAGAGGTACCATGGACGCGAATGTTTCTGAACCAGTTTTGCATGAGTCAGGCCCAGTAGCCGACACACTGATTGCAGGCACCCAAACTGGAGTTGCTGGAAGGCTTAGTGAACATGACCGTGCTGTCAGCACAACCTTGTACAGTCACTCAGCACTGTATCATGACGACTCACCAGCTTGGATGTCCCTGAACAGTAGTCTGCTGTTTGATATAAGGATATTCTGTTGTCTAGAGTTGCGTGGTGGGGAATAGCTGACAAATTCTGTATGCAGGAGAGACAGTGGGTT
Organism: Pelecanoides urinatrix; assembly: GCA_013400755.1. Classification (NCBI taxonomy): domain Eukaryota; kingdom Metazoa; phylum Chordata; class Aves; order Procellariiformes; family Procellariidae; genus Pelecanoides; species Pelecanoides urinatrix. Next base: position 83,675 of record VZTQ01015890.1, on the reverse strand, counting down.
CATCTGAGTGTGTTCAAAGACATGTGAAAACCAAAAGATAACTGGGTTTGCCCATGACAACAAATAGAAGGAAAGTGTGCATTCTTGCTTTGTGAAAAAGAAACACGATGAAAAGGCAGGCTTGGAGATTTGCTTGCAAGAAAACTGCCTGACATTGTTCATTTCTGCTTTGTTCAAACCAACAGGACTGGGTGAACTTTCTGTAAATAAACTCAACTACACCAAAGAGTATTCCAGGCTCATAAAATCAGTTTGCTCTGTTAATGGAAACAGAGCCCCAATATTGGGTGTGTGGGCTAAAGGGGAAACGATGTTATTATCACCTGGTTGGAAGAGTTAATCTACTCTGCCATGCATCATGATTTAATTATTCCTAATTGATCCTTAATAGATGGATGTCAAGTCTGGCCTTCCTTGCCTTCAATTATAGCAATTTTGCAACCTTACTTTGTCACAGAGCTGGGCAAACATCTGATGATTTCTGCCTTTCTCCATTTCTGTTCGAGCACATCTAGATTTACTTAAAATCTACTTGAAACTTTCATGTATTATGGCACTAAAGAGAAAGAAAGTGAAGATTTTACAACAGATATTCTTTGTAGATCGTTTGTGACCATTCCCCGTTTATACAGTATTGAAGCTCTGTCAGTTGCTCTTCTGTCAAGTAGGTGTTATTTATGTTCTAAGAAAGGATGGGTGAGAAACCATCAGATTTTTAAGTCAAACATATTTGTGAGTTAAACTTTGTTTTTCATTTTTACTTGCTGGAATGTGCATGTAGGTAACCTTAAAAGAAAGAAAGACAAATATGTTATTTTATGATGTAAGATAATACTCCTGAGATTAATTGTCTGTGTGGTCTCCTTTTTGACATTTTTGTTTACATTATAAATAACATAATAATTCAAAACATGCTTAGGCTGGCTAGCCTTGTGATTACTAGAAGATTAGTAAAATAATATCCCAAGAGATTTATAGAAACTGAATAGGCAGAAAATAGAGTTTTTAATCAAAGAATTTGTCTCTATTTTTTTCCTTCCTCAATGTTTTCTTTAACACCAGTTCAACCTCAATCATTAATTAACTTTTTTTTTTTGAGAGAAAGAGCTAATATTTTTATTAAGCATTCAACACTACTGAAAACATGCTGAATTAAGACATTAAAATTAACGATCTGTTCTAAGACATCAGTAACTCCTCAGGTACTATCAGAGAGAAAAGGCAGTGATCGCACTTCATTGGGCACATGTTCATAGGGAAGCTACACCAGATTAGGTGTATGGTAACATTTCCTATTAACCAGTGGAGCTACATCAACAGGCCAGGTCAGCACCAATAAAACATAAAGTAAAAGTATGTTTTTTACCTATCCTTTGAAAAGGTGGAGCCACAAGGGCAAAAACTATGAAATGTTGAATAGGTAACTTTAAAAAAGTAAATGATTCTTAAAGAATATAAATTAGAACATAACTAGAAAATGAATGTGGAAGAAGCATGCATAGAGTTTGAGTAAATGCGGTTACTTGCATTCTCTATTTCTTCAAAAAGGAAAATTTGTTTCTTTGTTTTTGGAATAATTTTGGTTGCACTTTATGATGATTAACTTAAGCAAAATTTTATAGCAGTTATCATATTGTGCTGGTAGGTGATATTAAGTACATAGTAACCCAGTTATCTAATATGTAGAAATTCAGAAAGTTCATGTCTATTTTTGATAATGCCTGATAAAATTTCTTATCATTTGTCCGCTAGTCAAATAGATGAACCTCTAAAGCACCAACAAATCAAAAAATATTGCTCCTAGCAAGAGTGCTAGTATTGCTCTGAATATTTTTACACACAGACACCTGTGGAACTTGCTGAAAGAACTTATTTTTCAAAAAAATATTTCTATTGTAAACAGAATGATGGATGAATTGGAGAAGAAAGAAAAGATAATTGGTAGGCCTTTCAGACAGTGTTTTCTTGTTTCAGGGAAAGCGATCACCAGAATATACAAGGAAACCATAACTGTAAAGTCTACAGCCACTTTGTCTCATTTATCTTGCAAACTTGGTAAGCATTAAGGAAATAAGATAAGATAACTCTAACATAAAATATTTGAGTCAGCAGCATGGGAGTCTTTTACATCTTTGTAAAGGGGACCTGCATTTGTCCCTCAGCAGCTTTGTTGTAACACATAATGCACTTCTTGCTGTTACAGAAATACTGAACAGCTTTGATACCTCTGTTCCCCCTGCACACAGCCTCACGTCTTCACATCTGGGATGGTAAGTCATCCAATAAAGCCTTATTAAATACAGCCCTCTTCCACACCACAACTTCAGCTACATCCCATAATACATAAGGCAACTATATTTGTTGATCTATTACTTTCTTTATGGGCATTTCTGCCAGGGCTATGCTTGTCATAGGAAAATGCCACTGTGGAAAAGATGTGCTTACTGTGCCAGAGTATTTGCTGTAGAGCATTAACCAAATGCACCACCATCTTTGGATGATGTTCTCAAAATATGAGAGGCAGAACTTTTCTTCCACTGGGGCCTATAGAGCACTGACACAACATTAAAGTGGACAGCACTTGCCAAGGTGTGCTCAGGGAGCTGAATCAGAGTGTCCCAAAAGTGGTTTCAGGCAGCAAAATTCCCCTGATGCCCGTGGCAAAGACTAAACCTGCCTTTCTCTCTGCAGGCAGCAACCTGTCTTCTCTCAAATCATTTTACCCTGAGCACACAAAGCCAAGCTTGAGCAGAATATTACCATTGGATCCTTTTGTCATCAGGCAAATGAAATTGTCCTTATGGCATAAAGGGGGTGGGGGAGAGGGTTCTACTTTGATGGAAATGGAACATGGCCAAATGAATAATATATGGGATTCATCGGAGACAGGAAACCCTACAAACATTGTGTGCTCACAGAAGCATAATCATTACACCCGTGTTGTGGGAACATAAATATACGCATGCTTAGTTCAGCCATTTAAGTATTTCACTTAACTATTTGCATATATTGACTCTACAAGGTTTCAGTATTTCCAAAAAACGTGGCCTGCATCACTGTTTATAGCAGATCAGTTGCTTAAAGAAATTCTATTGTTACATTGCCAGAAGAGTTTATATTAGAAGGAACAACACATACTTCACTGAAAAAAAAAAACCATTACTCAGCAGGCATCTCACTCAGGCCCACAAGGACTAAAAACAAAGTGTTCCAAGCTGAAATATTGCAGCTTGTTTGCACCTGAAGGTACCAAAAAGTGATTTATTGTTGGCAGGTTTACCCATAAAAATTCAATTTGAATGTTTATTGGGAACTGTACCAGTGTTAGCATGTCTCACTGGGGAATAACCTAACTGGCAATGCCACATAAAACACTGACTGAAAAGAAGCGTAGAGGCAAGCTCTCCATCTCTAAACATATCCCATGTGAAACAGGGTTAGGAGGCAGGCAGCTGGCATGGAAGGATTTGCCGTTAATAGAATATGAAGAGGCATGGCAGAGGAGATAAATCAACAGACATTTATTTCTTTCATTCTCTCTCAAACAAATACATACCATATTTTTGCCTTCCTCATTAATGTTGCTGCTTTTTCATAAAAATAGGAAAAGAATAATAGAATGGGGAAAATTCTGTCCTACTTTACATTGAACCTCAAGGAAGCTCTGAAGCTTGCCAAGCCACTCTCCATCATTTACCAGCAGTCCTGGTTAACAGGGGAGGTCCCAGACGACTGGAGGCTTGCCAATGTGACGCCCATCTACAAGAAGGGCCAGAAGGAGGATTCGGGGAACTACAGGCCAGTCAGCCTGACCTCGGTGCCAGCGAAGATTATGGAGCGGTTCATCTNGTCTGTATCAGGAATAGTGTGGCCAGCAGGAGTAGGCAGGTGATCGTGTCCTTGTACTCGGCACTGGTGAGGCCGCAGCTCGAATCCTGTGTTCAATTTTGGGCACCTCACTACAAGAAGGACATTGAGGTGCTGGAGTGTGTCCAGAGAAGGACAACGAAGCTGGTGAAGGGCCTGGAGCACAAATCTTATGAGGAGCGGCTGAGGGAACTGGGGTTGTTTAGCCTGGAGAAGAGGAGGCTGAGGGGAGACCTCATCGTGCTCTGATGAAAGGAGGTTGTACTGAGGTGGGTGTTGGTCTCTTCTCCCAAGTAACCGGCTACAGGACGAGAGGAAATGGCCTCAAGTTGTGCCAAGGAAGGTTTAGATTGGACATTAGGAGAAATTTCTTTACTGAAAGAGTGGTCAGGCCTTGGAACAGGCTGCCCAGGGAAGTGGTGGAGTCATCGTCCCTGGAGGTATTTAAAAGACGTGTAGATGAGGTGCTTAGGGACACGATTTAGTGGGTAAGGTGGTGTTGGATTGACAGTTGGACTTGATGATCTTAGAGGTCTTTTCCAACCTTAGTGATTCTATGATTCTATGATTCTAAGTGGTTTGTAACCACTGCTTGCATGGAAGAATATAAAATCTGCAGCTTATCCACGTTCCAGTGCACCAAGCTGGGGACTCATCCACTGCCCTTCAGTGATGAAGTCTTTTATAATGGTACACATCAGTTAAATTAGGATCCTGACAGAGTCATGCCCACTGGCCAGATCCAAAGTCCTTTAAAATCAATGAATATATTCAGGCCACCACTGCTGTCTCCTGCCAGCTTTTCTGTGTTGGGGAAAGATTACTGGCTAAAGAGTTGTGTTGGCAATCACCAGACTGCCTTACCCATCTGAAAAACTTGGAGAGACCCAACAGGCAAATGCCTAATTTAAAAAAAAAAAAAAACAGACATGAACAACAAAACCCAAAGGGAAACTTCCAGTTATTTCTGTTACATAGATCCAGACAATTTGTTCTTAATACCAAGAGCAAATTATTCTCAGTATTAGAACCCATTCCAGAGGATTTGCAAAACCAGATCAGCAGTTCATCTAATCTAGCATCCTCTTCCTAGTTCTGCTGGATATTTCAGAGGAACTGCACAATTTCACAATTCATCAAATCATATAAATCTACACAACTGGGAATCTTTTTTTTCCCCTTGCCCAGCTGGTAATCAGCATATGCCCTGAAGCATGAGGATTGGTTGGAGAGAAGATAAAAGCAGAGGAGAGAAGAAATAATAATGTAACTTATTTGAAGTATTGCTTTAGACTCTAATGGATCTCACCACAAATTAATTCTTCGTAGTACAAATGCCCTGTGGTAATGCTCTGAACTACAGATGGATCAGCTGTGTCATGTGCACCTAAATGGCTGGTGCAAAGGTGCTAGGTTTTAAAGGAAAGACTACTTAGTATTCATATATAGAACACTGTTTGGGTACTGACAGAGAACAGTGGGAACATATCTTTGATGCCCAGGAAATAAATGTATTTGTCCTTCTCAGCAGTTTCACTGTCAACACCACTGGATAGCCCAAGTTTTGTGCCGTTATGCAGCTCACTAGTAAATTGATTCCTAAGACCAGAAAGGGAGTTAGAGTGCCTGGGGACAGTCAGAATGGTAAATAGTCTGTGTTTCTACCTGTGCTGTGTTCTTTAACAGTGCCAATGAAATCAGAGAAAGGAAGCAGCATGCCTTGCCCCGTCATGGAATTGTCATTTGCAGGTCGGTAACCATTACGCTTACCTTTAGGCAGTCATTTTGCAGGACAGTACTTGAGGTACCAGGCAAAGCAATAACCATAGCACCAGCATCGGCTTGCACATCTCTGTTAACTGTCTTTACATTTCAAACCCAGCAGAGCAGCCTGTGGGAAGTGGGATGACAGAAAGGTTTGGCCATTAGCAGACCCTTTTGTGCTGTTACCTCTTTTATTATGTTTGAGAAAAGCTTTTTTTTTCTGCAAGGCTGAAAGAGATAGCCTGCAGCAGTAGCCTAGAGAAAGCAGGCATCACCAGGATAGGACAACAAGGATGAGTGATGAATTGCACTGACACGTTTGTGTTGACAGGATCTTATGAAAGATGTAGAGAAAGAAGGCCAAGGGGGTGTCATTGCCTTCAGGTTCAGTAGCCAGAAAGCATTTGTGCTAGCTGAACATCTGTGCTTGAATAGTGGAAGTCAAGGTGAGGGACATACATATTGAAAGCTGTCCATTCTGATGTCCGCTTTCTATGCTGTCTCCCAAGTTAACGTGCTTCATAGAAATAGTAATCAGAAACTGACAACAATAGAACAATGACGAAAAGGAGAATGCAGGTTGCATGAAATTATATGTTGCCATTTATTGCAATTAAACAACAAAAAGATACCGGACGAGGAAAAAGGGAGTTGAGTGTGTGGTTTATGTGACTAGATGTAGGGATCTCTGCTATGTGTCATCCTTACTGTTAGATATGCTTGCTACCTTTTACTCGCTAATAATTCTTTTAAGCGTAAAACCCCCAAACAAATAAGGTTAGATTGCAGCATGCAGCTTCAGTCTCACTACCGGTCAGGAATAGTATAAGTTACTGTCAACACAGGTTGCTTAGAAATAGTTGCAATTCAGGCCTGCATAGTCTGGAGCACAAAGTTACTGAAGAAAAACTTAAAGTAAATACAGAATCGAAGTGAAATGATCTTTACTCTCATGCAGTTACCCAAAGCACTCAGAGGTCAATTACACTAGTTCAACTGCTAGTTTCACAGGAGGTGTGAGTGGAGTTTAATTTAAAAGGACCTCTTTTCTGTTGAGCACTGCTTTATAAAGACCACCTCATTTTGGACTTTTGCTCTACAGAAGATCAAGAGAGATTTTCTGTCTTAGTTTTGGTTGATCACTTGGGAGAAATTGACTGCATCCTCTTTCTCCTGTTGGAAACGTTAGATTCAGTTACTGCATGAAGCAGCAATCCCTTACAAGCTTCCTGGGAAGGCACAGATGCCAGCAAGTTTGCAGTAAATGTCACACATTCTGGATCTGTTGGACTTACTGTGCACGCACAACTCAACAGTACATCACATAAACAGTAGGACTGATATATTATGGATGCACTGAACTTACCATGCCTGCACTGTATGTTCTTCTCCAGAATTTCCTGAATGAAAATGAGAGGGTTGAGGGGGGCAAGTGGGGAGAGATTGCCAAAATGGGTCTTTATATTATGTCAGTCCATTCTTTATGGATATGGATGTTAGTGGAACTGTGCAGCTGATGATGTTCAGTGTTCTCAATCAAGTTTGCTCCAGTATTAAATTATTATTGCTGGACAAAAAACCTAGCACCAGAGACTGAATTCTCTTAAAGAAATGCAGAGTAAACATTAAAAAAAAAAAAAGAAAAAAAAAGTGCTCAACAATATAGCAACATGCCTGTTCACTAGCTGTCTAATATTTCCACTGCTGTATATTTTCATTTTGTTCTTTATTCTAAGTGGTTAAGCCTCTAGTCATTGTAAGCTGGACAGAAATATTGATTAAATTCCAGTCCAGGTCCATTTGACTTTATATTTTGAATGCCATTCTGTACATTTTCCCAGTGCTTGAATCACAGGAGGGAGAATATCTGCAATTTTGTAATGTTCATTTTCTCACAGATGCTAGTTGAAAAGAAAATAAAACATCTGTGGGGAAAAAGGAGAGAATGAGGCAGCTGGGAGAAAGAGCATATGTTACCTATACAGTTCTCTCCCTCATCTGATTTCTGATTCCCTGTTGGTATCTGTACATCTGAGTTTAAGTAGGAAATTGAAATGAATTTTTCCACTGCTTCTCTCTCATACTGTCACAAGAGAGAAAGAGAAAGAAAGGCTTTCCAAAATGCATGCCTTCCTTTTGAAATAAGATCAGTAAAAAGTTTACCAGGAAACATGAAAAGTTCTGGTACTTTCCTGTGCTTTCCATATTTACCCCGATGTCTCTGTTTACAGCCAAACTGTAACATACAGACATCCCTACAGCTGACTGCTCCTCTGCATAGTTCTTTTCTATTTATCCAGGTAACTCAACATGTGCATCAATGTCTGGGACATCCTCAGATACCAAGAGAATGTTTCTGTTCAAGGCTAAATCTAGTTTGGGGGAAACAAAATTACATATATCATAAATATATTGTGAACTCTTTCTTGTCATTTTCAAGGAGCACACATAGTTTCCAAAAGAAGCACACATAGCTTCTCTCTCCAAGTCAGTAGGCATCACAATTTATTGATATCTGTGTCCACATCTCAGAAAACAACATTTGCAAAGTTCTTCTCTTAGGATAGTGATTGCTCCCACTTGCACATATTATTTTTTGATGACACCTAGTAATCTTGATGCATTTCCTATGAGCTCTGAAATTGCACTTGCTATACCTTTACAGCCTCATTTATTAGACTTGATCCTGCAAGCCAATTTTCCAGATGGTTTTGTGTAAGATGACAACCATGATGCTACTGGTTATCCTCCAAATTAACACTTTAGAAACATCTTTATCAAGCTATCTCAAGAAAAGGCTTTAAGCAAATGTATATGGTATCTGAGATTCTAATTGGAGGCCCTTTCACAATGAACTAGGTGAAAGAAATTAAGCTACATCCCAGTCTGACATAGCAAGATAAAGCAGGAGACAAATCTAAGTTCTTTGCAAAACTCAGCTTAGAGCCTCCCACACAAGTTATGTTGTTGGTGCTGATCTGGGAAGAAAATAACCAAATATTCATTCATAATAATAAAGATGTTTAGGTTTTTTTAATAGCTCCTTAGGCCAAATGTCAGCTAAAAGCACAGGCATCACTGGAATGACACCTGAGGTCTACTTTAAGGCCCAAGAGGGAGACAAGCTATGTTCTGACCTCGTCCAGTCAGATAAGGAAAAACTTGAGGGGGACTGTTCATTTACAGGCAGTAAAGATATTTATATGGGCATTGGTTGTCACTGTAACTAGAAGCAAAGTTACAGCTGTTCTACAATCAGAAAACAGTTTTGTATTCAAGTTCTAATTCTAATACCAAAATTCTCCTATGTTTTGGTTTGGTAGTGAAAAAGCCCAGGATCTGGCCTGCTTCTAATACATCTGTTTTTTCCTTTAAAATCAAATAGAGAATGAGGAATGTTTTTATAACACGATTTGGGATATTGTCAGTAAATTAGAAAGTGCTCCAAGAAGAATAAGAAGTTAAAATATCTGCCCTTGGAAACAAAATATTAGAATGGATAGCTATGTTTTAAAGAGTTCTACATTTAAAATGTGTTTATAGCTATCCTATGATGAAGAGGATGGTACCTCTACCATACTGTTGGCTATAGCTTGCTTTACTTTCTGTACCCTTTAGAGAGGTGGTGCTTACAGAGCATCTCTGAAACACTTTCTGTCTGATTTGGTTGTGCTCTGCTACAGCCACATTTTTTTAAATGTTAATCACAGTGGGACATTAATATAATAAAAGGAAAAATATTTCTTTTTCTAAAATAATAACATTGTGAAGGAAGGCACAGATATTGCAACTAACAGTTGTTGATCCCTATGGGTCTTGTGGCAGCTCCTTGTCCAAACGATATGCAAGAACAAATTAATACTTACCCAAAATTCTACAGAAGGTTCTTTCTTTTAAGTGAAGGACTAAACTTATATGCAAGATGTGAACAAAACCATACCCTTTTCTTTATGTATATATCAACTTTCAATTACAATCATTTTTCCTGCACTACTTTGTAAATTAATCATTTAGTGTATAACCCTGGCTGTTGCTTGCCTCTTTCCATAATTGGTACTTTATAGTTGTCAGCATTTATTATAGTACATTACCAGTGCAATGCATTCATGACCTAGAATAATGACCCTCTAATAGGATCAGGAGACATTTAAAGTTCCGCTTTTCATATAGTTTGCAGTCTCTTATGAGCAGAACAATCAAAATTCATTGCCTAAAGGATCTTCTGTTGTTGGACATTCAGACTCATTTGCAATCATCATTGGTCTGGGCTAGCCTTAAGTGCTACAGAAACTATGAAGCTCAAGTTGACCCTGGTCAGCGTGTCACTGTGGCCTTTTGAGAAAGGACTATTAATGACAAAACTCCACTGCAGAAAACTATGTTTGCACAAAGTACCACCTTGCTGATATGAAGCACGACCATAATTGCTACATATTCACAATTTAATAACTAGTGTAACAGTTCCTACAATAAACTCTCCCAGAAATGGCAAATATTCAGCACACTTATTTTCAGGTTAGCAAAACACTGGAAACCATTAATGCTAGCTTTAAAAAACATAGGTAAATATTTAGGGCGGTATGTAGTACAGCTGAGTTCTCTGGGATATGAAGTAAAATATACTTTCACAGTCTAAATCAGCAAAAAAATCACATGTAATGCCATAAAGTAAAAAAGTCCAATGGCTAAGTATAGTTCTCGAGTCTTCCATTTATTTTGTTTGCTTTCCAGTATGCTGACAAATAATTTTTGTTCCATTGCATCACATGTGAACATACCTGTATTGGGCATCAGTGCCCAGTTTTTGGGGGATGTGGGGTGTGCCGCAGCGGGGGCCTCTGTGAGGAGAGGCCAGGAACTGCCCTGTGCCAGACACAGCCAGTTCCAGCCAGCTCCGGTGGACACACCACAGGACACAGCTGAGCCCCTCAGCCAAGATGGTGGCTGGAGCAGTTTATGAAGGACCGCAGCCTGTGGTAAGGACCCCACGTTGGAGCAGGGAAACAGTGTGAGGGGGAAGGAGCAGCAGAGAGGAACTGTTATGGACTGACCGCAACCCCCATTCCTCATCTCCCCTGCACCGCTCAGGGACAGGGCAGAAAGAAGATTTGGGAATGAAAGACTGAAGTTGAGTCTGAGGTGGGGGGTAGGAGGAAGGTGGTTTTAATTTCGTCTTTGTTTCTCACTATCCTACTCCATTTTTAATTGATAATAAATTAAATTAATTTTCCCCAAGTCAAGTCTGTTCTGCTCTTGACAGTAATTGGTATATGATCTGCCAGTCTTTATCTTGAACCACAAGCTTTTTCATCTAATCTTCTCCCCTTGTCTTCTTAAAGGCAGGGCATGAGAAAGCAGTTGGGTGGGCATCTGGCAGCCAGCCACAGTTAAACCACCATGATATCCTTTGCTTTTTAGGAACACAAATGCTTGGCTAAGACCAGAGAGTTTCCAACAAGCATTAATATAGACACCCTCAACACCTTGGAGGTTTTTTTTCAATTCCTCCACCTGAATTTATGCACTGAGATTACCATTAATGAGCAAAAGGGTTTGGTGTTTCTTCAAGTACTTTGTGTACAACCTTTGCTGTTCTCTTTAATAGGACTCCCTTATAACCTTACTATTAAGTTACTGTCTTGATATTACACTATTAACTTCCTTGAACTGCATTATAATGCTCAAGTGGCTTGGGCAGGTATAGATGAAGTTTTGTGGGAGGTACTTTTTTCCAAAGCTTTGCCTAATAGGCCCAAAACATAAGGACGAAAAAAAAAAATTTACATAAGCAAAACACACGAGGGCCCAAATATTTTTTCCAATTACATCCAGAGTGATTAGATAAATGTGACACATGCACTCCCTTTTCCTAAACTATCAAGTAAAAAAAGAAATGCTTCTCAGATAGTTTAGACAAACTGCACTCACTTACATTGTGTGTAAATATAGTAATCTATAAAAAGAGTCTTATTATAGCAGGATAGAGCAGTATACAAATGCCCACATACACCACTTTCATTAATCCTAGCTTCTTTTCTAAGAGGCAGAATGAACATCAATAGTTTATCATTTTCAACAGATATAACCATTCTATTTTCATCTAAACTGGCTTCAGCAGGCAATTGTTTGAGAAAAGCATGTCATCATGTCTGCAGAAGACATTTTTGCTGAGTAAACCCTATTCTCACAGGCACAGGTCTACTGCAAGTGGGAGAGGGCAAGCAAACAAAATCACAAATCCCAGCTCCTCTCAGTGTCATATAAAACATCCAAGTGGAAACTACAGCTCACACATCAAAGATTAATGCTACAATCCTGTTGGTACATACAATTAAGCTGTTGTCAGAGCAGTCAGCTCCATCAGGGAACTTAGCTATGGCAGTACTGAGTATTGCTGTGCCCAAAACCTCTGTGCACCACCACAAACCTGAATCCCTATGCTTGGGAGGTGTTGTGCAGGTTTTAAATAGTGCTACATGGGGAAGAGCTGCAATGAAGGCATGTTCAGGAACTAGTTGCATGGGAAGATGCAAGTAAACCAAGTAACTAACTAGTAAACCAAGAAGGAATGTAATCTAAGGGGATGACTATGTCAGCCAGAGGGAAGATTTCCTTTAGCAATGAGAGAGAAATTCAAGCAAACTTGAAGTCACTGAACAAACAGGTGCGAAGCAGGAACATAGTTCTTATCTCTCTCATTGACCTATAAAATGTTCCAGAAAACATTGGTTATTATTTTGAAAAAAACTGCCAAGTGCAAGTCACCTGTATTTCGTCACCTACTGTAGTGTAGTTTGCAGATGATTTGCTCAGACAGAACTTCTCCCTCCCTGCCCTTTATCAAAGCTTATTTGTAACATAATATTTGTAGTTTAAGAACACTCTAAATGAACAAAATACTAACTAGTACTTCTTTTTGCTAATTTGAAAATCTTTTAAACAGAGAGAAAATGTGCAAAATTTTTACTATGGAAAGCTTCCAAATTATCATAGAATCATAGAATCATTAAGGGGTGAAAAGACCTCTAAGATCATCGAGTCCAACCGTCAACCCAACGCCACCATGCCCACTAAACCATGTCCCTAAGTGCTTCATCTACACGTCTATTAATTACTTCCAGGGGTAGTGACTCAACTACTTCCCTGGGCAGCCTGTTCCAAGGCCTGACCACTCTTTCAGTAAAGAAATGTTTCCTAATGTCCAATCTAAACTTCCCTTGGCATAACTTGAGGCCATTTCCTCTCATCCTATTGCTAGTCACTTGGGAGAAGAGACCGACACCCACCTTGCTACAACCTCCTTTCAGGTAGTTGTAGAGCACAATGAGGTCTCCCCTCAGCCTCCTCTTCTCCAGGCTAAACAACCCCAATTCCCTCAGCTGCTCCCCATAAGATTTGTGCTCCAGGCCCTTCACCAGCTTCGTTGTCCTTCTCTGGACACACTCCAGCATCTCAATGTCCTTCTTGCAGTGAGGGGCCCAAAACTGAACAAAGTATTCAAGCTGCGGCCTCACCAGCGCCGAGTACAGGGACATGATCACCTGCCTACTTCTGCTGGCCACACTATTCCTGATACAGACCAGGATGCTGTTGGCCTTCTTGGCCATCTGAGCACACTGCCAGCTCATGTTCAGCTGGCTGTCAACCAGCACCCCCAGGTCCTTCTCCTCTGGGCAGCTTTCCAGCCACTCTTCCCCAAGCCTGTAACGTTGCCTGGGGTTGTTGTGACCGAAGTGCAGGACCCAGAACTTGGCCTTGTTGAACCTCATGCCGTTGGCCTCGGTCCATGGATCCAGCCTGTCCAGGTCCCTCTGCAGAGCCTTCCTACCCTCCAGCAGATCAACACTCCCGCCCAATTTCATGTCATCTGCAAACTTACTGAGGGAGCACTCGATCCCCTCATCCAGATCATTGATAAAGATATTGAACAGGACCGCCCTAAAACTGAGCCCTGGGGAACACCGCTCGTGACCGGCCACCAACTGTATTTAACTGCGTTGACCACAACTCTCTGGGCTCAGCTGTCCAGCCAGTTTTTAACCCAGCAAAGAGTGTACATGTCTAGGCTGTGAGCCACCAGCTTCTCTAGGAGAATGCCGTGGGAGACAGTGTCAAAGGCTTTACTGAGGTCCAGTTAGACCACATCCACAGCCCTTCCCTCATCCACTAGGCGGGTCACCTGGTCATAGAAGGAGATCAGGTTGGTCAAGCAGGACCTGCCTTCCATGAACCCGTGCTGGCTGGGCCTGATCCCCTGGTTGTCCCGGACGTGGCTCGTGAGCGCCCTCAAAACAAACCACTCCATAATCTTCGCTGGCACCGAGGTCAGGCTGACTGGCCTGTAGTTCCCCGGATCCTCCTTCTGGCCCTTCTTGTAGATTCTTAATTCCTAAAATATATGTTGAATAAAAGATGTGCTCCCAAGCTACTTCTCTTACATTCTGAATGTTTTCATTCTCTGCTGTAAAAAAAACCTGTTACAAACCAATTGAAACTATTACAAATCAAATGAAAAAGGTGACTGGGAAAAGCCAACACAGATTTACCAAAGGCAAATCATGCCAGACTAACACCACCTTCTACAACAAAATAACATCTTCTGACAACATGGTGAGACAAATGGATGTTGTTTACCTGGATTTCAGCAAAGCGTTCAACACTGTTTCCCACAGCCTTCTCCTGGACAAACTGTAAAAATACAGATTGGATGGGTGGTCTGTGAAATGGGTAGGAATTTGTCTCACAGGCTACAGTCAGAGGGTGGTGATCAATGGTTTTCACTCAGGTTGGCATCCTGTCACAAGCAGGGTCCCCCAGCCATCAATACTGGGCCCCACACTGTTCAACATTTTCATAAATTATCTGGACTATGGGACTGAAAGCACCCTCACCAAGTTTGCTGACAACACTAAACTGGATGGCGAGGTGGACACATCAGAAGGGAGAGCCATCATTCAGAGACCTGGACAGACTGAAGGAGTGTGCTAGCAAGAACTGTATGAAGTTTAACAAAGACAAGTGCAAAATCCTGCATCTGGGATGACATAACCAAAGAACCCAGTACAGGCTCTGATCTGCATGGCTGGGGAGCGGCCTTGCTGAAAGGGCCCTGGGGGTCCTGGTGGACAACAAGCTGAACACGAGTCAGCAGTACACTAATAATCTCATCTAGGCTCTCTTTCACATAAAATGTTGGACCAGATGATCTTTCAAGGTACTTTCCAACCTGGGACGTTCTATGGTTCTATGATTCCATGAAACGTATCTCAGGAAGTATAAATATTTTTCATATTCACAACTTCTTCATGAAAAACAAACTATTTTCCTATCTTTAGTCACATTTTCAATGGAAAAAACCCCAAACACTAATCAAATCACCAATTCTAGGAAACTTTCTGATGTTATTCACAATAAGAACATGCTTTTAAAATCACATATGTGGTCAAAGTGTTCCTTTTAAGGCACTGGAAGAGACTGTCCTTTCTTCCTAGAAAAACTATTCCTTTCACTGTGTTTCAGTGACCAAAATTTAATGACTAAGTGGAAAGAGAAACACTAAAATATTTGTGTGTATTTTTGGAGAGAAATAATATTCATTAGGAATCAAAAATGCATTTGTGTAGCAAATTGGCAATTAAGTCCCAGATACTGCACACCTTCTGGCCTCAGTTAAAATATGTATGTATATATAAAAGATGCATGATCTCAAATGTGTATTTACCACCTCCATCTCATTCAAAGAAATTGCTGTGCAGATAGATTTTGCTGACACGTATTATAGTCCTACGTTCTTTCATTTCAGACAAATAAAAAGTAGTGCTTTTCCACAAGCAGGTTTTGTTTCCTGCTCCCCTTCCCCAAATCTCTATTGATCTTACTTATCTGTCTGATCTTCCTGCTTATCGTAGTCCTTTTACTCAAAATATCTATTGTGGATTTCCTGCAAGGAAAATATTGATTATTAGAACTTCATAATTTGGTTTATGTGAAGATTTAAATATCTGGAAGGAGGAATAATTTCCATTAATTTTCCATAAATCACCAAAAAAACTATTAGTATATTAAAGGTATTTGTTATGAATTCTTAATTTGAAAACTTCAGTCTTCTGATAAACCAGAAGGCAGTCATTTTCATACCTTTTATTGATGACATTTAAGCAAAATAAGAATAGAACTAATAAAATAACAATGCTCAGGTTCTACCAAATTAAGTAAAATAGTTATTTTCTGGTGCTGGTTTGTTTATTTTTAACCCAGGAATAATCAACATTTTACTTAACATGTGTTTACACTAACACTTTGTGTACTGGAGTGCAGGTTTTCAAGATCTATAGCCATCCAATTAGAAAGATATGCAGAACTGTTTGAAATGAACTGAGAATTTAAAGAAAAACAATAAATACTCCAAGTCATACAAAAAACTCTTGCAAACAAACTCTTAGATTTCTATTTTTGCCCCTGTTAAACCACATTTGTAGCTAAGATAGAATTCTGCTGACCTAAAAGCATAACAAAATTTTACTTGTTTTCCTTTTTCACTCTTTTCTCTGTTTTGTTTTGTTGGTTGTTTTTAAAGCTTTGATACTACTATATACCATAATGTAGAGAGATGGTAGCCAATGAGAAGACATGCTATTTCTCCTAATAGGTAAGGAGAACCTTACCATAGCTTGGTTAAGCCAAGCCCTGCATTTCCCAGGCACTGAAGAATTTAAGGTTTGCCTCTCAAATTTAATTTTGCCTCTCAAATTTAAGAGAGGCAGAGAATGATAACAGCAGCTTTCTTTTTCTATCTGCTTACTACACAGGATGAGAGAGAAACATCAAAACTCTTCAGGAACCTAGGGGCATATTGAATTCAGAAAACGAGCAGTATTTTTTGGTTTTAAGTGCCTAAGAAACATTCACAGTTCAGCATTTTCCCACCTGCAGAGAGGAAGGGACACTAACTTAAAAAAGGTATAGAAGGGAACCAACAATGCAACCTTGCACATTCTCCCTACAGTATTACCTGCTTTACTTTTACAGTATTTCAGACTTAGCCCTAAACTGAGGGAGCTTTTTAAGTTAGCTTGACATGCTGCTGATGTTTTTCTGACAGCACAAGCAAGTCTTCCTATTTCTTTTTGACAGTTTGTGTTTCTGCTGAAATTGAATGGAATTATGTGGCACAAAAGAGAGTTTTGGTAGGAAGGAAGCCTTGCCTCTAATTCATAAAGCATGATCTGAACTGTGAAAGTACGAAGATTTATTTTTTTTTTTTTAATAATAGGTGGAACTAGGCAACCTGAACATAGCAGTGTGTACCAGCTCCACTTGCAATAAAATAATCAGGTTTTATATGATCATAGGCAATTAAGGATTTTAAACACTTTACCAAATTAGGGTAATTAACAGAATCTAGGGATGAAAAAATGCTGCAGAAAGGTTTAGTGAAGTGGAAAGAAAACCCTAGCAGTAACAGTATTATAGACAGAACCGAAGTCTCCTAGCTACAACTGTGACTATTTGTTATTATCTCTAATCAAGGTTAGACAGTAGCAGAGAAAGAACTACTCTGCTTTTGCATGGTGGTTCCAGATTCATGTTACGACAATTAACAAAAACCCATTCTATTTTGAACTGAGCTGCCACTTCTGTGTAGTTTTAGTTCTTCAAGCTAAGGGTTGTATAAGTCCCTTAATAGATGTTGCTGAATTTACCACTAGTGTTTTCAGTTGTATTGAAACCTAACAGCATTTGCTATCTGATAAAACAATTCCGTATTTCATGCTAGATAGATACATGTACACAAAGAAAATAAATGTGAGAAAAAGAAAAATTTCAAACTAAAGTCTGCACAGTTTCTCTAGCTTCACTCCAATCAGTTACATTTACAAAATTGGGTGTGAAGATCTATAAAAAATAACTGTGGGGTGAATAAAAAGACATGAATATATGTTGAATATATGAATATACGTTGAAATCTTTCCTTAAAAAAAAAAAAACAGTGACACTTACAAGCCTATCATTTGCAATATCACCTTGTCTTCAGTGAGGCATATACAGCTCAAAAGAAAATTATGTTTGCATATGCAAAACCAGATGTGAATCCTTTTGATTTTATTGACTTCACGGTTTCAGTGTATCTCAGAGATATTATTCAATATCTGTATTCAGATTCCTTTTGGTAATATTGATATGTTAATCTTTATAAAACCAGGAATAGAATAGCTTAGGTTAGATACTGAACGTCAATGTGCTGGATGTTATGTTGTGTTTTTGCTACTGAAGACTTAAGGTACCTTTGTAAAAGGAAGTCCACATGTGGATTGAACAGACAATAGCTGACTGAATGGAGAGTGATTGTTCTTTTGCCTTCATATGTGCATTAAACTAACCCTTAATTAGATGCCTTCTAGAGCTCCACAGTCTTCATTAACATATACAGGCAGATTGAGCTGTACAAACTGACTGTCTCATGCTAGCACAGTTTAATATTTAAATGATTTTTCTAGTGATACATTTTTCTCAGCTTTAGATATGATAAAATATTTCAAGTCTACTACTTCTATTTTATCTGAGTAATTAGGTCTTAAAGAATTATTAACTCTAAATAAATTGTATATCTGCGCTTTAGTTGCTGCCTTTAAAAAACAAATATTTTTTATAGTGAACCTACACTTCCAAAGAAAAATTAGTCTTAAAACTAGTTAGGAAAGTTATTATTTTCCAGCAATTTGTATTTCTTTAAATGAAATTAAAATCAGCCTAAGTTTATGTTGTACTGTCACTAAAGACAGCACCTGAATGCTCAGTGGTGCATCCTAATTAAGTCAAGGTAACCTGTAACGTTATTCAGAACAAGGTAAATTGGGTGCCACAGTTTCTGTTTGTTATAGATTCATGAACTCTCTGAAAACTTATTTCCCCTGTAAATGAGCTAATGAACTTTGGGTCACCATAAATCTCAAAGTGAATGTGCTTTATTTTGAATTATTTCCATATTCACCAAGTCAGTTTAGGATTAGAGTTTATCTTTTTTTCTTCTTTGGGAAAGTAGGGAATGTCTGATGATTTAGTTAGAAATTATTTCTTTACTTAACAACACTTCAAAAAGTCACTAAGGTATCTGGCTTTAGCAACAAATTACTGTGGAACAAATTTCAGAGGGGAAAAAAGAAAGAAGACAGGATAAATCACAAGAGCTAAGAGACCAAGCACTTTATACAGGTAGCTTAGAAACACAAGCAATTAGGCTCCTAAACATACCATTGTCTCCTCAAGTTCTTGAATTTGCTGTTTGCTGAATGAACTGCACTGGTATGAAGAGATTTAGTTAGGTGTTCAGAGCTCCCAATGCACCGAGGTATTTACAAAGAACACTGCAAGGTTAGGCTGAGAAAAGTTTGGCAATAC
This sequence comes from Pelecanoides urinatrix, assembly GCA_013400755.1. NCBI lineage: Eukaryota > Metazoa > Chordata > Aves > Procellariiformes > Procellariidae > Pelecanoides > Pelecanoides urinatrix. The sequence goes on along the minus strand of VZTQ01015890.1, from coordinate 64,646 downwards.
ATCTATCTATACAAAGAAATGTCCATTAATATCTGTTAACCTTGCTTCAGATTCTGGATAATTGTTCTTTTCCCCCCCTTATTATATATTGTGATTCTGAGAAGAAACTAAGCCAACTAAATACCCAAGACCATGTTTGGACAGCTTAATCAACTGATTTCATCAACAACAAATCTTCCCAAGGTGATTAATGACAGGATTAATTTAATTGGTAAATAAGTACTAGAAGAGACCATTAGTGCCTTGTAGCAAGATTTCCATTCCTATGGAAGCTAACTGTGAGCTTATGTGGTAGTTACCAATATATAGCTCAACTTTTTTTGACTGTATTGGCACCCATGAAATGCTATTATCATAATGTTTTGATTTTATTTCATTGCTTTGTGGTGTCTGGCTCCCTTGCTTGGACTTGCTTTCTGCTTAACAGGGAGCCTCAGGCTCCCCCTTAGCCTGCTGACATCTGTGACATGAGCCTGGGGCTTCACACCCCAAGTCTACTACTGGAGGAACTTAGTTTAGGTTGAGGGTTGATGGCAGGGTGCCTTCAAGGTAGACATTAAACAGCTAAGCATAAATACCATTAGATTCCCAATGCAATAAATTATGATAGATGTAACAGATGACCTGAGAAGTCAGAAAACTTTGGAGATAAAGCAACTTGTTATAGGCTGAACTAGCTCTTTCAAAATAGAAATATAACTTCTCAATAAATGTTCCACAGAGGTTTGGTTGTAATGTGCACTGACCTCTGTGCCAATAAGGGCATGTCCTGTGTGTTGGAGATCCACAAGTCTTGAAGAAGCTCTTACTTCTTCAACAGAGGCCCAGTGACTGAACTGAGGACTGTGAACACTGAGTTACCAGTTTGTTGAGCTAAATTTGGTTGGCTGGGATGCTCCTGATGTGCAGTAATTGCAGACCAGATGCAAATATGGATTTGTGGTTTGCGCTTTCACCGTTTTTCACACTTTCTGGGTATTTTTCTTGTGAAGTATCCACATGTACACATAATCCCAGGGTCAGACAGCCACAGACGACATATGGATTATATCAGTGACTCAGAATCAATCATTTTGTTAGCTGCTATTCACACTTTCTGATGCAGTCCTTTTGATCCTTACTTTGCAGAAGATATGTCAAAAATTTTATATTAGATTGGAGTTTGTGCTCCCCATTTGTACACACAACCAACATATCAGCTAACAAATTAACATCTATCTGGATTAAACCAAATGGCTTGCTAGGAACTTGCATTTTAACTCAAAATCTGCCTCTGTGCTCAGTTGGTTCGATTATCTCACATGGTCTGTCTGCATCTACTTTTAGATATGACTAACAGACAGTAGAGATGTAAACTGTCCCAGAAGTTCATTTCTGTACAGAAGATCCATTTCATGAAACAAAACACAGTGAAGAAGTTTATGACATGAGAGAAGGAAACAAAAACTACATAGAAAATATATTTTCTCATTATACTTCTAGATCCAGTGATGTATCGAAATATAGTTTGTTTTATCTAAAGACTTTCCAAAGGTTTGTGAAGATTATTTTTTATTTTATTGGGTTTTCATTCAACAGGTTTTTTTTAAAGATCTGGGACAAAAAAACTTGACCAAACTTATTTTATATCTCATCACTCCTCCAGAAGCAGAGTATTTTTCTTTTTGCCTGCAGTTGAAGGCCTGACCCACGAGGTCCTGGAAGTGTGGGGAGAGGCTTCCACCGATTATAGTAGACTTTAGGTGAAACTCTTAGGCATCTAGAGCACAATTTTTCTGTTATGCAAACAAAATATGGTACTTGCATTTAAAATTTAGAACCTCTGTGCATAAACACATGTTGCTTCTGCAAACAGGGAGATGTGTTATGAAATTCTTGGTGTTTGAGATATCTCCTGGAATATTTGGCAATGTATTTCTGACCAAATTGTAACACTAACCTATTTGGGAACTCCTCTGTTTACAAGTCTCTTATGTGGTGGCATTAAATCTGTCTGTGGTTTATGTCTGTTTTGAGGTGGCTTTAAATCTTTTTTTAAAACAACTTAATCAAACTCTTTTCTGAACAGTTTTATTTTGCCTCAAAAATATCTTAATTTGATTAAACTCAACCCTAAGCCTAATCAAGATAAACTCCTAATAATTTTAAACTTGAAAAAGCATTTTTAAATGGACCTCTAAAGTATTGACATGGGGGCCAATTCATGTGAAATCAGTTAAATTAAGCCTGCTCAGACAAGACTTAATATCAAATTAGTTTTTGTCCTTATACAATGCTAAGTAGATATTTGTTCAAAACCTCTGTTTTGATTTTTAATTCTCAATTATGTTATGTTGGCTCACTCTTTGAGCAAAGTTTAAAGCATGTGGTAACAAAAAGCCATTTCTGTAAGATATCCAGAAAAGATTTTGTTTGTTTGTTTGTTTGTTGTTTAATAAGTTAAACTGTATTCAACACTTGATGAGTCTTCATGTGTGCTGGATATTTATCTTCATCAAAGTATTCTTCAAAATCACCAAAGGCAGTCAATTCTTTAAAGCCTGAACCACTACCTGCTTTGATGCTATATATTTTTCCCAGGGGCTTGGATCAACCCTGAAGTCATTACTGATATTTTACTGAGAAGAGTGCAGGCTGAGAACTGCCATATTCTGTTTATGAACCTGATTTCTGTGTATTCTCCTACAATGGTCTCTGATTTTTGCTATCATCCTGAAAAATCTCTGAAATAGCCAAAAAAAAAAAGGTTATTTTGGGCAATTTTTATGAGCATGCTGCAAACTAAGATAATCACAGATAAGAGGGCATGATTCTGCCACTATTGCTAACACTGGAGTGGGACCTTTCTTGAAAACAAATCACTGTTATACACAGATCAGGATTGGAAAGAGAATCTGGTTCCCCAACTTCATACAAAATCACTCTTGAGAATTGTCTGGACCTTTGTGTTTGCAAACTCTCTCCTTAGACTACCTAAGCTTATTTGCTGTCAGGTTGCTTACTTATTAACAGTTAGGGAAACTATTATTGGAATGGAACTGCATCCTATTGATCTTGCTTGCAAAAAGGATCTGAAGAGGATCAAAGAGAAAGGAAACCAGTGACCAAGCAAACGTCCTTCTTCTAGCCCAGAAAATGATGAGATCTCCAACTTCGGAAAAGAAGTGGAAATACCAAAATCACTTTCAGAGGAATGTCATTTTGTCTCCTAATAATCTAGATTACATCCAGAATCACTTTGGCATTTTTCTGACTGCTTTATAAAGCCTAACAACTTAGTCTTAAAAGTTCTGTGGGAGGCTGGAGCAGAATACGTATGTTTGGCAACACAGTACTTATTCACACATGCAGTGCACCAGATTCTCATTAAATAAACCTGGACAAAGTTAAAATGAGCTGCTGTGGCTTCCTCAGTTGATCAGTGAAGAGGATGGTCACGGTAGGAAGCTGTACTATAGAAGCAGAAAGCACTCAGTTTTTAAATATGCAAGTGAGAATACAATAACTGTTTTGAAATTTCTGTTGTTTGGAAGTTCTGTTTCCCAACTGTTTTTAGGTCATTTCTCTATCTACTTCTAAATCCAAAGTGAAACACAAAACCCAGGCATTTTTTGTTCATATATGAATAAATATCCAATAATAAAGGAAAATATCAGCCAGAAGTAATTATGCAGGTATTTGATTTTCTGTCTTGAACCAGAAATGTCAGAATAAAAATAATATTGTGCCAACTGGAGATTACTCCCTCCTCCTGTCTACCTTGGGAAGCATAAAAATGAAACAATAACATCAGGATATACAAAAGCTTTTATCTAGTTTTGGGGTGTTTTTACACTTAAAATAAAATGAAGTCAAATTTCTGAGTGAAACAAAAAGTGATACATTTAGAATGCCAAATATTTTTATTAGTTTATACTTTTTTCCCAGTGTAGGGTCAGATGTAATAGCAAAATTGATTTGAATTTGCAGACAATTTAAAAAACAATCCACCAAACATGGTATTTTAAAACTTCTAGCAACCTATTTGACCATTTTGGTTGTCTGCATCTAAAAAATATTTTCTATTCATTGATCTCATATATAATGTAGCTTGACATGTAATTCGTGTTTGCTTTGAAGTGTCTGAGCAGACCAACATGAGTGAATCACTGAAAATAGAATCCACAGCCAAAATTGTCACTGACTTGGCACCAAAATACTGGGGTATTTTATGCACTGAGTTGCCAAGGACATTTTAAGGATCTGTTCCAAATCTCATTAAGATGTGACATTTTGTACTGCATGTGTTATGAAATTGTGTATTTTCATTGCTATGTATTATCAGTACAGCATGCTTGATATCATCAAGAAAAGGCTGATTTAGGCATTACTTAACATGGTATTCGTCAAACGCTCTTGCTACAGAAATTATTTGTACATGAATTGCCAGATACTTAGCTTAACAGGGTACCATCAGCTATGCCCTCTTGAATTCAGCAGATAAATGACCGCAACTTAAACTATAATTCTGCATTTAATTCTTTCAGACCGGAAATTAGCTAGTCACATAACATATGTCTGCAATGTATGATTTGTCAGAAAGATCAGAGCCAGCTCTAAAGGGGCACATTGGTCTTCACAGCCCAGCCCAACATGGTGGATAATCTTGCTCATGGGCCAGAAGCAACATTTTTGCATCAGTATGGGGGGACTGAGCAGGCTGAGGACCATGTGGAGGATCATGATGCACTACTCCCCTTGTTTGGAATTAATCCTTACATCTTTACACATTGCTTCATGGTTGCTTGAGGAAAATGAGATCTTGGTGGTGGGAAAATTGACAAGACCTTAATTAAAAAATAAATCTTGTCAGACAAAACATTTCTGGTGATTTTCATTCTAAAAATTTGTTTTTGTTTAGTTTGAAATATTTTGCAGTCTAATATAAAATAATTATTGGAATGGGAAGAGCTCTGGAGCAACCATCCACTACTGAATGTCTGTGGAGATGATACCTCCATAGATTAATTTCTTCTAATTGTCACAGGAGAGGCCAGAAATGAAGTGCAAGTCCAACATAACTGAGCACAAATCTTGGGTTTTACTCACCGGTGAAAATACCATCTGCAGGCAGTTTGGATATAGGAGATTATGTGTGAGGTGCTGTCTAAAATTCTCTAAATATTTAAGATGGATATCTAGGTGTAATATCCACAATAGCAACAACTCATCTTAAAGTCATATTTCTTTGGTTCATTATTTTTCTAGGCTTATTTTTATTTTTATTTATTCTTTCCTCAAAAAAGCAATGTTTGTAAAGATTTAGGAATGCTAAAAGCAAGAAACAGTATCGGTAACTACATGAAAAACACGCAGTCAACACATTATGAACTCAGGCTTTATTGGTGTCTTGGCTTGACTAAGGAAATGGTTTTAAATCTTCTTGGTTAAACCAATTCAAAGAAACAAAATGGCCATACATAATACATCTTTAACTCTGGTTAAAATGGATGTAGTGCAATTAAGTAAAGCCTCAGTTTAAGCCGTAATTTTACACATCTAAGTTAATAAGCACACTTGAGATACAAAAAGGAATAAAAAAAATCTCGTAATTATACACCATTAATTAGTTCTTATAGCATCAAGAGGATCTCCAATTTCTCAGTAGTTGAAAAGTCAGGAACTTCCAATTTTGCAGCATGTTAGGTAGCTAGAATGGAGCTGTGACCAAAACATGCTGTTGTCTGGCTATACCTCCTACCTGCAGATGGTGCTTTAGCAGCTGAGCAAAATCCAAGGTTTGTGCTCAGTTATGTAGAACTACACCTCTCCTGGACAATGCTGTAAAGATTAGAAAAAAATTAACACACCCTAAAGTTAATTTAGGTTATAGATCAAAATCCAGATTAGCTTGCTACACACAGCTTTGCTTTTTCTTTTCTGAATGAGTCAGATACTGCCATGTGTGTGTTGAGGATATAGAGCCAAAGTAGCCACTGGGATCTTAATCACTTTCCCAAGTTACTACATTATATACAATGTTATCTTGGGGTACTCTTATCTCATAAAAGCAACACAAATGCATGCACACTCTGCGGATTGTCAATTTATTGTGCTCCTCTTAAACAGATGTGCTCCCTGCCCTTACCCACCCCCCAAATTCTGGTGCTCATTATATTTCAAATATTTCTGTTGTCCAAAGTACGTGTACATTAACTGAATGCCAGTATACTCAGTTTTCTGTCAAGTATTAATATANAAAAAAAAAAACAACCCACAGAATTTCTTAATGGACTAGTTATATGAAGTGGAAAAATGGTAATATATATCTGGTGGTGCAGAATTTACAGAAGCATTTTTTCCATGTGTGTGAATTCCTTGCTGAGTAAAGATTCTTACTGAGATGTATGGATAGTTGTGTACATTGACATGCTTTCCACATATAGATATTGTTTATAATATGTGTGTTTATGTAGTCGTGTGTATTTGTAGGTAGCTGTGTGTATGTTCACAGATGTGTATTTTTCTTGGTCAGATAAATAATTGATAACTGGGCAAAAGAACTTTTGATCCATACTCTACTGCTAGTTGGAATTATTGGGAAAGGTGCTGTCATTAGGATTTATCTGAAAATTGTATAATATGTTAGTAATATTTACCTACTATATAATGGGATATTCTGTGAGATTGTCAAGTAAGATTCAGCACTGCTGATTGAAAGGATGGACTTCCATTTTTGGTTCATAGATGTCCTGGTTTCAGCTGGGATAGGATTAAATTTCTTCCTAGTGCTGTGTTTTGGATTTAGTATGAGAAGAATGTTGATAACATACCAATGTTTTCAGTTGTTGCTAAGCACCCTCCTAGTCCAAGCACAGCTCCCCTGCCTGCTGACTGAGCTAGGTACACAAGATGGGAGGGAAAATAATCAGGACAGCCAGCCCAGCTGGCTAACGGGGTATTCCATACCGTGTGACGTGATGCTCAGTATATGACCGGTACGTGTGATCCAGGAAGTACCAATTGCTACTTGGTTATCAGTCAGCACGGGTGGTGAGCAATTGCATTGTGCATCACTCATTTTGTATATTCTATGATTATTTATTATTATTTTCTCTTTTCTGTTCTATTAAACTGTCTTTATCTCAACCCACGAGTTTTTCTCACTCTTACCCTTCCGATTCTCTCTCCGTCCCACTGGGGGCCAGGGGGAGTGAGTGAGCTGCTGCGTGGTATTTGGCTGCCTGCCAGGTTAAACCATGACAACAGATAGAGGAACATGATTTGTTTTACAGAAAGTTCTCACAGAGTTTAACTAAATTATGCCCTGGATTCACTTACCGTTGAACTATATGACAGGGATTATTGACTTCATGGCATGGTTAAATTAATTACTATTTGCCAACTTGTTTGAGATGCTTACATGAAATTCTCTATCACTGCTAATATGGTGCATCAGTTCAAACAGGAATAGGAATTTTTAAGTTCATTATTCAATGTAGGTACAGTGATTAAAAAAAATCCAACAAACTAGTTTAAGAAAATATCTCAATATTTGTTTAAAATTAATTTTTCTTCATGGATGTTCTCCCCAGAGAAATTGCTTTCTCTAACATTTGCAGAAACCAAGAAGTAAGAAGGTATAAACACAGTTGAAGGCTTGTTTTAATTTTAGCTAATATTTACAGAACATTTTCAGAGACACTCAGCTCTACAGGAAAGTTTTGGATTCTAAAAACTGTTACAGATGCGTTTGGATTGCTATTTTATCCGCATTATCCCTCCTATCACAAACTGATGTGTGGACAGTGCTGCCTTCCTAAAGAATCAAAGCTCAGGTGATGAAAACAGAAAAGGGAAGTAATAGCAGGTGTGAGAAAGACATTCAAGCTGTTACCAAGACTACCTAAAGGATCCTTATTCTATGCTTCTAAGGAGGATCCCTTTCATAGCTACAGAAGGCATAATAAACAATTGGCAGTGCTTTTGTAAGGATTGCTTATCTCTTGCACCAGCCACTTAATTCCTTTAAATACTGGAAACTGGCTTCCTCTTCTCAGCCTGAGAAGAGGTAAAATCTTACTATTAACCTATTGTCTTCCCTGAGGATCAAAAAAGGTATCAGAGTTTTGTAAGCGATGGTAGCATCTTTGTCTCATTTTAGCACCTACAGTATGTGTATATAAAGGCAAGGCATGGCAGACGTAAGTACAGCTAATCTTTTACATAATATTGCTTTGTGGAATATAGCTCTTCTGCCTTTCAACACAAACCAAGTTTCTTCAGTCTTTTATTATGAGGGTCCATCTACCTGTATCTGGCTTAGAGCTGAACAAGTTACTATAGGATAAGAAATTATTACATGCCAGCTGACCTGTAGCTGTTTAAGTTTATGTTCTTTGCGTGTGACACATATAAAGTGAGATAAATGGGGATAGTTTGGCCTGTTTACACTGAGAAATGTGCTTGCCTGTCTGCCACTTAACCTACACAGAGAAGTGGGATATACACCCACATATCTGGTTTTTTATATCGATACGTATATAGATATATATACAGAAATGTACACATACCTGAAGTAAACATACAGAAGGCACACTGTTAAAAAGTTTTCTTTCACTGCTTGCTCTAGGTAAGATTGTTCCAGCTCTAGTATATTGCTTATTACTTATGTAATGATTGACTGTACAAACCGGGAACATTAATATCTTTTAACACCCACATAGATTATGATCTCAATTACACTAGTGAAGGCTAATGAATTAGTTACTCTGCATGTGCTTCAGTTTAACTGGAATCAAAATTATACTCACAATGCCATAATCAATTTGTATTAAGCCAGTGTATTCAAATGAAAATAATGAAAGTTGAAATATCTGCAGGTAGGATTGGAGTTTAGGCAACAAATTCTATAAGTTGTTTAAAGTATTATTTCAGTCTACAATGAGAGGATCCTGTTGAAAGAGACTTCTCTACAGGTAATTTCAGAATACCTCCTATTTTCTCATGCTTACGTGTTTACAGTTGTGCCCACTTCTAAACCATAATAGTATAGAAAGGGGCTCGTGCATGAGAAAAGTCAAGACCTTTGTATCTGTATTACCACAAAGTGCAGCTGGAGCTTACAGATACAAAACTGCAAAGTAACTAAGCTGAAAGTAAGTGAACCTTCCTTACTTTCAGTCTTTTGGTTTCAAAAGACATCTGTTTTCCTGTATGCATTCAGTAATGCACAATTAGCTAATATACAGATATTATTAGTACAAATAATTTTATTGTTTAAAAATAAATCTAAAGAAGCCCAGTCAAATGCCTGTAGGACTGAAAACCTCACTTTTGGAAGCTGAAACAACACAGAAAAGAAGATACTAGAGTAGCAGTGGTAAGTATTTTAACATCTCCAAACTGTTTATAAAGAATCATAGAATCATAGAATCATTAAGGTTGGAAAAGACCTCTAAGATCATTGAATCCAGTCATCAACTCAATACCACCATGCCCATTAAACCATGTCCCTAAGTGCTTCATCTACACGTCTTTTAAATACTTCTGGGGATGGTGACTCAACTGCTTCCCTGGGCAGCCTGTTCCAAGGCCTGACCACTCTTTCAGTAAAGAAATTTCTCCTAATGTCCAATCTAAACCTCCCTTGAGGCCATTTCCTTTCGTCCTATCGCTAGTTACTTGGCAGAAGAGACCAATACCCACCTCGCTACAACCTCCTTTCACGTAGTTGTAGAGCACGATGAGGTCTCCCCTCAGCCTCCTCTTCTCCAGGCTAAACAGTCCCAGTTCCCTCAGCCACTCCTCATAAGAGTTGTGCTCCAGGCCCTTCACCAGCTTC
>VZTQ01015890.1:26499-54806 GCA_013400755.1 Pelecanoides urinatrix | reverse complement strand
GGGTCACCTGGTCATAGAAGGAGATCAGGTTGGTCAAGCAGGACCTGCCTTCCATGAACCCGTGCTGGCTGGGCCTAATCCCCTGGTTGTCCTGGACATGGCTCGTGAGCGCCCTCAAGATGAACCGCTCCATAATCTTCGCTGGCACCGAGGTCAGGCTGACTGGCCTGTAGTTCCCCGAATCCTCCTTCTGGCCCTTCTTGTAGATGGGCGTCACATTGGCAAGCCTCCAGTCGTCTGGGACCTCCCCTGTTAACCAGGACTGCTGGTAAATGATGGAGAATGGCTTGGCCAGCTCCTCCGCCAGTTCCCTCAGTACCCTCGGGTGGATCCCATCCGGCCCCATAGACTTGTGCGGGTCCAGGTGGCACAGCAGGTCGTTAACGTCTTCCTCTTGGATTATGGGGGGTTTATCCTGCTCACCGTCCCTGTCTTCCAGCTTAGGGGGCTGAATAACCTGAGGATAACTAGTCTGATTATTAAAGACTGAGGCATTAAGTACCTCAACCTTCTCCTTGTCCTTGGAAAAGGCTGTGCAGTGCAACCCTTGAGATGTAAGGAGCTGGCTGACACCAGAGTTATGTGGGAGAGACCAGGGATGGAAGTGGATGCATTGTTTGGTACAGTTCTAATTACTTAACAGTGAATGTCTAAACCATATTATTTTCTAGAATGAAGTGATAGGAGATTGCTTCAAGGCTATTTTGAACTCTAACTCTGCTCAGGACCCCTATCCCTTGCTTTTTATCAGGGTTGCACTGTGATCTGCATTCCTCTAAGATGTTGGTTTTGCTTTTTTTTCTGCAAGTTTCTGTAGAATATTTACTGGGGTCTTTTTTGCTGGTTGTTTTTTTTTTTTGTTGGGTTTTTTTTCTTATCAGGTACAAAGATTTAACAACTCTCTCAAATCTCCCTTTTTTACTTGGGAAACCTCTTAGTCAACACAACTCAGCCATGCTTAGGCTCAGCTTTCAACCAATTAGCATTTTTCTACTATCACTAAATAAGCGCGTCCACACATGTATCATGCATGGAGGTAGCTGTGACTCCTAGAAAATTTTCTGAAGTAGTGGGACTCATCAGTCCTCAGCATGAACTGAGACTTTTCCATTAAGTTGCAACGTGGGAAACTTCTGTTACTTGTAAGGAAAAAAAAATTCACCATGAGGATGGTCAAACATTGCAACAGGCATCTCTGGAGGCTGTGAAATGTCTGCCCTTTGGGATACTCAAAACCTGTCTGGCAAGACCCTGGAAAACCTGCTCTTCAGGTCTCCTGCTGTGAGCTTGAGACTGGACTAGAGAGTTCCAAAGGTCCTTTCCAAACTACACAAAACCATCATTCTAGGATTATGAATGACAGCTGGGTAAAACCAGAAAAACACACCTCAAACAACATCACCAACCACTAGTATGAATGTGCCCAGGGTAAAAATGGAAGTGACAGGTTTTTTTGTGTTGGCTCAGACTCTTCCCACATAAGGAGTGTTCTGCATTGCTGAGGCAAAGTAATCCAGAGAGGCCATACCCCACTGTGAGGGGATTACTGTACTGGCAATCTGCACGGTTCTCCACTCTCCAAATCCTATATGGGAAACAGCTATGAATGGATTTTCCTACTAGGCTGGTGTGCCTTGCTTTTGTTGTGGCCTCCCAATGCCACTGACAGTCAAAATGGTTTAGGAGAATCCTTGTGATGTATTCACTTCACTCAGGGGCCAGGGTAGCACATAAATGGTTTATGATCCGGTAATCTTTTAATTCCTACCCCTTATATTCCCCGGTCTGCTGGGTGTGCTGATGGGTGACAGCCAAAGGTTAGACAATTACTGTATGTAGCAGTAAGGAACTGATTCTCTCGTGGTAATGATAGTGCCTTTCATAGTGGCCAGGCGAAATGTAGAGGAGACCAGTGCTGTGTCAGCACATTTCAAAACCTCCATCCCGGCTCAGTAAGTGTCCCTCAAGAAGATCACCATAATATTCAGTAATCTCTGATCCAGTGACACATTCAACAGGTCAGTGATGTTTTCCTGGCCCTGGGCAGGGAAAACGTTAGCATGGGTTTTTTTTTTAGGCACTAATATGGGGGAAGCAATGTCATATCCCCCTTGGGGAATATGGGGAAGCAATGTCATATCCCCCTTGCTTATTGCTACATCTGTCTGAAAAGAAAGTCCTGCTGAATGTAGAGCAGAGCTGAGGTTTATACAGTACATGTGTTGTGAAATTATTCACTTGCTACATGTAAAATGGAGAGGTTTGGTCCTTTTTCCAATCTTATGCCTTATGGCTGTCTGAAAATACATATTATCAAAGCACAGAAAAGCAGTTTCATCTGATTCTTATAAATGTCTGCATTTATAACCAGCATCTTGTGCATCAGGGACAGGAAATTTGATGAATAAAATGGTAAGAAATGGTCATATAAATCCAAATTATGGTTAGTTAGAATTTGGAGCTTTCCTCAGGCACAGAAAAAAGTTAAATTCATTGAATGAATTATTTGCTCAGCATGATTTACTCTGCTGTATCATTTGACACCTGTTTTGGAGTAGGACTATGTACAATTTTTGAAGAAGAAAACACAAATACATAATTACTTTGAGAAGACGTAGCTGTGTCCTGTCCACCGTATGCATATTACTCATAAGCTACAGGACAGTTCATTCAATGTGGTTATGGTTGTGAGTTATTGTTGCCTAAAGACTCTGCTTTGTTTTCTATATGTCAAAAAAAGTTTTATGTAGTACCTATTCCAAATGTAGATTTTTTTTTTTTAATAATTATTATGGCTGTCTAAGAGTTTTTAACTAATTGATTACATTGATTGCATAACCTAATAAAACCATGTTTCATTTAGGTAATTTTAAATGTTGTATTTCTTAGTTTCCACTGTTGTTTTTTTTTTTAATATTAGAAGCATCTCCTGTTTGGGGTAGATCCTTCTTAACTGGGAGCTTATAATAGACTCCTACTTAAATAAATATATGCATGGCTTTCACATTATATTTCTATCTTTTCTAATGAAATTAGTATTCCTGTGAAACTTAGGAATTCTTTAATACTGTTGTTCTTTGTTAAAGAAGCCTCCTGTGTGCAACCGATATTCAGGGAGAGACAGACCAGAAAAATGCTTTTTAGCATTTTGCACATCAGCAGTTACCCAGCATCAATTTGATTCTTTCCTCCACATGTTGAAACACAGCTCAGAGCATTAAACCCATTCTCCAGTGATTGGGACAAAAGTAGGTTAGTAGAGTGGGTTGCTAGGAGACCAGTGTCAACGTCATCTATGACCTTGCAGAGCATAAAGAAACTGTATAGATTTATTGAGCTCTGTGGCACATTGTCTAAGTCCTCTGCTTGGCTGTCTTACTTCATTTCCATCTGCCGTAGTGCTCTTGTGCTCCCTCACACATGCACACATGCCTCCTCCCCAAGAGCAACCATGTACAAGGCGATGCACCTCTGCTTCTTGAGACTTCCTAAAGCATCACTGTTATTACTCTGTTGCATTAAGCTACAGCATAGTCTCTTAGCTAACTAGACACAGAGCAAGCAGCATCAGCAAAACCCCGTCCTTTTAAAAGCCTGCTTCTTGATACTGTTGCTGCAAGAAATATAGGAATCAGTTCTACTGGGAACAGCATTATGAAAAATGTATAAACATCACAAAGTAATTTTGCTGTCACATTCAAAATGTTTTTTCAAAGTTGCATCCACAGTTTTCACAGCTGAGGTGACTTAAGGTTAAACAGTCATGTACTGTAGGGAGCTGTGACACTCCTGTCATCTTCATGACTGCTTTTTTGGAAACAGCTGAAGGTAGCAGGGAGGAAGGAAAACAAATGAAAATGTGATACTCACAAAAAGAAATAAACTAAAAAAAAAAAAATTCCTTTGGATGTGCAAAACCTTCCCACTACAAGAATTTGTCTTCCTGTCAGGCAGATTTAGGTGCTTATTATTTGAATGCTAATGTTTGCATTACAGAAATAAAAAAGACATGCAGTGGGGGCCACATAATGAAATCCTTCTCAGGTTATGGTAGCAGTTTACTTGAGAGAAAAGGATCACATGTAAAATTTTCAATTAAAAAGTACTGTGTTGGGTACATAGACTGATGTATGATCCTTTCCGCAGCTTATAATGTGCATATGCTATTTTGTCAGACAGAAATAAATGGAAATACAGGAAGGAAGGGACCACTTTTCCTATGCAACCAAATTATCTATATTGCTTTCCTTTGCCCTGGCAGGTCCCTAATGCAGGCTACTCTGTGAATGCCAATAAACTCTGGTTGTATCACAGCAGTTGAGAAAGTGCATTCTAGCTTGAAAGGCCTTCTTGGAGGCAATCCTCTGTCACTCGCTTCTTGCATTTAAACCCAGGGACCACTTTCTAGAGCATCTCAACTGACTGCAGCTGTCTTAGAAGTGCTCAGGCACCATGGTGAGTACTGGACCATTCAAATCCTAGATTATGTGTGGCTCAGTGCTGCCAGTAGATAAGGCTCAGTCCCAATAAAAAGTAACAAATTCAGTTGTTTGTTCATTTGTTATTACCCCCTCTCACATTATGAAATATGGCTGAGAGATTTTCAAATCCAGAATTATTATAAAAATGGCAGAAATGGTAATGGATTAGGCAGTTCTATTCCTTCTATAAGAAGCTATTGAATCTTTACACGTGATGAGGCATAGAAGTGAGATACAGAAAGCTCTGTTGCCCAACATGGCCTATCAGCAGAATTTGGGGTCTAGAGTGGAAATCCAGCCCCTAGCCCACCCCAGTGATCCACCTAACTCCTTAGGTAACTAGAAGAGCATCTGTGACCATTTCAGCCACAAAATCTGGTTGAATGCTCACATGTTTGCTATTTGGCATATCTGTAAGCATCTTCACAATCCTGAGGAGCTGAGGATTTGTCACCACCATATTTGATTCAGAAGCCATGCCTCTTGCTATGCCAAAATCCTCTTGAGGGTCAATCCTTTGGGTGTGTTCAGACGCAAGTCACCAATGCCAAGCAACATTAAACTTGGCACACAGCAGAACATGGACATATTTATGATCAGTGGTTCTGCCAGCTTTTCTGTACAGTACCCTAGTGGCCATAAAATAAGAGAATAGGTTTAAAATATGATCTCTAATAGTAAAAGTTTAAGGGATGTTGCAAATCATTACTTGGAACAAATCATTGAATGGAACAATTTAGGTGGAAGCATCTTCCTCCTTTCCATTGAAGGTGAGCCACTCTGCAACCACAATGAGGACTGCAGAACCAGGAAGGAAAAAAAAAAAAAAAAAAAAAAAGAAGAGATCTAGTAAATATAGCATTCTGGCAAGGTGCTCATATCTGGCAGCTGAGCATCATGCTTTCAAATCTCTCAGGTTGTTAAACAAAGACTGTCCTAGGTTCTTCATACATTTTACACTATTTACATCATTGGGCTAATACGGATCTACAGGTGTATAATGACAGAGTAATTAAATTTTTTTTTCTGGTATTTTTTGATAATCTATATTGGACTATGTCCAGAGGTGCTCTGCTGGAGCATAGTTCCCCTCACTTGGTTTATAAACTGGTAACAATTGACAGAACCATTCAAAGCCTTTCAGCAGGATTGACAAAATTATGTTTTAGAGTTTGAGGCTCCAGGTGAGAGAAAGAAGAGACACAAAAGGGAAAGGGTAGCCTTAGGACAGAGGCCTGAGTGAAAGCCCTCTCATAGCCCAACCTGCAACCGGGTCAGCTTTCCAGGGCTCTGACACAGGCCAAAGTAAGAGTGGCCACCCTTGCAGCTTTGTGTCCTTCACAGCTGGCTGCTTTCTCTGTGCCTTAAATAGTGGGCTTTGATTAGAAGTGTAATCACAAAGGAAACCTCTAAACGCATGTGAAAATAAGTTAGTATTATTTTCAACAGATGAACAGAGAGAAGACTATGCGTCCATAACCTGATTAGACAGGGAAGGAAAAGTTAACGTATATTAAAAAATAATAATAATTAAAAAAAGAGTTAAACAAGTATGTCTGCAGAACTGCCGATACTTTTACTTTCCTACAGTTTTAATTTTCCTATCTACCTTAAAAGAAACATTTTGATCTTTAAAGCAAATACCATCTCAGAACAAGAATTTTCTTACCACAATATTGTTGCCTCTATGCAAAACAAGACATTATGTTGTCATCAGGGTTAGACAACACATAGTCTGAGGATGTGTATAAATAGAAGTGTCTGAAAGGCAAAGTTGTTTTACTGCTGGTCTTTTTCAGAGCAATAAGACCTTGTGTGCTCTTGATTATCTTTTAAAGTAACAATTAAAAATAATAATCAGCAATTTCCCTTTTGCATCATTCAGATTAAAATTAATCTGAGGCTATGTCTACATTAGTAAGTTAAGACAGTGCCCAGGAATACCATCATCTATGCTAAACTCCCAGAAGAGTCTGTACTGTGCTTTGGCTTGTGCCCACAAGTACTCCCTGCTGCTTCCAGACATTGCTCTGGATTTAGGGCACTGCAAGGAACGTTACCATTAAGGAGTATGCATACAACTACACTGTTTTAGGGGCTACAGGGGCATAGGAATGGGGTGTCCCATGGTAGTTGGCTTTCAAGGATGTAATGGGAAACAAATAGGAGAAATTAGAGATCTGTGTGCTATTGTGAGCTATGATGTTGCTGAGACTATGGGGGTATGGTGGGATGGCTCACATTACTGGAGTGCTGCAGTGGAGGGACACAAGCTCTTTCGGAAGGACAAGGTGGAAAAATGAGAAGGTAGAGTTGTCCTTTATGTGAGAGAACAGCTAGAGTGCATTGAGCTCTGCCTGGGGATGGATGATGAGCCAACTGAGAGCTTATGGGTAAGGATTAAAAAGCAGACCAACATGGGTAACACGGTAGTGGGTATCGGCTATAAGGCACCTGACTAGGAAGAAGAAGTGGATGAAGCCTTCTACAGACAGCTTAAAGTAGCCTCACATTCACAGGACCTGATCCTCATGGGGGACTTCAACCTCCTTGATATCTGTTGTAAGAACAACACAGCAGGGCATAAGCGATCCAGGAGTTTCCTGATGACAACTTCCTGATCCAAGTGATAGAGGAGTCAACAAAGAGGTGCTCTGCTGGATCTTGTACTCACAAACAAGGAAGGGCTTGTTGGAGATGTAAAGGTCAAAGGCAGCCTTGTCTGCAGTGACCATAAGATAGTGGAGTTCCGGTTAATGAAAGGAGGGAACAGGGCAAAATTTGAGTTCACAACCTTGGGATTCAGTAGAGCAGATTTTGCCCTCTTCATGGGTCTACTTGAAAGAATCCCATGCGATAAGGGCCCTGAGGGAAGAGGGGTCCAAGAAAGCTGGTTGCTATTTAACGATCACCTCCTCCAAGCTCAAAAGCAGTCCATCCCAATGTGCTGGTTTTCAGGAAATAATGCCAGGAGGTCTACATAGATGATCAAGGGGATCCTGACAAAACTCAAACATAAGAAGAGACTATAGAATCATAGAATCATAGAATCATAGAATAGTTTGGGTTGGAAGGGACCTTTAAAGTTCATCTAGTCNTTGGCCTTCTGGGTTGTGAGCACATATTGCTTGCTCATGTGCAGCTTTTCATCCACCAATACCCCCAAGTCCTTCTTGGCAGGGCTGCTTTCAATCCCTTCATCCCCCAGCCTGTATTGATACCAGGGGTTGCCCCAACCCAGGTGCAGGACCTTGCACTTGGCCTTGTTGAACCTCATGATGTTCACACGGGCCCACTTCTCAAGCTTGTCCAGGTCCCTCTAGATGGCATCTCATCCCTCAAGTGTGTCAAATGCATCACTGAGCTTGGTGTCATCTGCAAATTTGCTGAGGGTGCACTCAATCCCACTTTCTATGTCATCGATGAAGATATTAAACAGTACTGGTCCCAATATGGACCCCTGAAGGACACCACAGAAGGTGGAAGCAAGTACAGGAAATCTCAGAGGAATACAGAAATGTTGTCCGAACATACAGAGATATGGTTAGGAAAGGCAAAGCCCATCCCTAGTGTAGCAACAAAAAGGATATCTATAAGTACGCATGTAGCAAAACAAAGACTAGGCCAAATGTGGGCCCACTGCTGAATGGGCCAGGGGCCCTGCTAATAGAGGACATGGAAAAGGCTGAGATACTGAAGGCCTTCTTTGCCTCAATCCATACTAACAAGACCAGCCTTTGGGAATCCAAGGTCCTGGAATCCAGGGGGAAAGTCTGGAGCAAGTCTTACTCTTCATGGGAGAGGATCAAGTCAGAGAATACTTAAGCAAACGGGACATACATAAGTCCATGGGCCCTGATGGGATGCACCCGAGTGTTGAGGTTGCTAGCAGATGTCATTGCAAGGCCACTCTTGGTAATCTTTCAATGATCATGGCAACTGGGAGAGATGTGTGAGGAGTGGAGGAAAAAAAATGTCTGTCTTCAAAAAGGGCAAGAAGGAGGACCCAGGCAACCACAGGCTCACCTTGATCCCTGAGAAGGTGATGGAACAGCTACTCCTGGAAACCATTTCCAGACTCTTGAAAGACATGGAGATGATCAGGAATAATCAGCATGGATTCACAAAGGGCAAATCATACTTCACCAACCTTCACAGAGTAGCTGATGAAGCATGGGTTGGATGAGCAGACAGTGAGGTGGATTGAAAACCAGCTGAATGGTCAGGCCCAGAGGGTGGTGATCAGTGGTACGAAGTCTAGTTGGAGGCCAGTAACTAACATTGTATCCTAGGGGTCAATACTGGGTCCAATCCCACTCAGTGTCTTCATTAATGATCTGGATGATGGGGCAGAGTGTACCCTCAGCAAGTTTGCTGTTAACACGAAACTGAGAGGAGCTCCTGATGCAGTGGAAGGTTGTGCTGCCATACAGACAGACCTCAACAGGCTGGACAAATGGTCTGACAGAAATCTCATGAAGTTAAAAATAGCAAAGTGCAAAATCCTGCACCTGGAAAATAATAATCCTATGTGCTGGGGGCCAACCAGCTGGAAAGCAGCTTTGCAGAAAAGGACCTGGGAGTTCTGGTAGATGTCAAGTTGAGCATGAACCAGTAATGTGCCCTTGTGGAAAGGAAGGACAACAGTATCCTGGACTGCATTAGAAGTGTAGGCAGCAGGTCAAAGGAAGTGATCCTTCCTCTCTCCTCAGCACTGGTGAGGGCATACCTGAAGTACTGTGTCCAGTTCTGGGCTCCCCAGTACAAAATCGATATGGTTATACTAAACAGAGTCTAGTGAAGGACCATGTAGATGATTAAGGGACTTGAACATCTTTCCCATGAGTAAAGGCTGTGAGAACTGGGACTGTTCAGCATGAAACAGAGAAGGCTCAAGGGGGGGATTGTATCGATGTGTACAAATACCTGAAGGGAGGGTGTAAAGAAGATGGAGCTCTCTCCAGTGGTGTCCAGTGACAGGACCAGAGGCAATGGGCACAAACTGAAACACAGGACGTTCCCTCTGAACATCAGGAGACACCTTTTCACAGTGGAGGTGACTGAGTACTGGCACAAGTTGTCCAGGGTTGTTGTGGAATCTCCATCCTTGGAAAAGTTCAAAAGCCATCTGGACATGGTCTTTCGCAACTGGCTCCAGGTGACCCTGCTTGAGCATGCACTTTGGCAAAATAACCTCCAGAGATCCCTTCCAACACCAACCATTCTGTGATGCTGTTCCCAGATCCATTTAATTTATTACATATATGTATGTATGGCTGATATAACAGAAACTCGGATGGGGGACTTTGAGTCTTACTAGCTGATTGAAACTTGGCATAGTCTTAATCTGATGTAATGAATTTGGGACTCTATTTCACAGTCCTCAGTTTTAGTATCCACCTGTGGCTGTTGCAAGTGGCAAGATTATGATATGCATGAAAACCTTGTTATCTGCTATTATTGTTACTAAAACTAGCTGTCCTAATGATGCAGTCTGGTGACACGTTACTGTGTATGATTTAACACTCACTGAATACTCATTGATCTTAGTGTACACAGAGGGTACACTGGCCTGAAATCTCTGATCCTTAATCAGGCAGAAGATGCACTTTTGTGCAAAAATCACAGAAAAATAAATTCTTAAATTGTTATTGGTAGAGGTAAGCTCATCTGAGTGGTGGAGCTAGAGTGGATGTGTAGGTGACTCCCAGGCAAACCCAGCAATGTCAGTCTCTAAAAACCTTGTTCCTTCAAGAGTTTGCTCAGCCATCAGAGTGACACTACAGAGCTGTCACCAGGCACATCACACAGCCCCAGTCCGGGAACCTTGCTTGAACCATTCATCAGCTGCATATAGCTTAAAATTCACTTGCTGGCCACCCCTGCAGCATATGAAGAAAGTTTTGAAAAAGTGCAGCCAGAAAATGGCTGAGCAGTTGTATGTCAAAGGGGACTGGAGAATATGTCCAGTTTTCATTTGGAAAGTGTTTCTTTTGGCAGTTTATTGTGGCAGAACCTACTTGGACTGACCAAAGGAGCAGGAAAATAAATACTGATTTTTTTTTTATGTTGTATAAAGTTCAAAATGATTCATTGGTACTTTGCTCAAAAGATTTTAACCGAAGTATGTGCACTGTTCTCCATTTTTTTGCCTGAACCAAATTTTAATTTCAACAAGGAAATAAATTGAAAAGAGAAGGTAAAGATTTAGTGAAATATGTACCATCGAAAATGTTCTAAAGTAGAACATCTGGGGAAAAAGGATAATTTTCAATGTCTGAGTGACTGGGAGTGTCACTACAAGTAGCACCTCACTGCACTACACTAGAGAGTGTGATGCAGACCTCTCTCCCTTAACAGGCATCAGACCAGTGAGCCCTACCAGCACAGGACAGGTCGGTGGATGTCTCTGGAGCTGCCTTCCTATGGTGCAGACAGCGAGCACAGCTCCATAACACAGACCAGTCAGTTCCAGCTTCTTGGCCCTCCGGGTGCATGAAAATCTCTACTGTGCATACACACCCTGGGGAATGTCAGTCACTCAAATACTTCTGAAAGTATTACCTTCTCTGTGCCATTTGCAATGGAAAGCTTTATTTTTGGGAAAAAAGTCAGCCTGTAATGGAAAAACATGTGATTGTAAATAACAGATGGGAGAAATCCACTCAGATCTTTAGGCTAGGTTTGGAGCTATATCGATAGACAACCCTCTAAGGATCTAGTCTTTTGAATTCATTTGCTTTCAGAAGCATCTTGCAGTAGGCGATTGCAGTGCAGATCAGATATTAAATGACAGTACTAGCTTGGCATCTAGATGCATATTTACTTCAATTACACATGCTTCTTTTGAATATGGCTTGGATCAAAATTAGATGCATGGAAGAGATATAGAAAGTTGTTTTGGTGGCTGGCTGGCACTTGTACTTTCAAAACATTGTAGGCAAGTTTTCCAGCCTGATTTTTAGATCAATGATGTTCAAATGGATGCAGATATCTTCATTTCAGCTTCTCACCAGATCATTTCTGTGAATTCACAAAAGTGACCCTTGCCACTAGAGAATACTCACAACAGAAATTTCATTTTTAACTCAAAAATTCTAAGAATTAAATGTCCCATAGATAGATTGTTAGTAGCTACTCTGTGAACATCCTGCACCCTGGTCTAATTTCACTGTATGTTTTAACTGACTCATCAGTACAATTTCTCTGAATTTTTTTCATTTTTCACCTATCATATTCTGTCTCTCCAACATCTCTTTTAACTTGCCAGACCCATGCGTGACTGGATACAACACATTGAACTGGCAGAAAACCATTGCTCTCCCTTTTTTACTGGTTTATTTTTCTTCCAGTTTGATGAACTGAACCTGTTCATAGTGGTGTCAAAAGGATATCAGCACCACTGAGCATCCTGAGCAAGGGAACAGGACTACCTCTCTCTTTTGGTGGCAAAGAGCTGTTAGGTCAGCTTAACAGTTCCATGGTGCATAGCTTACCTAGTTTATGGAGTAAGGGGCTGTTTAGGTCTCTACAAGTTTATAAATACATACATAATAGATGGTCTTTACCTATGAATCAAGCATAACTGAGATTGATTAAATTAATTCTAATTATATGGCAGTGGCCCCATAACACTGTGTGCTCTGGGGAAAGCAGAGGTGGGTCTACTTTGAACAGCACTGTCCCTGTATTCTGTGTCAATGTGCTATTGATCAAGAAAGCCAAAACATATGTCTCCTTTTTTCACACTTCCTATTGTTTTGGGACTTGACGTCACCTTCTTACTGGAGAGGCTTTGGAAAGCAACAGGCAGAGAAGCACACAGCAGTGCAACATGCTCAAGACTGAGATCATAGAATCATAGAATCATTAAGGTTGGAAAAGACCTCTAAGGTCATCGAGTCCAACCGTCAACCCAACACCCCCTATGCCCACTAAACCATGTCCTTGAGCACCTCATCTATACGTCTTTTAAATACCTCCAGGGATGGTGATTCCACCACTTCCCTGGGCAGCCTGTTCCAAGGCCTGACCACTCTTTCAGTAAAGAATTTTTTCCTAACGTCCAACCTAAACCTCCCTTGGCGCAACTTGAGGCCATTTCCTCTCGTCCTATCGCTGGTTACTTGGGAGAAGAGACCAACCCCCACCTCACTACAACCTCCCTTCAGATAGTTGTAGAGCGCGATGAGGTCTCCCCTCAGCCTCCTCTTCTCCAGACTAAACAATCCCAGCTCCCTCAGCCGCTCCTCATAAGGCTTGTTCTCCAGGCCCTTCACCAGCTTTGTTGCCCTTCTCTGGACACGCTCCAGCACCTCAATGTCCTTCTTGTAGTGAGGGGCCCAAAACTGAACACAGTACTCAAGGTGCGGCCTCACCAGCGCCGAGTACAGGGGCACGATCACCTCCCTGCTCCTGCTGGCCACACTATTCCTGATACAGGCCAGGATGCCGTTGGCCTTCTTGGCCACCTGGGCACACTGCCGGCTCATGTTCAGCCGGCTGTCAACCAGCACCCCCAGGTCCTTCTCCTCTGGGCAGCTTTCCAGCCACTCTTCCCCAAGCCTGTAGCGTTGCCTGGGGTTGTTGTGGCCGAAGTGCAGGACCCGGCACTTGGCCTTGTTGAACCTCATGCAGTTGGCCTCGGCCCAACGATCCAGCCTGTCCAGGTCCCTCTGCAGAGCCTTCCTGCCCTCCAGCAGATCAACACTCCCGCCCAGCTTGGTGTCATCTGCAAACTTACTGAGGGAGCACTCGATCCCCTCATCCAGATCGTTAATAAAGATATTGAACAACACTGGCCCCAAGATGCAGCACAGGAGCAGTGAGCTGTACAGGGGTGCTGAGGGGCAACCTGTCATGCTTCATACACCTCTGCTGTTAAAGTGCAGGTGCATATTCAGTGATTTACTGAATCTTTGCAGTTGCTTCTGAACATGTTTGTGCACCCTCAGCCCTTGTCAGGAAGGAGGCCATCCTTCAGAGGCTCTTCTCAACTGCAGTGATTACAGTGGTCAGACAAAAACAAACAGCAATTCCCTGCATGCTACCTGTAACAGGGCTTCCTCTTGGAAGTGTTTTCCAAAGAAAAGCAGGAAATACAAAGCCATGGCAAGATGGCTTCCCTAATGGAACTGGATCAGAATGATTCAGCATAGTATTGGAATCTGGGCCATTGTGTTTAATGAGAACACATTTAAATTTCTTTGATATTTCTTTGTGGTACAGTATTAAAGCCCCCAGGGTGCAACATATTCCATCTTAGTTACATTAGCTTTGTTAAATAAGCAAATAATCAGTTACCTGTAAGCAAAAGAAATGGATTGTGTACGTGCTATGCTTTACCACCTTTGCTTTAGAAATAACTAGCTCTTTCTGCCTGGGACTGTTTTATATTAGACAATTAAATATACTAAATAAATGTAAAAAATATGGTTATTATGAAAATATGTTATGTCTGCACATGTAAATGACTTCAGCTTTGTTTTAAACCAGTGCCCAGAATTTCTATCTTGGGAAGAACAAATATGATAAAAGCATGATCTTACCCTTCACCCTGCAATCTATGGGATGTAAATATGTGTTACAATATACAAAGAAATGGTGTCTGGGCACAGAGTACCTTGTAAATATCTGTCATGGTTTAACACCATCACTCCGAACGTCCCCACCTTCCTTCTTCTTTCCCCAGCCTTATATGCTGAGCATGACATCATATGGTATGAAATACCTCATTGGCCAGTTGGGTCAGCTGTCCTGGCTATGTTCCCTCCCAGCTTCTTGTGCGCCTGGCAGAGCATGGGAAGCTGAAAAGTCCTTGACTAGCAGGGTAATTAGCAACAACTAAAACATCTCTGTGTTATCAACATTCTTCTTATACTAAATCCAAAACACAGCACTATACTAGTTAATAGGAACAAAAATAACTCTATCCCAGCTGAAACCAGGACAGTATCTAATATGAAGATTACAAGGAGAACAACTGTTGAAGTGGGGGAAAAATACAATAGTTCTGAAATAAATTTCCATAATTTTGTTGCAGAGGTGCTGAGGCAAGCACCTTCGTGCTTGGACCAAGAGCTGCTTCACCTACTTATAGTTCCTATATACTGAAAGGGATCATTGTAAGGGATTATCCAGGCCACATCCTTAAAATGACTCCAGACTTATGCAGAAATAGGTAACATCTTCAGGAATGCAGAAAACTAGTTATTAGCAAAAGAAACCTTTTACAAGATTTGCCCTCTCAGGAAGAAAGCCAGTGTCAGAAAGGCCCCCGACACCTCCACAGTTTATCTGATCTCTGTGTTGGGAAAGGTAACTGACTTATACTTGCAAAACTTTAACATGTTTTGATCACTGATGCTATAGGTGTGCAAAAAAAAATCACCTTACATCCACAAAGCCAGGGGGATCAGAAGGAAGACTATTATGAAGAATAGTAAATGAAACAAATGCATGTTTTCTTTCCCTGCCTCTGCCCTTCTCTTTTTTTTCCTTTCATTTCAGGGTAGATAGACAAAAGCACTGGGGAAAAGTAACATATTCCTTCTGGACTTAATCACCCTTCAAACCACACAGTTCAACATGCAGGGCTTATTGCTGAAAGTTGTCAGTGAGGTTAGGTGTCAGTGCAGAGCTGGCAGAATTCAAAGCTGCTATACCAAGGAAGATCAAAGTCAGCAGAACCTGTGGCTGGGATAGTGTCCTACACAGAGATTAGTGAGTAGCCTGTTCTTCTTCCCCACAGTGCCTCCTAAAATCTTTCCCCAAAATGCTTATCTCTTATCCCTTTTGAAAATAATCAGATGTAAAAAATCTAATCAAATTTCAATAAAACAAACACACAAAAATACAACAAAAAACAATCACATACAATATAGGCAATAAGCAAAGGTTAAAACAAAGACAAATGGTGCTTAATATAGGGTCACAAAAAGCATGCATTTCATGCCCTCCTACTTGTTTGCAAGCTGCCAAGGAGGGCTCCAATTCAGCAATGGCTAATAACGCCCATTTTTAAGCATAGATGAATTAGTATGTTTTAATTCTGTTGCATTACCTATGAAGTTCTGGTTATAACAATGACAATGACATTCCTAGCAATAAGAATATTTTAAAATTAATAGCTCAGACAAAATGGATATTACAACATGCTCATAATTCTACTAACTTTATTTATTAATTTTTTCAGTGCAGCTATTTTGTGGGGAGAAATCCAGATATTTCCCTCCAGGTTTTCTTGTCTCATAAATATTTTATTAGGGAAGAAGGCAGTGAACAGGTAAAGGTGCTTCCTACCTGGACAGCCTTTTATAAAGCATGTTCATAAATCAAGGTATCAAAGACAAAGAAAGATGTCAGGCTGATGTAGTTAACAATATTCAGGTTTGTGCTTATGAATACAGGATACACAATCTAGTGACTAAAGAATGTCACAGAGCTGAATTTATTTACAAACTGTGGCTAGAAACACTTAAAATCACTTTAGCAATTCAGGACCTACAGAATAGTTGACATATTGTTGATGCAAATGAGCAGAGGAATGCCATAAATAGGAGCAATACCGTAAGCTCTGGTTTGAGAAAGAGTTGTTTGAAATCTGTTAGGATCTTCTCCTTAATTCTGCTTGAAATGTACCAGCCATGGACAGTCAGATTGTCCTGAGAGGGTGAGGGTTTTTTTTCCCACCATCCATATGCAGCAGTAGGGAGTATGTTGCAGCCTGAAATATTTGCTGAAAGGGATGCCACTTCTTTGGTTCCCAGAAATCTTATAAATTCATATGCATATGTAGGGATAGGTTCTGCTTTCCTAACCTTCCTCTCTCAATATACCATACAATGAGATAGAGAGGAAGGATAAGAGCCATTGTGGAAACAGATAGCAGTCGAAACAAAGACAAGTCCAAATGACATATACAGTACTAAGCTGACTGTATTTTTTTCTTGTTTTCAAACCATTTAGCGACATGCATCTGAAAGCAAATTTAGGCTTTTAAAGACATGACATATACATCTAAAAAACGGCAGCGCATTTCCCCCGCAGCTGCGATGCACTCATTTGGCACTCTGTAACAGTGCTGCTGCCTGCAGAGCACATGGCTCCCTTGACCTTACACCCTCCCACTGATCCTGTGTGGGAACTGCGAGGTACGCATGGAGGCTGAAGGACTCAGGTGGCATTTTGTTTTGCTTTTCCTGACAGACCGACTTTTTTTTTTTTCACTGCCAGATTCTCCATCATTGTCTCTTTCTCTCCGCCCTTTCACTGCCCTCAGCTTTCTTCTCTTTCCTGCTCACAGGAATTCCCACAGTGACCAGTGTGGGAGCTTGGCAGATAAGCAGTCCTGGTGCCCATTTGGTTTGTTCTGCTGCAACAGAGGCATCTGCATCAATATCTGACCTTTTCTGGCCTTGCCATGGGCTGTGCAGCAGTTCCTATTTATAAGAACCATATCCAAAAAGGAAAATAAAGTCCAAGTTAAGAATTAATGCCTAACCATATCCCACACTCACTGAGGCCAGACTACTCCAGTACCACAGAGTACGTTTGCAATGGTGTCACTTTCAATATATACCAGCTCATCAGATAGCAAGGTTGCTGCATACTGTCATTTTACAACATATTTTACAGTCTGAACTGTCTGAGGTACAGAAGAACCTTTCATTTGTCCGTTTTCTTCTAAAAGTAGGATGGTGTAAATGGTTAATGTACCCTTATGCCCTAATAGAGTACAGACAAAAAGCTGCATAGAGGTCCAGGATTAGACTCAGACTGTGGCAAGAAAAACATGCACAAGTCTAATGATTTTCTGGACCCTTGAAGAAAAATTGATCATAAAAACTGAAGAAAAAGAAATCCAATCAATTCTTTTCTCAGAACTGCACTTTCCTGTTCAGTTTATCATGTGGCGGACTTCACACCCTCAGAAGTAAAAGGAAGATTTTTTTTTTTTTTACTTATGCTAAAACTTTAAGCTGAAAATCAAGCCAAAAAAATCAATTCAGAATTCAGCTAATGTCCAGTGATTGTGTCCATACCACATGAGAATTTGTGAACATTTTACACATATGAATGGTTTACAGCATTTATATTCAGGACTCAGTTTTATCTATAAATAACCTGCTCCTGTTTGATGCATTGCAGAGTCAAGTGTCATGCAACCAAACCTGTTCAGGGTATTTATTATCTTCCTTAATGAAACAATAGAGACAAGGTATATAAAATGAGGGACTTGAATTAACAAATACAAGCTCAGAAAGTAGGAGCAACTTGTGAGCTCCATCTACAAATCAGAGAAGTGATTTGAAAACACGCTCATTATTGGCTGCTATTAAGCTTTAAGAGAGCTTTTATTATACAACTTTGAAACAAGAAAGGTGCATACTTTAAAGGCATTGGTCCAGTGTGTCTCACTGTTCTAAATTAAAATGTTGTTTTGAAGATTGTGCTACGGTCTATCTTGATATACTTATCAGAATGCAGAGGGTTTTTGTTGTTTTTTTTTTTTTTTTTTAACATTCACTAATTGGGCCAAGTTATCCACACTTTTTAGGGATAGTCCATTAAGAAAGCATAGAAACATCTTTGTGGACAATGCTGAGAGGACCACTCTACTGTTCACTGACTTCAGTCCCCATCACTTCAGTCTAGAACTTTTCATGGGTTCTTAACAGAAACAAAAAATGAAAGGAAGGAGTTAGCGAGAAAATCAATAGAAGATAAAAAATTCCTACTCTGGCTCAGACTGGGAGAGTTTGTTCTGTTTAGTCTTTCTTCTTTGACTCAAGTTTTTGGCCTTGACTTGTTTGGTTATTTCGTACAAAAGTTATTTTACAACTCCACAATCATGATAACAGCAACATGACACAAAGCTCCAACAAACTTATTTCCTGTCACAGCTGCTTTTTTTTCTTTTTTTCTGCCTCACAGAAAGGGACTCTCAAGCCTTATATCAGAAGCACCTGCTAGAGTAGAAACCTAATAGTCAACCTTTCTGTCTTCTCTTCCACAGAAATCACATTTCTGCTATCATCTTTTCCATAGATTATGCTCTCTTAACGTACAGAAAACCTTCTGAGTTTTGGTAGTAATTATGACTCTAGCAAAACTTGAACTCCAGTTCAGGAGATAAACAGCTCTCTTCCTTATCCTACTTTCTCCAGAAAAGAAATACTGGAGCTACACTACCTGTAAACTTCAACACACTCCAATAACTTTCCTTTCTATGCAAAGGGAATATCAGCTCCCCAGCATGAAGTCTAGATGAAATCAGAGTAACTTTTTTTTTTTTTCCCTGTTAAAAACCAAAACCATAAAGAAACCCCCAAACTACATAACAGCAGAAAATCTACAGCTTCCTTGAAATAATCCACTTGACCCTTCTTTGTAGGTAGACCAGAATGGGGAACACCTTTACTAATTGTTAACCTGCTATTTCCTGGGTTCTAATTGCAAACACCCTTACCTCAATAGCTTCTTAAAAAGAGGTTCTAATAGGTAAAACCAAACCATGTAGTCTGTGCCAAACTTCCTTCTACTGGAAGCAAATTAGGAAACCAATACATTGCCTTTCTCATGCTTGAATTGGCTTTCCTGCAGTAGTGAAATGGGCAGAGATAATTAAATAGCCCAGGTTAGCCTCAGATTTCTGTATTTGTAAGGAATATGTACCTCTCTGTTACATGCAGCTAGCCTTTAGCTGGAACCAGTAATGCAGTTGACAACATAATGTACAACATAAAAGAAATTTACTGCAAATACCTTTCAATCACAGATTTTATGAATAAAATCAAACATAATTTAAGTAAAGATTTTGTTTTACAGTGTTTTTTGACCTTTAGAAGTGACAGGGAGCTGATTTATCATTTAGTGTTCTCAGATAATGATTAGTTAGAAATATATGTTTGAGTTTATAACTAAGATATGTCTTCAATATAAAGACATATTAACAAATATTAAAGGGAGAATGTTTTAGGAGGACAGATGTAGAAAAAAAATAATCCATATATCAATCTATGATCCACAATAATTTCTCAGATCTAAGAGGTGAACAGGAGGAGAGAATTCACAAAGGTATTCTTTATTGACTGTTAGCAAAGAATATGTTGAGTGGTCCTTGAATGTTCCTTTATTTAATCAGAACTACAACAACAAAATACATTGGTACAGTTATATTTCTTTGGATGCTCCAGGTCATAGATTTAATGAAAAGGGCCAGTTTGTAGTTTTGTGTATTTCAGCAGGCCAAGGACAGACACAGGGCTTAAAGGAGGTGTCAGAAGTTGTTTTGTTTAATTCTGTTTTATTGAATCAAAAGTCTTTCTCTGATGGGAAGGATTTCTATTCTGCAGTCATAAACTGTTCAAGGTTTTCCCCCAAAATACTGAATTAGGTTTGAATCCTACATTAGTTGACTTCAATAGAATTCCTTTTGTCATATGGTCTAAACTCAACCAGTATGAATTCAGTTGTAGTTTTGTAGGTTTTCGAGGTTTTCTGTACAGCTTTTAAAAAGCATAAGTAGAAAATAAATGGGAACATCCCAGTATTCGAGGACAACTATTTTTTTGCATTCAAAATTTACTGCAAATCAGATAAAACAGTATAATAAACAGCTTTTTCATTTAGGTGCATCTTTTAAAATTGATTGCTTCAGCAATCAATGCTAGTTTCTGTTTCTGTTGCATGCTGCTTGGCCAGATACTAATGTAATGGAGTTTGCACTGGAAGAACAGTGGAAGATCAAAAACTGGATTAGATAACATAGGCTAGGGAAAGAGCTCAAGAGGGCCCAGAAGAACTTTTCCTGTTTCATGTAAAGTTTTTAATTGTCTAACATGAAGACAGTATTAGTTTAAAGGTAAACTATAAGCGTTACATCGTACAGGAATTTCTTCCAGTGAATGACCAGGAACAAGCCAAACTTGACTATTTGAACACATTTCTCCTTTTAATCTGGGAATTTATCTCTGCCTCTAGTGAAGCAGTATATTTTGAATCACAACTGCTGAAAGCTTGAAAAAGTTAACAAAGAGCAGCCTTTATTATTTTTAAACATCTGCAAACCCCATCAGCCATGCCAAGACCTATTGCACAGTCCAACCGGTTGATCCTCAAGGGCCAGTAAGATCCATACTATCTTTGGAGAAATGATGGCAGTTAATAAGTACTCAGTTGCTGTTGCAGAGAATCAAGCCTTCAGATGATTGATGAGCCCGTTAGAGTTTTTGTACCTGTTTCTTTTCCACTTATTTTGTTTTCAAGATACAGCAACACATACACACATAAAAATTTGTCCAAAAGTGATACGAATTGTAACAACAGGCAGCAGATTTTCACTCATTAGATATGTGAATATAGAAAAATATCAGTAATTATTTTCCATATTGGGGATCCAAGATTTATCCTGTTTAAAAAAACCCCAACTTTTTGCATCTCTACTGTAAGAGCTTTAGTAACAAGGCTATAGCACCCATGCTAAAATAACAGTTTTTCTGAGATTCCTCAAAGACAGATAAATTTCATAGCTAAGCTCCTTCTTTTGAAGATGGAAAATATCTCCAATATTTTTGTATTCTAAAAAATATAAAATTTGGCCTTAAATCATCCTTTTAAAAAAAAAAAGGCAGCCTGCTTTAAATGCACTTCCCTGTCCAGCATTTGATTTTATGTAAAGTATAATTTCAAAGCCACACATGACTTCAAAACAGCAGATGTTTTCTCCTCCCACCCTTCCTTAAATGCCATAGAAAACTATTTCTAAAGTTTGCATCTTTTTGTTATTTACAACTCCACTGCTGCCTGTAAAAAATAGAGTCAGTGGTACACACATACCAGTTCCTAACTGTATTAACATTCCCTGTATTACAGATTTCTCTCTGCCTTTCAGTGGTGTCCCTTCCTTCTGCCCCCAAACTCTTCTTATTGCTCTGTCTTGGCTATGCTGCTGAGGTAATGATGATTGACATTTGGCATTATTTACCTCCCAAAATTCATATTTTGAATGCAAATGCTGGAGCCATTTCTTTCTGATCTTCCCATGGTGAAGTCTTCCAAAGAGAAAACAGGATCAGCAACCACTGCAATATTTACCTGCCCCATCTTGCTCCTGCAAATCCCACTTTGTGACCACCAAGTGCACAGTAGAATTGAAGAGCAGAAATTAAATAAGCTGGTAGGGAGAGGAAAGCAAACCAAGAGTAATGCTACTTCAGTTGAAATACTGCTGACTGTTGAGAGATTTGCAGCAATGACAGTGACTTCTGTGGGTCTTCTAGGATCTTTAAAGGTCTTCAGGGCTTGGGGCAGGTGTCCAGCTAGCAGCACACTATCAGAAACTGCAGGAATTCTTATGGAGATTTTCTTCACTAGCTTCTCACACTGACTATTTGAAAAAATACAGATTGGACTTTTGGATGGTTTACTTTCAAAATTCATTAATCATGACGTTTCTAAATACTTGCTACAGAACAAGCACATTCAGGTGACGTACCTGCACACCCACAAACACAAATGATCCACAAAAGGTTAAATTTTCTACAGAAAGGATCTGCACTTAAATCTTGTTGTCTGAAAAGTCAACTTAAATAAGGAATGAGATGGAGTCAGGCCAAATAAAATAAAGAGAGGAAGACAAAAATACAGAAAGAGAGAATTAGTGCGGTTGTACTGTCCATAGTCTCTCTCACCAATTCCAGTGGTCTAGTTTTTAAGTTATTTTGATATGTTTCAGTTTTAGAAGTGATTTAATACATTTGTGAAAAATTGTCTTGACTGCTACTTTTGCATCTCTGGGAGATTGAGAAAGCCAGATCAGATACTTTCTGAGTACTGGTGGAGAAGGGCAGATTAGTCTTGACTTTTTCTGTGTAATATTGGCTATATTTAATGCTGAAAAGAGATGATAGCTGGAGATGCCACAAAATGTAGGGACTTTTTCTCTGTTAAAAAAATGCCAGTGGCTGCTGCTGTTCTTCATATGGAAGCTACTATTTTGTTGCCAGCCAAGATTATGATGTAAGCCTCAGTTTGGATACACAAAATTATTTCTAGACTCCTTAGAGAGGTCATCAGCTTTTAAGTGCCAAGCAATGCCAGATGACCATGTAACAAAGATAGCATGAAAAAACATGGTAAAAGAAGGATGGCCAAAGGAAAATGTTCCAAACAACTGGACTGTCTGCTGGACTGGAGCTGCTACTCCAGAGAAACTTCCTCTTTGAATTTTCTGAATGACAGCAGATCCTACGCTTGCATTGGCTATATATATTCTGGTTTCAAAAGCTGGCTATGTAACAAACAGTAATATTTCTGTTTTTTTAATATTTGCAAATAATATGAAAATTCAAAAACAGAAAGCAGTTGAGGACACTAAAATTGGTAATGCTGTTTGAAAATAAAAAATTTGTTATCACCTCTAAATTCATATGTTATTACTGTAAGCTTTTGTGTGTTATTGTGGTAGGTTTTAAGTCTGCTTTCATTTTGCTACCAGAAAACTAAAGTAAAGACTTTCCTTAGGCTGGTAGGAATCAAAGTTATCTCTGTCTTTATTCAACAAATTCAGCAGATGAATTATCCACAAATAAGCACAGCCCCTACCTAGTAAAATATGATACAACATTTTTGAGCTAATTCTCTAAATACCCAAGAATTTCCTAATACAGATGGAGTTATGTTCTATTGTTTCAGTTACATTTTCCAGTATGTCATATTATGCTTCCCTCTACGTTTTGATGTATGTTAGAGCTTCATTAGAGTGTATATATATTATGCTATTTAGTAGGATTATTATTGTAATTAGTATTGCTGGTGTGTTGCTTTTGCTATCGTTAAGCAATGGTGTCTGAACAGAAGTCTGGGAATCTGTTCCTCATAGTGATGTGCGCTGACACCAGATGAACTTACATAAAGTTCTTAATCCTCACTACAGGGGAAGTTTCTCAATACATCCTTTTGATTATTACTTAATATTGCTAGAAGTTGACATTCTGCTCCTAGTCAGTTGGAGAAAAAGCCAATAGAATCAGACTGTAACAGTACAAAAAAATAATTCCCACAGATAGCCACTTGCTTCATTAAATTGGCACTGAAGTTAATTTAGTGCCAACTTCTCACTGAGGACTTCTGTAGACAGGATTGTAAACCACAATACTGGCCCTGATTGTTGGTCTGGGAAACAATATTACTTTAATAGAATGTTGCAGTAAGGAATAAGAATATGTCTAGACATCAGTTGCTTTGTCCTATATTATAAATAACAATGTGTATCAAACAAAACACTTTTAATCTCACAAATTAAAGATGAGTCTTCATCGAAGAAAATAGTTCAGTAATTGAAACAGTATTTGATTGTTCCTTATATACTACTCCGAACAACAGACATATCCTATTAATATTTCCCTTCATTTGTGCAAGTCTGTACTTATGAACTGGCTGATTATTATTTTAATGATTGCTGAAAAGACCCCAGAAGTTATACTTTTATATCCATTCTCAATAAAAAATTAATGTGAGGAATGTTGTGAGGAATTTGAAAATATTCCATACAAACTGATCCTAAGCAAAAGAAAACAAAACAAAACATGTTATTTCAGCCTAAACCATGGGGACGTGGTGCTACAGCATGGCATAAGAGTCATGTCAATGAGTCATGCATGTTAAATGACAGCCCATAAAGAATCTAGAATCATAGAATAACTTAGTTTCAGAGGGTCTTAAGGTTGTAATTTGGTCCAATGCTTTGCTTAGAGATGGAGCAACTTAGATCAGGTTGCTCAGGGCCTTGCCCAATCGCATTTTGAACATCTGCAAGGATGGAGACCTATTTATTTGATTTTACAAGGGTGAAAATGAAATTCCTTTTATTTAAGTAGGAGAGTTTGTGTGTAAGCTTTCATCATCCAGCAATTTGCATTTGTGAAATGTCCAAAGAAGTCTTTTCTGTGAGTTGCATGAGATTTAAAAGCAACCAGCAGGGTTTACATTGTTTTTCACTTTCTTTTGACGTTTATAATAAGTACATCAGATTTTCAGTATCAAATTAGATGTAAATGTCAAATGAGCATTAAATTCTTTTATTATGTCATTAAAAAATAAAAAAGAACAACAGCTGATGTTGTGAACATAAATGTTTGAGCTGGCATTTTATTCATGTTTTTTCTTTACAAAATTTGTAAAGGGATTTTCCAGGATAATTACATATTTTAGTGATGTGGTTGGATTAATTAATCACTTGCACATAATTATCTGTACATAATATTTGGCTAATTCAATTACATCGAAAAAATTTGGAGGAAATCACAATAAAAGTGTCATGAGGAGGGTGATAAGGTTAAAGGCAGACTTACAACTGATGACAATTCAGAAGAATAACCTTCCTTCCTCACCTTGCCTTCACACAGTGAGGCTCTTGCAGACTTGTGTATCAAGGTGTCTTGTTTCATCCTGGTGTCTTTTAAATCACCTTTTGCAAACTTCTCGCTATGATGAGCTTGGCTCTGACATTTCCAACATTAGTATGGAGTTGGTTTTGTCGATTACACAACTGAAGTTTCTAAACCACCAGTGCAGCATCCTTAACTTCACATTCAACTGTAGTACACCACCAGTATCTTTGCTAAAATTATCTCTGTCTTTCAGAAGTTCTTAAAAAATGCAAATGTATAAAGAGATTTTGAGTAAATGGCATTCTCGAAAGGTGACAAACAGAAACAAGGGAATACTCTCTTCCCATGTACAGCCTTGCTTGGCAGAAGCTTTCACAGTAAGCCCATCTATGCTAGTCCCAAACCATATGCTGAACTTGAAGAGATTATTTTTTTACAGGGGATATACTAGATCACTGTCCCTGAGTAGCTGAGCTTTTGCTTAGGAGTTATAAAACCAGAGGAAATATCATATCTGGAGAGTGGCCTCTTTCATGTACAGAATGTTCTTTTCAACAATAAGTGCAAAAATCTTTGAAGATACAGTCAGCAACTGGTCCATAAGGGAAACTTCATCTTAAACTGGCAGAAGTAGTGTTTTTTATCACTTCTGCATGTTTCAACTATTCTAATTGTGCTATGAAAATTCTTATTTTTTGTTGTAAAACTGAAACTTTTTTTTTATCTATCAGAACTCTTCTCCTGAGTGAAGTATTATAGCTATGAGCTGCTGTTTAATAAAATATTGTTAAGCATATTTATTTTTTAATCTGTTTCTCTCAAAACCAAAGAAACAACTATGTTCATTTATCTGTAGAAGGTTCTTGATGTTTTTTGATATTTTTCAGTTCCTTTATATTTCTAC
This sequence comes from Pelecanoides urinatrix, assembly GCA_013400755.1. Taxonomy (NCBI): domain Eukaryota; kingdom Metazoa; phylum Chordata; class Aves; order Procellariiformes; family Procellariidae; genus Pelecanoides; species Pelecanoides urinatrix. The sequence continues at coordinate 29,028 of VZTQ01015890.1, read as the reverse complement.
CTTTTTCAATATACTTTAGCTTTTCAGAAAGGTAACACATTATCACGTCTACTAGTTTCAGTAAGACTTTTTATACTGTAAACATAAAATTGAATTTTTTCTAACGCATTTACTTTGACAAAAAAAGAATAAACTTACCGAGCAGTTAATCTTTACTTAAATCTTTGCTAGTTTTTAATACACATGATATCAAGTAAGTCTTAGTAATTTCAATAGAATTCAGCCATGATAATTTTTATGCCAACACCTTGATTATTTCACTCAGATAACTGAGTAGTTAATTATGAAAGAGTTTGAATCTGATGACCTTTCTTGTAAAGTCATTTATTATAATAAAACATTTTTTTTAGTGAAATAATGGTTTGATACTTCGTTTTACATCAAAGAATAATGAATGAACTTTCGTTATTCTCTCACTTCAAGCTTTGGAGGCAGGATTCAAACCTGATTTATGCCTTAATGTATGTGTTAAAAATAGCTGCACCAGACTATCCTTTAATCAGTATACTTTAGAATCACTCTGTTATTAGTTCATCTAGCATTTGAAATAGAAGCTGATGATCAAAATGTTAATCTACACTTTCTCTTAATAATCTAGTTGTGTTTTAAATGACAAAAAGTTATTTGTTAGCGTGATTTTTTTATATTCCTTCCATTTTTGCTATTATTAAGAAATAAATAAAAGACTTTCAAATGTCTGTAGTAAAGCTAAGTCCCATCTCCTTGTTTGTATTCTTTTCTTATAAATACTACCAAACAGATGTATATGGTCGTTGTCAGATGTATTTGTCACTGTACAAACTGTCTCTTGCCAGTTTTTCAGCATGTTGTTAGACATGATTTATTGTGTGCTGTCAGTCCTGTAGTTTCTTTACAAAGAAGCAAATCTGACTACCATTCCTGAATGAAGAAGTCATCCAAATAGTAGTCTGAAGAGTGTAGAACTTATCTGATCATCTGTAACTTGATGTTTATTCAGTCTCTCAGTTTTCCATTGCTGGACATTTTGGATAGGAAAAAAAAAAGAACATATTACTGTACTCCATTCTCATGGGAAAAATAATCACACATTTATACAAATGCCCCCATATTCTATATACTTTTAAATAAAAGACTGCATTTTTTCCTGTGGTTTTTAATGTCCTTTATTACACTGAAAGTTAATCTCCTTGGGCTATCAGAGTGCTGAGTTATTGGCCAATTATCTCATCATAAAGCTGTTCACAAGAGATAATACATGGACAGTGCATAAATTTTAAGATCATATTCACTGTCACTTCATAAATCCAGATCAGGCGGAATTAATCATCATAATCTAGTTGCCCATTAACACATCTGCAGTGGCAAACTGTGTTCCTTTCACACATGCACATTTACACATCTCCGATGAACTGGTGTAACAATCATACAGACAGTGATTAATACTGGACTGATGACTTACAACAAGAAGGGAATGTGGTAAATATATTTAAGAAATCCATTTACTGTAAAATCCTCCAATCCCCACTTCAAGAATTTATCAGCTGTGGCTAAAGATACATGATGCTGTACAAGGCTCATTTTCTCTTCAATGTTTTTCAACAATCGTTATTCAGCAAAGCCAATCCACTCCAAATAGTTCCAAATAATGCTTATAACTTTGTAATGTAAAATAACTATGCTCTACAATACACGTTACCTTATAGAAGAGAATCAATAGACATTGAAGTTTATAAATTTTTGACATTGTCCTTTCAAACTGTATTGTAAACTTTCTTTGTGTGTGACAGATTCTACTGCTGTTGTCAGAAACATATGGGTCTCAAGGTGAAAGCAGCTATAGGCAATACAAATGTCACTTTGACACTTCCAAGTGTATGTGATTATTTTGCCGAGAATCTTCAGGACTTATAAAATCTAATAATGTTGTTTTATCAAATTAATTCAACATTGGTGGATGCTATTTTCTCCCTTTCTTCCTCAAGTATGCTCACAAGGCCTTTTCAAACCTGAACACTCCCATTTCCTTCTGAATGTACCCAGATACATCTCACTCTACTAGTCTTCTGATAGCAAGGAAAAAACAAATGGCGGTGATTTGACAGACGCTGTCATTTGTTCTTACTACCTTACTTTACTCATTCATATCACAGAGCCTGTTTGGACGACACAGCTCTCTTCAAATCTCAGTGCTGCTAAGAAAATAAAAGTTATACCTCAGATGAAGATTCATCCAGGCATTGTCATATATCCAGTACAACTGGTGTTGCTGTCCATGGAGAAGCTATCCGGAATTTTTCCACATACAATAACCTACTTTTGGCTGTTCAGAACCCTAATCATCATTAATCATTCAGGGTAAAACATCACTGCATGCATTCTTAGACTGGGATACCTAATTTGGCTAGTCCATGGTAAAAATAATAACAATGGTAATAAAATGACCGAAAAAAATTACTTGGGAGATCCTGGATTTGAGCAGTGGATGTCCTTTGCTTCAGGAAAGCAACATTTGCTATTTCCATGAAAAATAATAGGAAGTTTTTGCCT
>VZTQ01015890.1:0-21191 GCA_013400755.1 Pelecanoides urinatrix | reverse complement strand
GGTAACAATAAAAATAATTAATATCTGAAAAATAGTACTATGAATATTAATTACACAAAATGCTACATTTTGGATTTATTGAAACTGACATAACATTCAATCCCTCTATTTCTTAAAAATCAGATAACTTTGCCACAAACTAAGGCAGAAATCCTGCAATATCTTAAATAACTGTTTATTCTTGAGAAGGAATACGAAATTTTGGAGATGACCAATGCCCAGATAACGTCAGAACAAGTTTAAATGATTCCTTGCTTTTATTGAGTATTTTTTGAGTATGAACAAAGGCAGAGAAGAGATACTTCAGTGCTGTAAGCCAAGTAATTCACATACTGGTTTTAAGTTTAAAAAATGAACATACAACGTTTCTGATAATGTTACTTAAAATGTATATCAAAATACTATTGTTGTTATGGACTGCTAAACAGATAAAGAAAGATGTGCAAATACACATTTTGACAATTTAACAGAACAAAAAATGCAAACTTGACAGTAAGCACTTTTCAGTTGTGAAATAATCTCCCTTGGGAAGTGGTGGAAAAAAGCTCCATCTCTAGGAATATTTACAATTCTACTACACAAAACATTGGAAAATATGCTGTGGGGAACAATTTTGTACTGACAGCAGCCTGGGCTAATGTGCCATTCCCTTTCTGTAACTTCTATAATATCTGTGAAGAATGTGTTTCAGTTACTAGATCTTAAATTCTCTTTTGGATCATCCATAATCTACCGTAGACTTTGACTACAGCATACATTTTAATAATCAAGAATATGGACTCTCAAAATAGGTTGTATAGTAACCTGAATAATAAATAATGTAGGCAATGCTAAACTATAACAATGTCAAATGCACTAAGCTTCTTTCATGCCTATCAAACATGGTTGCATGTGTATTTGAACATGGCATGGGTCCTCCACACAATATTCCCCTCCTTTCAACAAGTACCATGGGCTACCAATTAAAAACAATGTGACATTATACAAGCTATTCCTGGCTTGTGAATTACTGTTGCAAGTATAATAAGGGAAGTAAGAAAAGGCCTTAAAAAATGACCACCCAATTGCCCCCCTCAAAATCCCCCCAAAGAGATAAATGCTATTGTTCCACAGAGATCAAATATACATTTAGTAAAATGTATTTTACTGGGAAAAGTTCTCAGTTTTTCCCCACATTTTGTGCAGTTACTATTTCTTTCCCCAAACTCAGCTTTTTAGCTGGTTTTAAAATGGCAGTATTTGTACCTTTGCTTCATTCTTGTGTATGATTAAAAGGGCAGGGTACAAAAGAGATCCCAGATTAGCCACCAGCGTACACCTAAATGAAGTCCCAAGCTTGGTGGTTTTGTGAACCCGATTATATCAATAATAATAGCATATGAGCCCTTGCTAGCCACTGTCAAGCAATGGGATAGGTGATAGGCTAAGTAACTTTGGTAAAACAGGCAAAATCTTACAGGCTAAATATAATTTCCTTAACACTGATTGTGTGACTTGTGCGGTCACTACATTGTCACTGGTCACTGGTTTTCACTTCCAATGTCATTTGTTTGTCCCAAAGGGTGAGATAACACTACATTGTACCATATGTCAGGCCAAGTATTGAGAAACTTGGCTGAATTTTCTTCCAGGTTATTTAGGGTTCAGCTAGTTGTGTGTTTTTTTCTCTCTGCTCGATAATAGTAGCTAATATCAGAGAAAAAGCTTGTGCAAACAGCTTATGGAAGGTGGCTGTTCCTCATCTGACATCAGAATTCAGAACACTTTTGCGTCATTACAGATTTATTATTGTAAAGATGAGGAAACAAGTGGAAGCCACTAAGACTTTTTGTTATGTCGGTAAGATAAATGTAAACATATATATAAAGTGGAGTGTGTTTTCTCTATATGCATCTGAACGTTAACCACTCTTTATTCACACGAGCTGACTGACAGTAGGTGGGAGACCTGATTCATTTGATTCATGGCTTTGCTTTTTACTTAACTATCAGCTAAAAAACACAACATACTGAGTTGTGAAATTTAGCTGGAAGTCCTAATAGGTGGTCATGCAGAGATATTTTAGCTGTGCAGATAAAAATATGCTAGACAGGAAGACATAAGTGTTCTTAGAGCAGATCTAATTTAAGGAGAGTCACTGGATAAGTGCCTGGGCCTAATTTTTGGAGAAGGATGAGGGTGCCAAGATAAGCTTTGCATTGCAAGTTAATTAGCATGTTTGTAAAAAAGAGAGAAAAACTATCTCTGCTGTCACAGGAGACATCTCAAGTCAAATTTTGATTATGCTCACAAAAGGCCAGACTTGTATTACAAATCTATTGAGTGAGATCCAACAATTTGATATTTGAGTAATGAGTCCTTGTATTCACATCGATATCTGAGACAACAGAGTGACTTCTGCCATAATATTTCAAGATGATTTTTCTCATTAGAAATTTACATTTCTTCTCATTAGGTTTGATTCATCTCTCTCTGAAATCAATAGGATCTTCTCTTTTGACATGAGACGATGGGCTTTGTGTGGTTTCTTTTACTGTGGCTGTGCCAGAAGTCACACATTACTCTCACTCTCAGACTCAAGAACTCGGTGGTGCACGAGTGTAGTATCTAAAAACTACATCAAGGGTTTCTGTTACAGGCACTGTGGTAAATGTACTTTTTAATATTCTTATATCTTCTTTCCTCATATTCCCTGAGACCTAGTAGATCTATCTATCTTCTAGCTCTGGAGTTTCCCCTGTTGCAATGAATTTATGCCATTCCTATTTACATCCTTCTTATGAAACTTTTTCTTATGTAAAGGAGTGAATTACCTATGGTGAAAGTTGAATAGGTTGAGATTCAGAGTTAGTGAATTTTAGAAATGAAAAATAAACAATTACTAGTGGAAAAAAACACAATCAACATTAAAAAGGAATCTGTACTTGAAATAGCTGATACTCAGTTTGTATAAAGTCTGTGCCAATGCTGAGGGACTCTTTTAAACACTCTTAAGTAAAACAGAATTATAGTTGAAAAATGGCTTGAGGCAAAGAATTAATGAAAATACTACCCTGTTGTGAAACCCAGAAAATTAGGAGCTATAAAATGGGTATTATATTTAGAAGTGTTAAAGCTGGTTTGAGTTTTTAGATTTCAGGAGGGGAAGTAAGATGTACTCAAAAGAGTACATCTGTTACCAGTTAACTTAAAATAGTCAACACATTGCTGACCTTGAAAAATGTCCAAGGAAAAAAACAATAGACATTAATATAGTAAGAAGATAGGTGAAAGTTCTGACCTTAAAATAATTAAATGAAAATTATTCTGTTGGTTGATATAGTTTTCAGTGTCCTAGTGCCTTTTGCTCCCTAGATGGTTTCAGAAAAGGTAAAGTTGTTATCGCTCAGAGAGATAACACATTCTAATGAGAATGACTGTTAAATAAGCACTTTCAAAAACCATCAAAACTGACAACACTTAATGTTTGAATTATGTTTTTTATTTAGTTACTCATTTAAGTTTTAGTATCCATATGTTCAGCACTTCAGTAAGGAAGATATGTCCATTTCACGTTTCTTCCTTCAGGCAGAAGAAAGGGAGAGGCATCTGGCCCAGCTCCTCTGATTTGGTGCTCAGGTAGAGCAGGGTCAGTGAGTGGTTAGTGGCATGCAACATTCAGCAAATCTCAGAAGCAATTGGAGGGAGAGGGCAAAAACACACTGGAAGGAGGGGGAATTGGCTGTGTATATCTGCAGCAATCAGCTCTAGAAAAAAACATACACACCTTCATTCAATTACAATGTTGGAAAAGAAACTTGAATGCAAGACTGCTGTCCTTATGGATATATGCTGGTATTAGCAAAAGGCTGCACTAGGGGAAAAAAAAAATCCTGTCAGTAACATTCAGCTGCCTAGGATATAGTGAACAGAATGCAGATCCAAAATTTTATGCAAAAAAAAGGGAAGGTGATCAATGTGTACTCCAACAGCAACAATCTGTGTACACACACAGTGCAGATGAGCACTGATGGATGGATATTGAGCCAATGTGAGTTGCCATACTTCCATGTAAGTCAATGGTGATGAGCAGGAAAGTCATTTACTCATATCAATGAAAGTCTGTCCTACTGTCTAGCAATATATACACAACACCAAGTTGTGCATGCCTGAATGAATATGGCTAAATGTGCCTACATGGATGAGGCATGTACCTAGAGGGATAAAGCATGAGGATTCATTATAATTACGTGTACTTCGGTGCACAATGAAAGACGAAAGTCATTTAAATATGGTGAAACATATCAATTGCCTTTATACTGCTTACCTTGAGCACTTGAAGTATCACTACATTCAAGTGAAAAAAAACTAAACTGAACAAGTTTTATCTTAAGTTCTTGGATAGCAACTAGGACAGAGTAAGCTATGTTTTCTTTTTACACAGTTTAGTCTGAAGCAAGACCCTAGCATGTGCTATAACATTAAAGAGTCTATGGCAGAATTACATCCCTTCTGAAAAAATGCTGACAGCTAGATATTATAGAGTTGTTGCTTTCATATGCAAATCTGAACTTCTGCACCTGGTTCCCATCAACAATTCAGAAAATAAATTGCAGACTTTTTTTAATTAAAATATTTTAACAATAAAACCTGAGAAAAGCAATCCTGAAGTCTCTTTGATGTAATAGAAGATAAAATACAGTAACAATTTTGCTAATGTATGTGAAAGGTGCCATTTATTTCCTTTTCCAATAATTGAGTTTAATGTCAAATCACAGATCAGTGCATTATCAGTCAGGGCTAGAGGCAACATCACCCACTTGAGTGTATTTTGAACTGAGGTGTAAATCTGAGATTGGGTTGAATGGTCATGTTTTTCAGATAGTCTTGGGCAGTAAATCAGTCACTTCGCTTAGAAACAGATTTATTTGAACGATGTAACAAGCAGACATTGATAAACAAACTTTTCTTTGTCAGGAGGAATAATTGCTGGCAACCTGAGCTTTAACACGAGGCAGGAGCTTTATCACTGAACTAATTTATTTAATCAAGGAAAGTTTCTGAGACAGAACTACTAAATTTTGAACATATAAGCTTCAGAAAAGGTTACAGACAGATACATAACGCTTAAGGAATTAAGTGAAATGGGCAGCAGACCTAAAAAGAATCTTGGCATAGGATAGTGCCATATGAATTTTATGTGGTAACTTGATGCATCCAAAATCTTATTAGGTTCTGATCCACAAATGCCATTTTTCACCAGGCAAAAGATTGATAGGTCAGGAAATTCTGAGAGAGGGAAAACAGCTTGACAAAAAATGATTGCCTTGCAGCCCTGTACAAAGAGTATGTATGAGCAGGGCTGGTGTTGTAAATGTTTAGTCATAGTTCCTTCCAGCAAAACATAAGATACAAAGTTAACTCAATGGATTTTACTGCCTGTGACAAATTAAGACTATATAACCTTCCCAGTCTTCAGTTACTCAGCATTTTCATAACTCTACTATTTTCAAATGCTGCCTAGGTTATGACAAGAATTCACAATAAAACTGGATCCTTTTACCACATGAACAGTAACGAAAAATGTGTTCCCTGCTCTCTGTGAATTTATAAACATAAATTCATTACATAAAGCAGGACAGGGAAGCAACAGCTCTAAGTAAAGTATCATTCATTCCAACATGTAAGCATTTTTGGAGACAATTGGTCAAGACAAGAAAAGGAAATAGTTGAAGTGGTGAGAGGAGCAAACACAAAACACATACCAAAAAAAGGGTCTTAAAATGTGATCCCTGTAAAACAAGAGAAAAGTCTGCTGCCCTTTGGGCATGCACTCCATGGCAAAAAAAAGAGGCAAAATAGGAAGACAGAAAGAAGAAGAGGATTCTCTTTTGTGCAGCTATGAACTCCACACAGGACTTGTACACAGCCTTCACCAGGGTCCTGTCTGAACAATTAACTATCAGTTGCCTTCACTCATATCTGCTGTGTTTCCCAAAGCAGCTGCTGGTGGTAGCAGCTGCTCTCCACAGCAGATTCAGCCAAGGGAAGGAATAGTGGCATTAACTCTACCATCTTTGCTGTATTAACACAAACTCTACCAGAGGAGGCAATGTTAATCTACAGGGCCAGAACAAGTCACTGGAGGTCACCTGCATTCCCTTCAGTGCATGAACTGAACTTCTGCACTCCCTCTTATCCCTCACCAAAAGTTTTTTCTGATCTCTTCTAAGATGAAGACATTGAGAGATATATTAGCCTTCTAAACGTCTGGGTTTTTTACTGTCTGTTCAGTTGCTCCTAGTTTGTACAAAGTGTTTTTGTCAGAGAAATTCACAACAAACCAACAGCAGTATCCAGAATTCTTGGTGGAGGGAGACATTTAATAAATTCCAGTCCCATGATGAAAAATTGCATCAAAATTCGGGCAAGAGCAGAGTATAGGCTGAGATGATCAAAGCTGTTGCTTGCGAGATTCTGTCTCAATGCATCGATATGATTACAACAAATACCTGATTCAAAATAAAGAGCGTAGTGAAAAGTCTTGTCACGCAATCACCTAGAGAGCTACACATTAGAGAAATAAAAGTTAAGCAATTAAAAACCTGTTTGTTGCCTTAGGTATATTTCAGTTCGTTGTTTATCAGCTCAATTGCTCTGTCTGTTCCACTTAATGGTTCATTTGGCTGAAATTGGGACCAAAAAAGAAAGAAACCAATATACTGTGCAAAAGAGAATATTGTTATGTTTTCTCAGGGTGTGCTGGCTGCAGGTCAGAAGCCCTATGGTGACAGCTACCAAGGTACTGTCTTAGTATACGGAGACATATAGATTCAGGAAAAACTTTTATATTTAGTATTCTGGTCACATTTGCTTTAGAATATGGCTCTAAAAATCTCAAAGGCAAATGGAAAATACAGCAGATCTTATTAGCAGTTAAATTTTAAGTCTGGGCCTTTCCTCACACAGGTTTTAATAAGGATACTCTTTATTGGTAGTAACATGAGAGAGCAATAAAGCTCTATGTGTTTAACTTCTGTCCACTTTACAGAAGAGCTACTCTATGGAATCAGATGAAATATCCCACTGGCCCTGATGATGGCCAGTGGTAGACACTTAGGAAAGAAACAAGCTTATGGCTAGCTAATCTTTGCCCTGATATGCTCCCCCTTTAATTCATCAGCAGTTTGGAGACTGGCTTCTGGATCACCAAGTTTACATGACTTTGATGGAATTATTCTCCCTGAAGTTGTCCAGCCTTGTTCATACCTCATCACAAATNGATTTTGTAAGGTTTTTTGTTGGTTTTGTTTTGATGTAATTAATGCAGTTCCTGTGCAATCTAATGCAACAAATATGTAATTTGGATGCTTATGCATACCTATGCCAGTGTAATAAACTAGTAAACCAAAATTGCTGTCCTACTATACCAATACAGCAAGTTTCTGCAATATCATTAACTCTCTTGCAGAGTTCCTTTTATCTGAAAGATGATTTAAAGGTGCCTGAGGAGACAAGTTCCTTTTCCAAGCACTTGCAAAGGGAAGATTAGAATGGGTATGAAAGAGGATGTTGTAGGGGAAATTAATGGGAAAAAATTTCAGTCTCAGACAGAATTAATTTGATTTGGAATGCTGTTAGGAATAGCAAATCCTTGCCTTAGTAAAGACATTTCACTCCTAGCTGGTACCTTAGAGACAGTGGAATCAAACCCTATCTTTCTTAATCACACACCCTGCTCTTTCTCAGCCAGTTTGTACCTTCTGGGAAATAGCCACAATGTGATGATCCCCATAAAAGCAAACCAGGATGAGATGCTTTTTCTTTCATAATTTTTAAGAGTTGTGTGGAGTATGTTTCTGATGAGTAGCTGGCAATCAGGACAAAGAACTTGCCTTATAGGAAGTTGCTGCATGCTGCAAAGTCCCGTTAAAACCCTGTTGATGCCGAGCTTATCCATTTCAGATGATAGAACTTCCAAAATTATGTCCAGAGCATGTTTGGTCTTACAGCTAAAGTGCAATGATTTTATTCTCTCAGAAGATATGAAAATGTCATACTGACACATGTAAAAGGCACACATAGGTATAAATTTTATAATACAGGATGGCTAGTTAGGCTGGACATAAATAATCTCTAAATAGGGGTCAGAGGGACTTTTTGTGTGCAGAAGGTTAGGCAGCATCAGCATTCAAATAAGAGGCTATAGTATGATAGCAGCTGAACACAAACTGTGCTGAGACTCTGCCATTTGGTCCTCCTCTTTGTCCCCAGCCTTACTCTCCTGTCCCCCACCCATACACCTCATGGTGAGCTAATACAGTTCACTAGGTGCAAGAACTGATCCTACTGGGATAGGTTTCTCTTGATCCACGTGGTCACGTTAGAACTTATACCAGGAGAAAGAAGAGGGAAGAACTGCAACAGACAGGGTTTAAATTGCCTTAATCTGTCACAGAAGTAGGGAAGACATGTTCTCATAATCCATCAAGAGTCTAACTCTAGAAAGTTGAACTCAAAGGGAGGAAGAAGAATGCAATGTAAAAACACAGGGATTGAGCATTTGTGTGTGATGTACATTATGTGATTTCTGGTTCTGCTAACTCATGTTTCAAAGTCATTATTATCTTAGTTATTTTCAGTCTTCAAACTAGAATTTGAGCTAAATGAAAAGATGTAAATGATTGTTTCTAGTAACATTTTAATATAAATTATTTTATGTAGAGCTGGGGGTCTTAGGCTTGGTGTACAAAAGAAGGGGAATTAAGAACACATTAAAAATGTGAATAAAGTTTGAGAAGAGCTTGGCAATGTAAATTTTAAAGAGACATAAATGTTTCCCAGTGGAAAAGGAAAAGAGGAGGGTATTGAAAAAGGATGAGGGAGGGGAAGAAAGAGGGCTGTGTAGGAAGACCTGAAAAATGAACATCATAGAGTTATGGAAGAGACAGGTATGAATAAGATAGGTGAAATCAGGCATGGTTTAACTGTAAACAGAATCAGCTAGAATTTAAACAATGGATGCCATGATATCAGTTATCCTCTTTTGAAATACATTTTCAGTTTTGTGCTTTTGATAAAAAGGTCTTAGTTCTGAATGTAAGCCTAAATATTATTTATTAAAAGTGTATCTTGATTGTTTGTAACTGAAGTCTTCACAATTACTGCCCTTTGAAAAAAACTGATTATAGAAATCAAGTTTTCCTCTCCATTAATATAGTTCAGAAGCACTTTTCTTGCAGTTACATCTTTACACTACATTACACTTTCCTGAAATATTGAATTGTTCTCATGTTCTATAGAAAGTCTTCAAGACTTTCATATTCCTAACAGTCATCTATTGATTCTTCAGTACTTAGAGTGGAAACGGTTAGTGTAACACAAGTACTCATTATACTATTTAGTGACTGACTTAATGCTTAAATAATGTACTCTCTTCCTACCTATTCAAGTATACATTTTCCATGAAATTATTAACTATTTCAGATAACCAGTTCATCACCAAAAGATAAGACAAATGTATTTAAAGTCCTTACCAAAATTAGACTGGTAGTTTTGTAAATTGTCCATCTCAGTAGCAAATTCATGACTGGTTTCAATTTTCACTACAGTTCTAGATGGAATGATAGCTTAGTATTATTCTAGTATCTCCACAGGCATTCACTTACAGGCTGGAAGAGAGTGAGAGACGTGTAACAGATGCTTATCTTTGATATCTTTTTCAATACTGCTAGGAGGGCTCCTCAGGTAGCCAGCTGAGAACCCAGCTCTCTCTGATCTCCTTTCAGGTTATATGGCTTCAGGGAAGTGACTTGCTATAGCTGATGGGGCCCCTGGCGTTAACTTCTAAGGTCATCCAGTGACGGGTTTCCTTTCACTGAAACCAGTCTTGGAGTGGTCTGTACACTAGAGACATTTTGTACATTATTCCTTTTTCAGACACAGAAGTTTAATTTTTCATAATCCCAGGAAAAACATTTTTTGCTATTTCAACAGGTTTAGATGAATATCTAGCCATTTTAGAACATTTCATAACTCTGCAATTCTGTTTGAGGGTAATCAAAAAATCCTAGTTTTCCAGTCTTACAAGTTTGATTTATTATTATTATTGTTCTTGTTCTTGTTCTTGTTCTTGTTCTTGTTCTTGTTCTTGTTCTTGTTCTTGTTCTTGTTGTTCTTGTTCTTGTTCTTATTCTTATTCTTATTCTTATTCTTATTCTTATTCTTATTCTTATTCTTATTCTATTCTTATTCTTATTCTTATTCTTTCTTATTCTTATTCTTATTTTGTGAAATGACAAGTTTGGGGAGGGTGGGATGAATTTTGCTTTAGTAATTCTAACACATTTTTTTCCAGATTATTTCTAACATTTAGAGCACTTGAATTCTGTTTGCTTTTGTACCACCTCACACCCTCCCAATTCCCAGATACATGCAAGCATTTAGGATATTAATTGTGGATTTTAAGCTGCCATCTCACAAGAAAAGAGTGGAATGGGGAATTCTTTAAAGTTAAAGCATTGCAAGATTGCCTTCAGAGAATCATTTTTAAATCACACTACTGTGTAATCTGGTCTGCTTAGCCCATCTCTGAACAGCATTACCACGTGAAGACAGGAGAGGCAAGTTAATGCTTGTCCTTCCAGTTTTATTCTGTCTGAGCTGTTGTTACCATTTATCAGCAACTGTAGGATGCAGACATTCTTCTTTAGCCTCATATGTAACTACATCCCATTCTCTAACACAGTTGTGATTTCCTCTGTACATTGCTATCTCATTCATTCTAGCTGGCAGCTCCACAAGACAGGAAGAGATCTTCATTGTCATATGGATGGATTAAAAACATGAGTACCGTAAAAGCTTAAGCAGAACGTACTGGTATCTGACACTGTATTTTGTTAGAAAATCTGGAATTAAAAATAATTAATTTAATCAGAAAATTACTTGTGAATAATTCTGTGCATATGAGTTCTCTCTTTCAAAATAAAGACATTATTTGCAGTCAGGTAGGAAGTTTGGGGAGCCTCAGAACTTCAATTTACAGCAGTTTTGAACACTGGTTTTGGGACCAGCTGGGCTTTCATGGAGCAGCTGAGTCTCAAAACACCAGGAGCTAAAAGCTACTGAAGAGGGAGTCAGTGATCTAAGGTTTGCTAAGAGCAATGTTGAAGTCACAGGAACCCAAAGCCCAAAGCTCCAACCTAGCTAAGCAGTTTTCTACCAGTAACTTTGTCTTCTGTTGGAAATATCTGCAGAAAAAAATCAATTTAATATAACTGGCATTCTCATTCAGTAAAGAAGCTTCCAACCATCCACTGCACATTTTGAATACAGTTAGGACTCAACCACCTTAAGAAAATCTCATCAGAAAATCCACAAACTGATTGTAATTAGTACAACCCCAAATAATGAGACGGGCATTAAAATATTAACATAGTATACAGTATTTTAGAAGAGCAGAAACATTAGAATTAAAAGGTTTTTGTTGTTGCTGTTGTTGGGTTTTTTCCTTTCCAGTCCTTGCTCTTTCCATAGAGAAATGTGTCAAAAAGATGAAGGAGCTTCCATGTCCCACAATCTTTTCTTGAAAGTTTTAATGGCAACCCGTTAGACTGAGAGGAAATTTTTCAAAGTGGTTCATAGGGATTGAGCTATGCAACTCCTATTAAAATCACTGGAAACCTGGAAGCTAAATGTCCCCCCAGCTTTGAAAATGTACCCTAAACTATCAGTAATTTCCATTTATCTGTGCTTGAATTAACTGGATGATTCATTGTATTTCATTTCTTAAATACTATGATTACATTTTTAGGTACCAATAGAAGTGTGTTTAAATGATATAAGAGCATTGTAAAGTCCCAAAGCAAGCTCTTCTTCATTTGTCACGTAGTAAGCTAATAAGGATGCAATATGTACGTTTTTCATTAATTATATCAACTAATTATTTTATTACAAAATAAATGACAGAGAAATTGCAGTCATAGAATGGATCATTGTTCATTTATTATGCATGAATTGCTAACTTCTAAATAAAATAGTTGTCATGAGCTAATGTGAAACCTTGACAAATTAATAAAACTAATAGATATTGATTGTAACGTTATGGGAATCATTATTGGTAATTCTGAAAATTTAGTGCAAATACGGGTGCAAAAATCTCTCTAGAATTAATTGAGAGAAGCATTGTAAGGAATACTAAAATTGAAGAATGAATGTGATAAGCTCAAAATGATAAGCTGTAGAGCTGGGCATGTTGAGAGACTGCAATATACTACTTAAATGTATCGAGAGTATGTCAGCCAATGTAGGTGTAAGTGGTCTTGGAATACAAAGCCTACAAGCACTATTTTCTCACTTATAGATGTTTATTTGACTTTTATTACCAGTGTGTGACTGACACTGATGGGCTACTTGAGCACATTGTGAGAAACAATCTTTTCATCTGCGTCTGCATCCTGTATACATATTACTCTCATAAATACAAGCTTATAAGGTGCTTTGTGAAAGCCTTGCATGGCTGTAAAACGTAAAGTGCAAAAGTATAAATACACGAGCAGGATTAGATTACATTAATTTCCTTATATGTCCCCTTTTGCTGACTTAGACATGAAATATTCCTTAAAATATCTTAAAATAAGGTTTTGCTTACCATTACACTACATTCAGGAGGAAGATGGATGTCAAAAAGTTCAGTTAAACTGATTTGTCAGCTTTAGATCCAAGGATGATTTAAAACCAATGCCAGAATTTTAACAGCCCTATAGTTACAGAAGCCTTGAATCCTACTCTGGGTCCAAAATTTGAGAGCTGTTTTTTTTGTTTGTTTCTTTGTTTGTTATGCTTTCTAAATGCAAGGTTTGCATGGGATGAAGACTAAAATCCACTGTCTGTCTCCTACTTCCCAAGGACACATATGTACAAAATAAAAATACTACTATGAATGCAACTTCAAAGGAATAGATTCACAAACAAGAAAAACTATTTCTCCATTAATCAAGGGGTTGATTCTGGATGTAATAAACCTTGAAAAATCTAAAATCCATCAATATCCTGAAAAACTTCGGCAGATTCAAAGGAAAGAGAAGCCAGCAGAAAAACAGAAGCAGCATCCTCATTTGCCACAGCTAGAGGCAAACATGAAGTTGACAAGAAAAAAAAAAAGGGTCCAAGGAATCTGCTAGAGTCAAATGCCAGAAAGAATCATTTTCAGATTTCATTGCCTGAGTTTCTGTGATTAACAACAAAAAGAAAGGGAAAAAGATAGTGGGTGTCAAAACCCATGCTAAATCCCCTAGCACAGCCATGTTTTAAAAGGCCACAGAAACTAAAGGGACAAACTGACATCACATACCTAGAGCAAATATAATCTTGTTTAACTTAGACAGTTGCACAAAGATTTAACTGCAAATAGTCACCCAGGTCATGGAAATGATCTGAAGATGAAGTTTATACTCACAGTAGTGAAATTCATGCCAACCTAAGACTAAGTTATTTATATTCCTCCACCTCCAACTTCCTGCTCTCCTCCTACCCCTGCTTCACTGATGTGCATGCTCATTACAGTCATTAAAAAAGGAAGATATCCATAGCTCCAGTCTCATTTTGATATCTGACACATCATTTAATCTATCATTCTCTCCACTAAGTGACAGTTCCTAGTCCTCTACTTCTCATGCCTGATCCCAAACTGGGAACCTACACCTTCCCTTTCTGGTCAGCAAGGGCTATTGGAAAATATTTACCTGGAAAGTTTTATTTTAACCTTCCTTTAAATCCAGAAAGAGGTATTGTTATCTCCGTTCACTTGAAAGAACCCAGGAGAATGGGAATCAGAGTCAGGAAGCCAGGTCTCTGAAATCAGAAGCAAACAACATGGGCACTGGATCTTTCTTGCTTGCAAATATGCTGTAGTTCTTACAGGCACAGAAAGGGGGAGGTCATGCCAGCAGAAATCCTTAGAAATGTGTTTTTCCAACACTGTTACAACAGACCATAAAATATGAGCTACTAACAATATCATGTAAATTGTTGCCACTTTCACAACTGTCCTCAACAATCTGAACAAACTCCTGGTTGATTATATCATATGGTCTTCCTCTTGTAATTTCCTTCTGAAAATCTATTTATCTCATAAAACAGTCCACTAGAAGTCCATTATAGAATGAGAACATACTAGGTGTTGGAAGGTTGGAAGTCCTGGTTTTGTTCGCAGTTGAACAAGTGGGTGTGTTTGTAACTAACAATCCGGATGTCTTAGTATATGCTTGAATCTTGTCCATTTATAGTTGCCTATATTCTTCCAAAGGACACTCCAAATCCCCAAGGTAACTTTATTTCCCTATGAAGAATTCATGTCACCACTGAGGAAAGGATGGGATGTTGCACAGCTAAAACTCTGACATTAAAGAAAGAAACCCAAAGCCAAACACATACACCCTCCAAAACAAATCAACAAAAAACCCAACTGGCTCAATCCCAAGGTATTTCAATTTATGGCTAGATGTTCCATGTTAACCAATTAATGTAATGACAGTGAGATTAGAAAAATCTATTATTTGATCAACACAGGAATAACACAAGGCACACTTCTGGCAGATCTAGCAAAAGAGGTTGAAGTGTTATAAATTTCTTAAGAAGTTTGGTAGTAACACTTTCTCCACTGCACCTCTTTACAACATGGACAACAACTGTCTTTGCCCCATACGAGACATCCAGACACACTCTGGATCAGGTACTGAAATGCCAAGTTTTGTAACAATTTCCCTCTATTTTTCCAAAGAAGAGGCAAGGCAAGAAATATCCAGGGTATTTTAAGGCCCCTATACAGCTGAAATATAAACAAGAAAGGGTATAGGTTTTAAAATTCATACCTACACCTGTCAAACATTTTTTATGAACCTTTAGGCATGACTTTGGAGACCTGTAATCTTTCATGCATTGAAACAAAAGTCAAGTAATCCATTCAAGTCAATGAAATGTCATCATTCCCAGCCTATAAGCAGTATTACAGTTTGTAGAACATTTAAGACTTTTGACATATCCTTTATGAACTCTAATATTTTCATTTTGATTATTTTTTGGCTGCTTTAATTCTATATCAGGCAAAAAGCAATCTACTTTTCTCTTACTGACTTCACACTCTGTATTTTCAGGGAGTCCCATCATGTTGGCTTGAAGTTGCAGCTCAGCTGTGATTCTTAAGGAGTTTTCCTCGGAGGAAGAAATACATTTATTATTGTGACAAATGTTCTTTATTGTCAAATATAACAAGTGCCAAGACACATAGGCTGCCCTTAAATTATTTTGTGAAATTTGTTTGTGTCGAAACATAGAGAGGATGAAACAGCTCACACAGGCCTAGGAACAATAGCTCTGTAACACTGGAATAGCAACCTCAGTTAATTCCTTGCTCTTATCAGTCAGCTTCTATTACTGAAATGCCATTAAAATAAATGTCTCCTTCCCTATTTTTTTTCACCAAATAGAATGATAGTTCTCATACAGAAGGGAATGAATCATTCCCAGACTTTGAGACATATTTGTGTCTCAGACTGTGCCTTTTGTACACAAAAATTATGACTGAAAAGATGTGAGAATAGATTTCTAAAATAGGGGATGGACATAGCTTATGTAGCTCCTTTTACTATAATTCACTCACATCCCTTTATACATGGCTTCCTTCACGGAATCATAAGGTATGCAGTGGAAAACTTAGCTCTTTTCACAATAGGACATATCTGATTTGCCAAAATGACATGATACTGTTGCATTAGCAAGATGAAAGGCTTTTATCTTGCTCAGAGACACACATACTATAGTCATTTCAATAGACGAAATGTCAAACTGCTTGGGAATATCAGTTGTGACATATAGACAAGTAATTGCCTTGGGCAGCTCTAAGGTAGTGAGTCTGATACAGGAGGATGCAGAGCTGACTAATGCAGATGCTGCATTTTACACCTATTACAGGGGAGAAAAAATAAAGGAACAAAAAAAAGCTTGAGCAGTTTCTGTGAGAAATAAAGTAAAACTGTAGCTATTTGAAAACTAAAATCCCTTCACATTTAATCAGAGACCACCCTCACACTCATCATCATGAGATTGGTCCCACTTCTAAATATTTTATCAGTTACTATGGATATGTCAGTCCTCATTCTTTCATAGTCCTTTGACTGACCAAGAGAACAGAGTTGTGTTACATATGACATGGACTAGCCTATTACACTTTCATAAAATGGGGTTAAAATAATATAAATTCAAAATTTAAGTTATCCTAAAATATTACCTAAAAGGTAGTTTTGCTGAAATGAAATCTTAAACATGAATATTTAAAATATAAAAGCTTAGCTGCAAGTTATAAATATATCAAAGACATTTTCCATAAAGTATGAAATATGCTAAATCCTTACCTTAAAACTTGGACTGATGCACTGTATTAAAAAAAAAAAAAGTACTCATTTACCTCATATAGGTATAGACATAGATGATACTGATATTGATACCTGTGATGCAGCCTTTTGCTCCAAAGTTTGTTTTATTTAAGATCTTTCTGTGTAGAATCTGTGCCCTTAGATTGTCTTGATTTCTCTAATTTGGAGGCCTCATGCTAGACAACATGGTAGAAATCAATAAAGTTTTTGTAAACTGCCTGATTGATTAACTTTCATTGACCTATGATAGAAATGTCAGGCTTGGTTTTTTTCCTTCTTCCTTTATAATCAACAGTCCTTAAAAAATGAGCATAAAAAATGCTAGGATGCAAATACAAAAGAACATTTGTTTCAAGATTCTCGGATCAAAAGAGCACTGAACTGGTTTCAACTCTATGAAAAAAGGTTAATGATCTTTTTGTAACTCCTGACATGGTGGTAAAAAAATAAAATAAAACAAAACCCAAATCATATGGGTTTTTTTAGCATTCTAATTAAATAGGAATTCTAGCTGTGACTGTCAGACAGTGATTCATCCTTTTGTTGGTATTTTGTTTGGAGTTCACTTCTCATTAAGAAACCTACATAGATAAAATATGATAGTAACACTGATAAGCCTGTAAAATTCAGGACTTCATAATATAGAAGCTCAATTTCAATTCTATCACTTATATTATGAAGAACTTTCTAACGTTTATAAAACAGTCCGAGTCATGATCACTGCTAAGTTATAATAATTTTATTACATTCTTCAGCTGACTGCAATTACAACTCAGTTGAAAATCAACTCTGAGGAGTGCATTCTGAATATTAATCAACATAAATAATACAAATTTATTATTAAAAAGATTTGAAACAAAGAGATCCCTATAGGGATTTTTAAAAAAATTAATCCTTGTAAAATGTTCAGACTAGAAGTAGCCAACACCATATGATAAATTAACTTTATCTACCTTCCCTTTAGAGAAGCTTTGACGTCTGTAAAATGTAATTTTATTAAAGCTTATTATTTAAGTCTGCAACACCTCTTAAAGCAGAATGGCACTAACGTGACCATCTTTTTTTCATTGTTATTAATAGCCATCCAGGAGTTTAAAGAATTTTTGCAAACAAGAGATCTGAATCTTCCTGCACTTTTATTAGTTTAGCCATACTGAAATTTATGTCCCATTTATAGACAGCTTGGTAAAATCAGTAGAGTAAACCAAGATTTAGAAATATTTCAAAGAATATTCTAGATTCAACTGCTACAAATCAAATCAACCAGGTCAACTAAATAAATAATCAACTTTTCTGTCTTTGGTAACATTGCCAAATTAATTTCCACCCATCACACTAAGGTTATCACAGGTCTACTTCAAGCTGCAATCAAGAGTTGAAGTTTCCTGAGCTGTTAGACTGTGTGACCAAGATTTTCCTAAAGTACTGCTTGAGGAAAAACCTATTCCTCAAACATGTTAATTTAGAACCCAAATTATTTAACTGTATGAAGTTATGTAAGGTTACTTGGGTTTTACTGAACAAGCGGTAGGTCATTTACATCATCTTCATGTTGACAACATCATTATTTTCCCATTAGTTCTGAGCTAAATGTGGCCCCATACAACTAGACCTACTCAAAAATATTTTACTGAAAGAGAGTCTAGCCTCACAAGTTTCTGCTCAAAATATTTTTTATCAGTTTATGCACATCTTGTCGACCAACAGTGTAATCCAACAAATTAACATTTCACAAGGCTTTACTGCCTATTTTCTGAGCAGCAAAGTCCAAATATCCTTTTCTGTAAAAGGTAATAATTTCTACAATTCCCTCCTCACAAACTCACAAGCAGCACTCAGAGTCCAAATATTTATATCACAGTTGCCAAAGTCTTATGATGACCAACAATACCTTTGGAGTAAACATTTATCTACTCTTTTACCTCATGATTATTAATGTAATCTCAGCAAAAGCTCAGAAGTTAAAGAAAATATTTTGCAAGGTTTTATTTGTATGAGAGTCATTCTTTTATTTGTTTGAGAGTTGTTCCCTATGTTTGAAGTAGACTTTGCACTGGAAGGTAACATAACTCACATAGTGGGGTGATTTTTTTTTCTTTTAATTCTGATGACAATATCACACAACTGGATAGGAAAATTGTTCAGTTACGTGATAAAAAACAGTTACCTGCAAAGTAACAGAAAGAGGCTGTCCTGGTTTCAGCTGGTATAGGGTTAATTTTCTGCCTAGTAGCTGGCATAGTGCTGTGTTTTGGATACAAGATGAGAAGAATGTTGGTAACACACTGATGTTTTAGTTGTTGATAAGTAGTGTTAATACAAAGTCAAGGACTTCTCAGCTTCCCATGCTCTGCCAGGTGCACAAGAAGCTGGGAGGGGGCACAGCCAGGACAACCGAC
Source organism: Pelecanoides urinatrix (assembly GCA_013400755.1). Lineage (NCBI taxonomy): Eukaryota > Metazoa > Chordata > Aves > Procellariiformes > Procellariidae > Pelecanoides > Pelecanoides urinatrix. Next base: position 2,383 of record VZTQ01015890.1, on the reverse strand, counting down.
ACAAACTGTCCAAAGGGATATTCCATACCATATGACGTCATGCTCAGTATATAAACTAGGGGGGAGTTGGCTGGGGAGCAGCGATTGCTGCTCGGGGACTGGCTAGGCATTGGTTGGCGGGTGGTGAGCAATTGCATTGTGCATCATATTTTTTGTGTATTCTTTTATCATCATCATCATCATCATCATCATCATCATCATCATCATCATCATTACTATCTCTTCCTTTGTTGTCCTTTTAAACTGTCTTTATCTCAACCCACGGGTTTTACTTTTTTTTTCCAATTCTCTTCCCTATCATGTCGGGGGAGCGGGAGGGTAAGCGAGCAGCTGTGTGGTACTTAGTTGCCGACTGGTTGCCTATCGTAGGAGCCATCAGCCTCTGGACATCATAGTGAGTCAGCAGGAACAGCTCCCCAGGTCACCTTTGGGACTGAGGGGAGTCACTACCTAGAATTAGGGGACATATTATTGGATGCAGGGGAAAAGCTTCTTTGGACTGTACAAGACTTATTACAGCATGTTTCAGGAAACCAACTGTAGGGAAAGTGTGGTCTCTGGGGAGGAACAAGCATGGCAAAATAGAGACAACACTGGATAAAAGAGGTCATGTGTGAGGAGGTCAGTAAACTTGTCTGGCTTGCCCTACACCTGATCAGCACAGCCTGTCCTGTCTTTTTGTTTAATTCCATTTCTAATTCTTTCCAGGTGGGGGCTTTCTATTCTGAGTGTATGTGTGTGTATGGAGTCTGAGTCCAGCAACTATGGTCAGATGATGGGTTGGAGGGCCCATGTATCCATGGTACCAGGAAATGGAACAAGTGTGGGTATGCAAGTGTGATCGCCAGCTGAGATCAAGCTGGACCAGGTCGTGAGTAGGTGAAGTAGCCTGTGACCAGGGGTTTGAGTGGTTCTCTAACAGCAAGACCATGGAGGATTGGCTACTGGGGGAGCAGGGGTGTCCCATCCAGCTTGGGGGTGTATATGTGTGTGTGTAAGTGTATGTGTGCATGTATGTGTGTGTGTGTGCACACGTGCGCACGTGTGTGTTCATGCGCATATGCATGGAAGTGACAAGGTCTGTACCTGAACTGGAGCAGGGCTGTGGCCTCAGGGGTTGGTATGCCCAGGTGCCAGCAACAGAGGATACTGGGATCCAGTGGCAGCTACTGGACGCACCAGGTGTTTAAGGCTCCCTGCCGACGGGGTCTGCATTGCACATGTATATATATACATTTTCACCAGTGGACGTCTATCTTGCTCATCCACAGAGAGGGATAGGATAATTCTGTTGTTGCTGTTTGTGCTTGTGTGAGTGTTTTGCATGTCTGTCTAACATGTGAGGGCAGCCACATATATATATGTATATCTGTGATGTACACCTGTGCCTTGGCCTTACAACTGGTTGGGCCTGAGGTCACGGAGCTGTGGCATCCTTGCCCCTATTGGGCTACCAGGCTTGGCAACATCTACCCAATACAAGCTAATGCTAAAAATTATCAAAAATGTGGGGCACCTTCTTACAAAGAAGTGATTTTACATTTTAATCCAGAGAAATTAAGGAAAAAAGCAGGAATAAAACATAACTATCAAGTATGTAATTTTGTGGGGGCATCCTTATCCGTTCTTTCTAACTCCAGGACTCTCACTCTAGACTATCTTTCTTCCTTACTTTTTCTGCATGCTTTCTTGCCCTCCTTTGTCTTAAAGAATATAAACCATCTTTCACATACTTTTTTCCCTCACTAATCCTAGGGACAAATTCAAGCCTTTTTGATACCAGATATTAATATATATTGAAATATACAATGTCAGTATGGCTGAAGCCACCCTCCAAATGCTCTATAGCTCATGAGAGTAAAAACAAGTATAAAGATGGTTCCCAGCATATCTTCCTTTCCTAGAAGTCAATCTTTCTGGATGACTGTTTATCTAAGTGTAACCCTTTTAAAGAACCATTGTGCATCTATTCCTTTTTCTCTTTTTTGTGATCTCTTTTTATTAAATGTTTCCTCTTATAATACCGCAGCTTCTCAGACTTCAGCCACTGAGCTACTAATTGTGATACTTCATGCTACGTCATAGAATCATAGAAAGAATCATAGAATCATAGAATCATTAAGGTTGGAAAAAAACCTCTAAGATCATCCAGTCCAACCATCAACCCAATACCACCATGCCTACTATACCATGTCCCTAAGTGCCTCATCTACACGTCTTTTAAATACCTCCAGGTATAGTGACTCCACCACTTCGCTGGGCAGCCTGTTCCAAGGCCTGGCCACTCTTTCAGTAAGGAAATTTCTCCTAATGTCCAATCTAAACCTCCCGTGGCACAACTTGCAGCCATTTCCTCTCACCCTGTAGCTTGTTACTTGGTAGA
>VZTQ01015888.1:15409-27195 GCA_013400755.1 Pelecanoides urinatrix | reverse complement strand
AGTTGCAATCTGAATTCCATTGGAATTGTGTAAGGCTTTTGGCAGTGTTTACTGCCATATCATCTGTAAGCAGACCAACTACATAGTAATTAGGGGAAAAAAAATGCGGAAGTTCCTTCAGAGAAACCCTATGTCTTATCAAACCTTTGAGGTTTTACTTTTCAGTCCTCCCCCTAGCTCTTGAGTATCTGAGTTCAGCTTTGAAAAGTCATTCATTTGCTCGGTTGATATCTAAGGGCTGGACTTACAAGGACAAAGTAAGCACTGACTATGGGGAATACGGCTTTTCATGTAGCAGGCAGCTACATGGGATAGCTGAAGTAGTTACCACTCTACATGGCCACTACCTGTCCCAGACGCTAATGACCTCCTACTAGACATGGACATTTAAGTGTCCAAACAAGCACAGTTAAAAACTTGGTAAAATTAGAATTTCAGTTCATATTAAACACCACAGTTACGATGTTATGTAAACCCAGAGAACTGCAGCATTGCATGTAGAAGTATGTCCTGTTCATTGCCCCTGTCAGGAATGAGGCATGATAGGTGCTGAGGGGATGGTCATAATCCTTGCAAACATCTAACTTTTGTCTGTTGCTGCATGTCAATCAGTATCTAATTTTTTACAGCACCTTCCTGCCAAGTATTTAATGGAANCAACTATCTTTCAAAAAGATTAAGCAATGGTAAAGGAATCATGTTTCCTTTTCAAAACATCATGGTCAGTAATGGTGGTTCTAGTTCCTGTTCTGCTGCATATTTAGCATAAAACAGGAAGTTCTTCAGTGAAAAACATTCTGGGCACCAGTCTTTTCTGTTACTAAGCTTCCAGTGTCACGCTTACACTTACACTTTCTCTGCTTCTGCTGTCATTTTTCTGTACAAAACTGACATCTGCTCCAGAAAGAAATTTGAAGTACTCATTCCAGAGTACCTTACTGCCTAGCAGCTAAGGCAGTCTCTTTAAGGAGGTTACAAAGGAATCGAATCCAAATTGCCATAGGTGAGGGTTCTAGCCATTCAGATACTAGATAGAAGAGAAACAAGACCATGATTTGCTGAGAGCTCTGTGTCTTGCACATGCTAAGAAGACACCTGCTAGGTGAAGCCTGGAGGCAAGACAAGAAGAACAACTAGCTTGTGAATCCTGGTAAAGCTTAAGTTTGGATTAGTTGCTGAACTGCCCCAAACCATCAAGGCTGAAACATTTCTGAGCAGAGCCAGAAGCACAGCTTTAGGCAGATAAAGAGCTTTACAGTTAAAAAGTACAGTGATTAAGGACTTTCTGTATCTCCAGGGCTAGGTGGCAGCTGAGATAAGTGTAGTCTTTCTTGCAGGAAGAGCTATGTCCATAGGGGTGATGACTGGGGTTAAGAGCAATTGGAGTGATTGGCTGAGGAGAGCAGGGAACTTCTTGGGACTGGCAGAAGATAACTTTGAGCAATTTGGATCTGGCAAAGAAAAGACAGAGGTTAAAGGCAATTCATTCTTAAACAAGCTTAATCACATTTCTGATCAAAAGGTTTCTAGGTCAGCTGATGCCTATGTGATGGTCTAGAGAGAAATTAAGATGTTATGAATAACTGGGCAGAAATAAAGGTTAGGTATGACGTTTTGGGTTATCTTTTAATTTAATAACAGGCATTTATCTTCCTCTCCTGTCCCATCTTCCTTATTTCCCAAAAGAATCTAAGCTCTTGACAATGAGCGATCACACAGGAAACCTAATTTTCTATTCTGATAACACAATCTAGTTTAGGATTCATGATTAAAATTTAGCCATTCAGAGAGGTGCAGAGCATGAATCATTTAAAGATGCCACAACAATACTGGTTTTATTTAGACATTTCAATTATGTCATTCAGTCTGTTGTTTTCTAGTAAAGGTGTAGTTTATGTTCACCTGCGAATTCAAAAAAAAGACTTATGTGTTACAAGGATAAAGCATTTACAGAAGGACCTGATGGTTTAGTCTTGTGCCACTTATTTGGAGTTAACACTGTGTTGGGTATCCCACTGCCCACTGCCCCAGTTAAGATGCAGTGAGTACTTCTAGTTGCTTGGGTGGAACTGGCTCCTGACCCACCAGTGAAAGGTGGTGGTAGAGTCTGCCTTGCATTCTGCAGCTGTTTGGGGTAGCAACTTGCTCATATTCAATGTGATTTTGATCAATGTTGACTTCATAGCTTCTGTTTCCGGTCTATACAAAGTTATTTCTGCATGTATATTTATGCAAAGTCTTTGGTTTGCGTTGGTTTTTTTTGAATTGCACCCAGAACTGAAGGAATATGTGATATCTGTGTGCCTTAACTAGCCAGGCCAGGTTACTTAATCTCACTTGCAGGGGAACTGGAGCTCATTGGAAGGTAAGCACATGTATGGGCTAAAGCCCATGGGCATTACCTTCTGTCATGAAAGAAAACCACGGAGATGTTCAGGTGAGGGTTCTTCTGCTGACTCCCTCTATGCAATGGACCTGGACACTGCTTCATGAGAACAGGCACCTGGCATCCATACTGTTCGTGAGCACCGATGCCCGGTTCTTGGATGTACTCCCTGGGATAGGAAGAAACCCTCAGTCAAACCAAGCCCAATTCCATCCCATCACCTGCAGGTATCAATAGCTATTGAAGTATCAAAGCAAAATTATATTTTAGAATTAACCCCTCCTCCCAAGACTTACATTCAGTATCTTTTGTCATTTGTCTTTTATACAACCCTGTTGACTTCAATGAAGTCCTGACAGAGAATCACCTTGAGTTAATGAAGTGAATTCTGGCTTGGAGCAGACCTATTTTGTCAGCGTTTGTAGTATCTTTCTAAAGTTGTGAGGGTGGATTTAGCTCAGTGAGTTCTTAGCAAGACTGTAGCTAGAATGTCCCATGTGTAAAGAAGAAGAATTACACACTATTTTTCCAGGAAGAAATGGGGTTTTTTTGGTTAACCTAATCCTCCATAATCTCACTAACAGGGACAAAATACTGGGTTTTCAGTTCTTGTGCAGAGCTGTCAGCAGTTGTTGACAAGTTGCAATTGTCTATCAGGCCTCAGTGTATGTATGCTCTTTCATTCTGAAGAGCAGAACGTATACACAAGATATCCCCACATTTAGTTTGTGCGTTTTGTCCATTTCTCTTTTCCCTGACAGTATATGATGTCAGTCTCATTTTGCTGCTGTAATCTGTCATTTTCAACATTCTTCCTGCTCTTTGCAATTCTTTATTCAAGTGATGACTGTTTCTTTCATATAGTCTTATTGTCATGCTTCATTAAACTTATTCAGCAGCTAAAGTTCTGGTTATTGCGTTATCCATGTGGTTCTGTGATATGAAGGTAGTCCAGCTTTGTCTGTCACAGCTTGGGGCTGATGTAGATGTCAGATGAATGACCATATATTGGCTGGAACAGCCCTTTTCATGTTATGTAAAAGACTAACTTGTAGTGGGCAATTTCATTATCCTAATTTTTATCTTCATTTTTAATATTACAGTTAATGTTTTGAATAGACTATATCTTTCATATATCTACATGAGAGAACATTACATTTCAAAAGACATATTAAAATCTCATATTTATAGAACGTTTGTGCTAAGAAAATGCATACTAAACATCCAATTATTCCAAATTCTTAAATACAGCCCTGAATTTAAGAATGCATATAGTCTTACTCACTTTTTGACATTGCTTTTGTTCACTGTGTTTTTGCTAAGTCTGCTTTAGAAAGTAAACCCTGATAATCTTTAAGAGAAAGAGAAAGAGAGAAAGAGAAAGAAAAAGAGAAAGGAATGAGAGAAAGAAAAAAGAAAGAAAGAGAGAAAGAAAAGAAGGAAAGAAAGAAAGAGAGAAAGAAAAGAAGGAAAAAAAGAGGAGCAAAAGAAAATAGAAAAAAATAAAGTAAGAAAGAATACCTTTAATTTAAGTTTTTGAATGTTAATAAATTCTTGAGAATTCAGGTGACATGTACGGACCATTTGCAGCAACAAAAAATCCTCTTCTACTCTGCTGCCGTTTTCTAATCACCACTTCCCCCTCTGTGCTTTCTGTGGGTGAACGAATGAACTTTCTCTATTAAAGCCCACCTAATTGTGCCCTCTTACGTTTTCATTCACATTAGAGAGATCCAGGCACTGTGATAAGAAACTATATTTTCCTGATATCTGAAGTCACCCAGAAACAGAACAGTTGTTCTTCATTTTGGTGTATGCTTTGTGTAAAGTGTTAGACCTGACACGCAGTTCCCATTTCCGTGTTAGTGTTATGAAGATTCACTGAGGTGTGCTGAAGCACAAGGAACAGTGGCCTAGCTGAAAACGTCTTCTGAAAGCTGAGGCAAGGGATCTGTACTTTGAATAAAAAATTGCTTTGCTTCTTGTTGTTTCTTAAAAAATTAATAGAAGGAAGCGAAAGAGAGTTTTGCTGAGAAGACTGGTCCTTTCAATTCTGTAAGGAAGCCTGAGGCATACTGATGATGTTTTTGTGCTTCTGTGGTGGATTGTAAAAATGAGTATTATTCTACTAGCAAAACTTGGTTAAAGCATAGAGCACAATGAGGATGATGCATGTGTGCCCATTTCTGGAAATGCCTGTGCCTATTTAGTCACCTGAAATTACTCACAGAAGTAAGGATTGGTACCTATACTGTTGCAGGTCTGGAAAATATTAGATCTAGATCAGCAATCAGCTATTAGCTCTTTCCTGGAGGCACTAAAAAGATGAAAGTATAAATTTTTCTGAGATACACATCTGATCCCTCTGAACACCTTCTGTCTGATGTTTTTGCTCTAGCTTTTGTCAGGTTCCTGTGTTGGATGTACTAATCAAACTCTGCGATTGTAAGAATCATCTATAAAGCAAAGTTGTTTAAAGCTTTTTCCTTCCCCTCCACCCTAACACTTTCTCATAAAAGCATTTCCCTTGAAGTTGAAGGGAATGGCAACCATGGTGTCCTGGTTCCGGCTGGGACAGCGTTAACTTTCCTCCCCATAGCTTGGGGATGTGCTGTGCTGTGTTTGGGTTTGGTATGAAAGGAGCACTAATGGCCCATTGACGCTTTGGCTGTTGCTGGGCAGCGGAGCAGGGCCGGGCTGGTGGGCCCAGTTGGCCAATGGGGTATTCTATACCATATGGCATCATGCTCAGTATAAAAACCTGGGGGGGGCGGGGGCTCGCCCGGTTCGGGACACGCGGTCGGCAGTCAGTGAGCAGTTGCACTGTGCATCGTCTGCTTCGTATATTCTGTTATTGTTGTTGTTCCCATTTGCTATTATTGCTGTTCTACTTCTGTTTCATTTCAATTATTAAACTGTTCTTATCTCAACCCGGGAGCTTTCCTACTTGTACCCTTCCCGATTCTTTCCCTCATTCTACCGGGGGCGGGGTGTGTGTGTGTAAGCGGCCGCGTGGCGTATGTTTTCTGCTGGCTGGGGTTAAACCACGACACATGGTCAAGTAATTTGGTAGAAAACCCACATCTTAAGATGTGCAGCTGACATGATCATTAGCTTGAGTGATCTTTTAGCCTATATTAAAAACACAGTTAAAATTTCAGAGATAATTGTTTGGAGGACGAAAATGAATCGCATCTCGGGTTAATGTTTGTGTTTGTGATTTAGTTTATAAAGCCCAGAAGTGGATTTAGCAGCACCCACTTGAGGATTTGGAGTGTTTCACAAGGAAACTGTGCTTCTTTCTCAGCTCATTCTGACATTCCTATGGCACTTGCTTGTAAAACCATTCCTTCATTCTGGGGGGGACTTGTTCCTCTCCTGACTATTGCCTCTTGTGGTTATGGTTATCTGCCAGCTTGCACTGTGGGCAGAACTTGCTTGCAACTGTCTGTGCTTAGCTGTGCAGACAACACCAAAGATAGGCAGGCGTTGCTAGTATCATGTAAGGCACAGTGGCCTGAGGATAGCTAGCTCTCCCACTTCAGAGGTAGCTGAACAGTATGAATAGCTTTCTTTGCTGATCCCTCTCCTTTCACCACTTCTGAGATCCTTCAAGTGTGCTGAGCCTTCAGTTTGCCTACTGGAGTTCAGAGACAGGTGGGTCTGGGAGTCAAATGTTTAAAAGAACTGGCACTTGACTTGTGACAAGTGGCAGGTTGCAAGAAATGCTCATTTTCTCTAGCACTGGCTCTGCTTTCTTCATCTCTGCTTTCACTGCCTCCATCTTCTTTATCTCTCCTTTATTCATAATGTATGATAAGGCAGCAAAGAGCTCTAGATTGACCTGATTTGGTATGATGGGAGGTTTCTTATGAAACTGAGCTCTGTCATAACTTTCTGTGGAAATGAAGCTGGCTGCTTACAGTTCATGAACCTTTCCCTTTGGTCTTTAATAGTTAGCCTTGCATCATCAGCCTCATAATTTTTAATGGCTATTCAACTGTTAGAATGTATGTCAAAAACAACTTGGCTTTTGTTTTTGCACAAGGGAGCTGAAAATCCTTGTTATAAGATGGGATTCAGAGAAAAGATTTTCCATATATAAAGGGAAATTAAATTTGAGGAAAAGCAAACATGATAATGCCATTTTTCTATGGTTTTGTTTTTGTGTCCATTTATCCCATCCCCATCTCCCTCCCTTCTCATGAGACTGAATGCAGCTCCAGCTGTTTCTGGTATGTTTCCTACAGCATCTCCAACCTCAATCTAACCAGGAAACACTCTCCCTAGGCCTAAAATAGCTTTACATTATTATTTTACAGTTGTATTTTTTGTCTCAGTCACTCAACCACTGTGGGAGACATAACTTATCCTTCAGAGAGGACCTCTGAGCATTACAGGCTAATGAGAACAGCTGATATGCATTCATGCTTCAGTCTGCAGTGTAATGAGTTCAGCAGTTGTACATTTTTAAAGCACTGTGACAGAGAGGTCAGGGGATGATATCCAGGGCAGAGCACAGTTATGGAAGAGGATTAGGATCAGCTAGTTTTTAAAACTGCTGATCGCATTTGGGGGACTAAATGTAATTTGTCTAGCCCTAATAAAATTAAATACCAAACAAAATGCGACCCTATTTCACTTGAGATAAAACATCCAATTGAAAAATATTTAAAATCTGAAAGGTATTGTATTGCAGTGTTGCAGCCCTATTACCAGATATCTGATGCCATGTAGCCGCCCTGTGTATGAAATATACTTTGTGTAGTCCCATGGGTTTCCTTTATGTCATGTACTAGTCTTAGAGTTAGGCTTTTATTTCTGTATTTTGCTAAGTCAGCAAAATGGATGAATGGGCACAACCACGCGGCGCAAGTCTGAGAGAAATGTTTCCTCTGGGTCAGACTCCAGCCTCTCTCACAGCTGATACAGAAGATCTCTTGGTCCTCCTGCCAGGACTTCACGTGCTTGCCCAGCTAACCCTGCACCATGGGCAGCTGCTCTGCCTCTGGGCACAAAGGTCTGGCAGGGTGGCTGCCATGTGCTAGAGAATTTAGCCTGGCTGATGACAGTCCAGAGTGGGATTTGCAGAGTGTCAGAGATGACAGCAAATTGTTGTTCTTTTTCTTTTAAAGATTAAACAGAATTATATGAATCATCCTCCAGTTATTTTACCAAGGGCTGTCATGTGTTTCCATATTTTGTGCAAGCCAGTATTTCTGTTGAGTTTGAAATGATATGTTGGACAAGGGAAGAGGATGCAGGTGAGGCATACCACTACATCAGATTCAGACCCCTAGCCCCAGGCAGTTTGAGCAGCCTGCTGCGTGCTCTGCTGGAGGGAGAGGAAGCCCAGCTTTTCAAGCTAGGCACACAAGGTAAGTGGCCTCTGCTGCAGGGCAACTTGCCAAGCTTAGGTAAGAGCTGGATTTCAGGTGCACTTGATCGCACCTGTGTCTTACCACGGAGGGCCTATTATTCCACCGCGGTTTCATGCCTTGTAGCCCAGGGCATATCTGTTTGGATGGGTGCTGACTGTTGCCTGAGCCAAAGCATTCTGCCCAAGCTCATAAGCCCAGTTGAGAGGAAATTTGTAATTGCTCAGGCTCAGTGCCCTGCCAAGACAGGTACACAGGACACAGACAGACAGACATGTCTTCATTTGTGTGAGACTCANATGATCTTAGAGGTCTTTTCCAACCTTAATGATTCTATGATTCTATGATTCTTTGACTTCCACTGATCATGTGTGGAGAAGAGGAGGCTCTGAGTCATGTTCCCCATTGCTGTACCATAAAGGGGCTGCCTGCACATCTCTACCTAATTCACACAGGTATATGTGCAGCATGGTGGGGTCAACAGGTGACTGTTGAAAGGAATACCATGTCCCTCATGATTTCTGTTTTTGAAGGGGAGGGAAAAACCTATTTATTGGGTTATATATTCTTTCAATTCATCCTATCAATCAAACCTATCAAACATCTTAGAAAGGTTTGGGTTGCCAACAAACTAGTGATAAGCAGTGTGAACTAAAACTAATACAGGTTCAAGTTTTCCTGTGGAGTGAAAACTTTGCCTTGAGTATTTGTTCCCCACCATCCCATGAAACGGACTTCCCCATCATTCTCCTAAAAATGCTCTGCCCTCAGAGGTGCTTTAATCCTGTGATCGGGTTTGTTGGTATTCTAAGTCAATAAAATATGAGAGGGGTGTATATAGATACATAAGGTGTATATACACATAATCTGAGGATAATGAAAACACTTAAATTCATTGTTGATTTTAAAAGGATGGGCTAGAGTCTCTTCTGTCAAGGGGATACACATACAGCTCCAGAGCTATGTGCCATATCAGCTCTCACCTTTCCTCTCAGAAGGTTAAAACTGTGTCATTCTGCAAATGAAATTCATGATCAAGCTAAGAAAAAAGACTACATCTTTTGTTTTGTTTTGTTTTGTTTGAGTAGTCCGCTTTGACCTTTCTGTGCAACAATACATTTTGTTCCTTATACTCTATTAATATTTTAAGTATATATTGTGTTTTCCAAAGGTGATTAAGTTGTCATTTATCTTCAGTACAATCTTCTTGGGAGCATTGGCTGTTTCATTGCTTGTGTCTATCTCAGTGGTGTGTCCAAGTACATAAACATGGCTCCAAAATGCGCTGCAATGCAAATAGTACCATAAAATTTATTACAAAGTTTCATATTTATGCTGAAACCTCTCATAGGAGCTGGACTTCCTCTACATCACAACTGTTGAAAGAGACAGGAATGGCTGTAGGCCTTGTATTTTCCAAAATTAATCTCAAATTCAACTGATTTAGTTTCTGCTCAGTTCTTACAGGAGGGCACACTCCATCAACCATAGAGAGCCTGACAGGGATCATATGTGTATTCCTTTCCTAGGAAAAAGTAGCTTTCCTCAAAATATACTGATAAAGATTTTTCAAAGTTTGCTATGTTTACAAATGCTAATCCTTAGGAAAATTTTATTTTAATTCCTCCTGATCCTTGAGATTCTGCCTTCAATTAATCAAAAATATAACAACATTTACTGGTGATTTGCAGAAAAAATGCCTGTCCTGTGAGGTGGATGTCTCAGGATAGCCCTGGCCTGTACTGGAAACAGTTGGTACAGTTTGGTTCCTTCAGCTGAAGTAGCACCAGCATTTACCATTACATAAATGCATAACCCTTTCTGGAAAGTGTAACAGACCAAGTGGAAAGCAGTTATAAAATGCTTTGGAAATAGGCTTTTGTCTTTTCCATGCTTAAAGCTGTTTGTAGGACTAATGCAGCCTTACCTAAAGTTAACATTCTGTGCAAACCTGAGTCTCTTAGAAGCAATGTTCAAACGATTGATTAAAATGTCACTTTTTTCCCCTGTAAGGTCCCAGGAATCTGGGACTGTGGCACTAACATTACCCATTTAGAAACACCTAGCAAGGTGTGCTGGCGCTCTTTGAAATAGAGAAGAGAGTAATTGAATGCTGTAGCCTCCCGAGGACCGAATAAGCATTCGTTTTGTGCCATAAGGAGAAAAATAATTTGAAGGTACTCCCTAATCTTCCTGAAATATTACATGCCATACACAGGCTTTTAATATCCTCTGCTCTGAAACACAGAGAAATAAGCCTGCTTTCCAGAGTAAAATTGAATATCCCCCCTTAAAAAAAAGAAAAAAGAACGAAACAGGAAAAAAAGAAACCTTTCCAACAGACAGCCAAAGTTATTCAATTATGAAACTCACGCTGTTAACCAGGTGCTTCCTAAGCTGCTGTTGGAAAGAGCTGACCCTGCCCCTGCTGTGCTGCTCCCAGCGCCAGCCCAGGCAGCTGCAGTGGCTGCGCAGGCCCCCCGGCCCCCCGCGGCCACCCCACTGGGATTAGGTAAGAGGATACATGGAGCAGGCAGTGGATCCACATGGAAAAATCTGTCCATAATGGTGCTCTGTGTTTAACAGCAGTTTCTCAGGAGTAAGAGAGGGAGTAGAGGGAGGCATGACCTGTCTCCTTACTGTTGCACCACCAGTGATGCTGGCAGGAGGAACCTGCACATTACAGCTCTCCAGGCCAGCAATTCGGCAGGAAGAGTGTAAAGATGCTGGCAGATGCCTTGTATCTGCTGAAATTGCCTGGCATGGCATAGTCTGTACAAATGAAACCATTTGCTCCATCACAGATAAAATATTGTAGAAAACTGATATCTTCTAATAAAGATAAAAGAATTTAAAATTTCCTGACAATGTCATCCCTTTGACCCAAGACACCCTTAAGAAATGATGCATATTTCAGGTACATTGTTTTCCTTATAATAGATACCAAAACCACACATAGCTCTAGGACAAAGACACCCTCGCCTCTTAAAATTCAATGTATAACAGCTACAGATACTGTGAGCGGAGGATGAATTCTGTGTCATACTGTGTCTATATGATGCAAATATGAAAAATGAAAGGGATAAAGGCAAATGGCTTGTGACCCAAATATCATATGACATTTTCTACACAGATTGAGTGAGACCCTCATTTGCAGAATCCTGCATAGCTGCAGAAATCCCATGAGGAATAATTTCTGAAGATTGCTGCAGGGTCATAATATTCTCATTCCTGTTTATGCTTTCTTAAATCTATTCTAATTCCAGAATTATTTTTCTCCTCCACAGGGGTACCTTTGTTTGCTGCTTCTTCCTTTGGTTTGTGACTTGTCTTTCAGTTTTGTTTCTTTAGTATTAGTATTTTTCATCCTCAGCCCTTTTGTGGAGCATGTTTTTTCCCCATCTAACCTCATAGTCCTAATTTCCCCCTATTCTGCTTGCCTTCTGTTGCTTCGTTTCCCTAATATTTTGTCTCCTAGAGTATGAACCACGTCTCCTCATAATCCTCCCTCCTCCACTCTCCACTCCTGACACTCATACTCACCCCCACACAGATGCCCGCTCTCCTACTGCCTGACACCTACACACAGAAACTCCTGTTGCCACGTTTCATCCCTCACCCCTAAAGAGAGACTCTCAGACATGCAGTCATCCTCAGAGATGTTCCTGGGTTCTCTCACAGACACCTTGTGTTTTACCCGCAGAGACAGTGCCATATTCTTGCTTTCCCTGGCTGTCAAAAACCCACTGTCATCCTTTCATGACCCCCAGGTTCTCTCAGGCTTGTTATTTCTACTCTGACTGGCCCAAACACTTCCGTTCTCTGCCCTTATCTGCCAGGATCTGTCAGCCTGAATGAGCTTTTCAAGTTGCAGTCTGCTCTCCACCACAGAGCTACTAACCAGCTTTAAGCAGGTCACAGAAGTTTTCTTCTTTTTCCCTTCCCTTCCCTTCCCTTCCCTTCCCTTCCCTTCCCTTCCCCCTCCCTCCCCTCCCCCTCCCCCCCCCCTCCCCCCCCCCCCC
>VZTQ01015888.1:0-14840 GCA_013400755.1 Pelecanoides urinatrix | reverse complement strand
GAGACGTGTGCTCTGCCGTTCTGCTTCTCCTCTCCTCTCCTCTCCTCTCCTCTCCTCTCCTCTCCTCTCCCTGTAATGGGCAATACGTTGCATCCTTAAAACTGAGTGGTATATGAACCTTTTTCACTGAAGATTATGAAAATCTCCAAATTGAAAGCACAAAGGAACTATTTTATTCTTTCATTCCCCAGCACCTTGTGCTCACTTTGAGTTGGGACAGGTTGCTGGGAAATCCCCTGGTTACACAGCAGAGACTCCCAGAGTCTTCACATCAATGATCTGCCTCAACATGACTTCTCTGTGACTTTTTTTAATTAATTCAATTCTCTCTTTTATGTGCCTGCTTCTCACAACATTTTGCCTCTTTCTTAAGAAGGCATTCTTATATATGCTTCACAAATGAAAAGCAAAATTGATTCAGCAACAGTTACAATGACGTTCTACTTGTGCAATTTGTTTTATATGTACTATATGTGGTGGTGTTTTGAGTAGTTGTAGAGATACTCAAAACTTTTTTCATTCCTCCAATTGGGAGTGGAAAGTGCAAGGCTGCAATGAACAGGGAGAAAATTCAACATTAGACTTTAAATATTTGCATGTGCTTCTTTTGGTGCTTTGGGATGGGAGGAATGGAAATCTGCAAGCATTTGCATTGCAAATCACACCTGGAGATTGGTTGAATTTACCCAGCTTGTGGAAGTACCAACTATTGACATCTGATAATGTCCCTGAACCCTGCAGGGACTGGAACAATCAGGACTTGCCTTATGATTGTGAGAGGCACCTCTATTTTTTCAGCGACACTGTGGGACTGTGATACAAGTGCCTGGGTGAAGGCTGCAGAAAAGTCCAAAGCTCTGGGTTGGGTGCATGTCCCAACCCGAGCCTGTGCAGTGGCAAGGCCTGGGCACTGTGCAGCCCCTTTCCATCCCTCTTCTCTCTAATCCCACGTTTCCACAGAAAGGATACAGTCCCATGGCTTTATGGGAGCCGAGATGTACTCCCACGGGGCATCACTTGGGTGGCAGTGGGCAAAAACCACTTCAGTATTTTAAAGCATTGTATCCAGATAACACAATTTAGGCTGCTACACTGGAGTCATAAAGAAGGTATAAATTCCTCTTCCATAAAATATCTCACAAACATCTCTTAGCTGTGGATTGCTTCTATACCTCTACCATTACCTTGAGATATTTTGTAAGATAGAATGGGTTGGAGTGTGGATCAGGTTGAAAGAAAGTAAGGGACAGGGATAGGGAAGGTTTCCTCTTAATGAAGGGAGCCGAATTATCACTGGAAACCAATTTCCTTTATAGTCAGCCCCTAAATGTGGACCAAGATTTGGCTTCTAAGAGCAAACTTGAGGCCTTTCTTCCTGCACCTTCTACCCCATCTTTATTGCACAACTTTATTTAGAAGCTCTAGATATGGCACATTCTCTCATGAATATGATTTCTTTCATTTAAAAGCCATTTTTAATTTTTAAAAAATTGAAATATGGCTCACCAACTGAATTGTCTAATTTTCTCTGGACGGCCAATGCTATCTTAGGAGCTGCCTTAGTAATTTGGGATAATGTGAAAGCTGAAATACTAGTTCCAGATTGTATCAGGACTGCCAGATTTTGCTCTCACTGATATCATAACTGTCGCACTGGCAAAAAAACCAATGCAATATAACCTGGTTGCATTATAATATTTTTGAAGAGTATTATACTAAAAGGGATTTAATAACATGTGAAATCAAGAACTATATGAAATACCCATAGTGAAATCACATGAAACTGTAACATTGCCCAAAATATTGCTGTGAAGTCAAAGCATAGGTTGAATTTATGTGCCATGGAAACAGTCTCAAATGAACTTTGAGATTTTAAAGTTGTTTGAACTGTAAACTCAGTGGAACTAAGAAGAGAGGAGAGAGAAGCATGCTCACACCCTTTTCAGCTCACATGACAGTATATGGAATGACCTCCTGGATTTTAGGACTGAGTCCAAGGAAAAAAAATTTTAAAATCCACTTGTAGCCACAAATCGTAGGATTAACCCCAAATTAAATGCTGTAAAGCTATAAACTCAATATGAATGCAAAACAGAAGACTCAAACTGATTACATTAAGATAATTTATTTAGGGTGACTTCTTTTTTTTAGTGTTCCTTCAGCGTAAAATCTGCTGATTTTATATTCCTTATAAGCACAGAGATGTCATCTTAATGGACATATTATTTTATTAAGGAATGTAGCTTTTTTCCCCTCATTTTAATATGCAAACTTGTCTATCAAGCATATTTTTATTGTGCAGGGTGCAGAATATTTGACTTATAGGCATTTCAATGTGTGTGATATTTAATTTTAGTTTACTTACAAAAAGTGATAATCACTGTCAGTGTAAGAACTTGTCACTTCACACTGGATATCCTACTGCTGCTAAATTAATATTTATTATTACATGTAACTAGGCAACTAAAAACACATGGTCTTTCATTTTCTGATGTATGCTACAGTAAGGTGAAGGTTTCCCAAAGACAATTGTTGGTACAAAGATCAAAAACACCACTGCTAAATACAGGATTTATGATGCCATTGGTAAATGAAGTATACACCAAAGGTATCAGCAAAAATAATTAAAAAAGAAATCCCCTTCCCTCAACTCATAAGTGGAAGGAAGAGGGAATGGCTTCAAAAGAAAGCTTCAATGTACCATTAAGGATTCTAATTGCTACATCAAATTACAAAGGTAAGTACCTCATTAAAAATTCTTTTAAAAAATAATTTTTATACTATAAAAAATACATGTATAGAAATTATATAGAAAGTTATGATCCTGATAGTCTTTTGGTGAATCATTTAGACTTAACCTGGATGCTAGTGTAACATAAAATATAATAATTACAACTAACACAGGTCCTTTTTCAAGCATAAACCCTCAAACTGTTGTAAATCCAGTTGTATTATTTATTGGTTGTTTTTTTCTCACTGACACTCACTCTGCAGTGATTATGAGCGCCTTGATATTTTACAGACAATCCAGTACAATTTGCTTTATTGAACTGAATAAGATAGATGGGGGCATGATTCTTCCACTTGTACATAAATCAGTGAATTTAAAGACTTTGTAAATCTTGTAAGAAAGCCAGAGTTTTTCCCCTGCTAAGCTCCCATTTTGCAGATGAAAGACCATGGACAGTATAGCATGAAAGAGTAATTCATGTTGGAAAAAACCTCTGGAGACACCCAGTGCAATCCCCTGCTCAAAGCAGGGCCCGGTAGCAGGTTGCTCAGGGCAGTGTGGAATCGGGTTTTGTTTGTCTTCAAACACGGAAATTGCATAAACTCTCTCCTCTTCCATATACAGTCAGAGTACATATTTTTTCCCTCACATCTAGTTGGAATTTCCCTCATTCCATCTTGTATTTGTTGCCTCTCATCCTATCCTGGTGCATGTCTGAGAAAAGTCTGACTCCATTTCCTCTGCACTCTACCCTTAAGTAGCTGCAGGCAGCATTGAGGTGTCCCCTTACCCTTGTCTTCTTAATGCTGAATAAAAACAGTTTCCTCAGCCTTTTGTATATTTCATGTTTTCCAGTCTCCTAACTATCTTGGCCTTCAGCTGGATTTGCCTCTGTATGTCATTGTCTTTTTTATATTGGGGAGCCCAAAACTTGATATCCATCAAGAGTCCACAAGCGCAGATCTCTGGTGCAGAGAGAGTTAAATAACAATCTGAATTCCAATATCAGTTTAAAAATCTGTTTTAATATGTGATAATAATTATTACATTTTTTTATTCATGTAAATGTGCCATATAGGATCCTTTCTTATCTAATGCATTATAGATCCCATAGTGCTGTCTGATCATTGGTGTCCTCAAATAAACATGCCTGTCCTTGTGGAATTTGTTAGGTCATGGACATTGCAACAGATGGAGGAAGGAAACAGTTCCCTAGCTCACTATGATGTCGCTTCAAAGATGAATATTTGTACAATTGCATTGATGCTGATGGAACTATGACAAAGCAATAATGTAAAAATTGTCATAGTAATTGGACAAAGCCCATCTTGACAAGAGTCCTGTCTCCAAAAGTGACTAACAGTGTCTACACAGGGAAAGAGCACAGAAAAATCCCTGGGTATATCTCTCACCAAAATTTCTTCCTAATACATGAAGAGAAGAAAATATTACATTAACTCCTTATACATCTGTTGAAATAATTTCTCTAAGAAATAAAGGTTTCTTCATAGTTAGAATTAGAACTCTACTTTCAGTAGATTTGTGTGGCAATTTATCTTGG
This sequence comes from Pelecanoides urinatrix, assembly GCA_013400755.1. NCBI lineage: Eukaryota > Metazoa > Chordata > Aves > Procellariiformes > Procellariidae > Pelecanoides > Pelecanoides urinatrix. The sequence goes on along the minus strand of VZTQ01015888.1, from coordinate 10,548 downwards.
ACTTGATGATCTTAGAGGTCTTTTCCAACCTTAGTGATTCTATGATTCTATGATTCTATCTCCATAATTCTCCATCAGGAAATACCAGTTCGTCTAGAATGAAAAATGTTACAGAAACACACCTTTTTCAACTTTTTTTTTATTAAACTTAGGCTGGACTTTGGAGAAAACTAGAATGAGATCAATCCTCTCCAATTTACATACACTGGTATTTTTAACTAAGGATGCAATTCATCTACCTTAACTTTCGATGTCTAAAAGCTAAATATCCAATTCTGGGTTATTTACCCTAGAAACTGCCTCTAGAAGGAGGTTCATTTTATACTAAAATTGATATACAGCATGAGTCAGATGAATTGGCATATCTCTACTTTTCTCCATTGATTATATAAGCAGCCTAAGGTCACAAGGTCAGTGTCCTGGTTCCGGCTGGGACAGGGTTAACTTTCCTCCCCATAGCTTGGGGATGTGCTGTGCTGTGTTTGGGTTTGGTATGAAAGGAGCACTAATGGCCCATTGACGCTTTGGCTGTTGCTGGGCAGCAGAGCAGGGCCGGGCTGGTGGGCCCAGATGGCCAATGGGGTAATCTGTACCATGTGGCATCACGCTCAGTATAAAAACCAGGTGTGTGTGGGGGCTCGCCCTGGTTCGGGACACGTGGTCGGCAGTCGGTGAGCAGTTGCACTGTGCATCGTCTGCTTCGTATATTCTGTTATTGTTGTTGTTCCCATTTGCTATTATTGCTGTTCTACTTCTGTTTCATTTCAATTATTAAACTGTTCTTATCTCAACCCGGGAGCTTTCCTACTTGTACCCTTTCCTGATTCTCTCCCTCATTCCACCGGTGTGTGTGTGTAAGCGGCTGCGTGGCGTATGTTTTCTGCTGGCTGGGGTTAAACCACGACAGTCAGACTCACAAGTTCAAATTTTAGATGTCTAAAATTAAGAAAGGTGAGTATCAGTAAGTGTCCCAAGTTCCAGTCAATACTGCAGAGTACGTGTTTCTTTCCACCAAAAAGTCTTTGGGAGATCTGTCTTTCCAATGAAAAAGAAAATACATTGAAAATGGTTTTGTCCAGCATTAAAAAGAGCATATTTTTGGAATCTCAGAGTATGTGGGATGAAAAAGTTATTTTCATATTAATCTGTCACGCGCTTAGGATTTTGGCCAGTAAATTTAGCAGAGCACCTACTAAATTTTAAAAACACAGAAACATTGAGACACTAAGATCACCTAGTTCTGTACATTAATAATACAATGTTAAAACAATAAAGTTCCGTTCTTTTTCTGCATTAGCACATTATCATATGAGCTTACTGACTGTAAGACAGTACCAATAAAACAAGATTCTATCATTTACAATAACTTTTTTACTATATGAATACGATACAGTGCTGGTAATATGTAATGGAAAATTGTGAGGATGACACATTCTTCATTCCTAATATCAAGACAAAATCTCTGCAATATCTATTTAAAAATGGAGCTCTTAGAAGATGTACAGGAAGAATATTATATTATATCTGTGGCTGCCATGTCGTCTGCAGGAGTAAAACGAGATCACTAAAACAAGTATTCAGCATTGACAGGTGAAGCGTCAGTCTGGTGGTTGATTATTTCTTTTGCATGCAGCCACCATAATTTGTTAGGAAAATGTTTATGCTAACTCTGAGTACGGCAGCTGGTTTTGCCAAAGATCAGCAGGTATACTGAAGTGATGCCAGTAATACCTTGTGGCATATAATTCAATCAATTTATTTAAACTGTTTTCAAAAATAGATACGCAATTTTTCCTGATAATTTTAAATCCTTAGTTTCTCATTAACTGCTTACTGTAATTTAAAAACAAAAACCAGTGATGGAAAGAGTGAGCAAAGAACACTCATGCAAAAATTAAAAAATGTTTTGGATTTGAAAGTTCCCAGGACAATATCAGGTTACTTGTACTATCCATTATATCTTTCAAAAGTAGGTGAGAAACACCATTTACAACAAAGGCAAGTTTGCCCAAGTTACACTCCTGGACACTGCTGTGCAGCAATAGGCTTAGAAATGTGCAACAGGAATAAGAAATTATTCTGTGTATGTGTACAGTAATTTCCACAATAAAGGCCTTTGGGTTCTAGCCTATGCTAGAATTTGGAGCCATACGGTGAGGCACATAAGTGTTGTACTGGCTTTGTAGATAGTGGAACTTAACTACAGAAAGTCCAAGTGTCTTTGCAGAAACCATGCAGGAAGTGAAAAGCAAACCAGGAACATAGTCTTTGTTTTCTGGCACCCAACCCCATGCTTTAAATAAAAAATGTTCCATCCTGTGACAACATCTTCAGTCTGGCATTGTCGAAGGCATGGCTTAATGACCTCATAGGACTTTTCCATCACCAGCATCTGGGCTTCCACAATTAGTCATGTCAACTCTGTTGATGCTGTGACTAGTGATGGCTGCCTCAGAGTTTTAGGTGTAGACATGTTTTAGGTGTAGTAAATGTCTAAAGCTAAAGTTAGATGTGGAAAAGCCTTACAAGCTCATCTGACCCATACCCCTCCCATGCAGCATTGCTCACAACAGTGCATATTTCTAATGTTTTTATGAGTATGACTTCCATCTTCCCCGGTGTTCAAGGTTTCCTCATGTTCACCGCTTAATGATTCCCCCTTTCATTAATCTTTCCCAGCAGTCAATCAAAACTTTCCCCACCTGTATTTCTATCTCCTTATTCCCAGGTTTTGCATGAAGCCCACATGCCTTGTCTATCAAGACGTACTTTCTTTCTTTCCTTCTTATTGGAAGTCCTGACCCCAGCTGAGTCATTGGGGAGTTGCCATTAAAGGATTCCACATTTCTCCCTTCTGTTAAAAAAACCCAAACAAACAAAAAAAACCTCCCTATGTCACCTTATTAATATTGCCTGAGAGCACCATGGGCACGCAGGGCTGGCTGTTGGGCAGGACAGTTTTCGCATGCTCTCTTTGACTCATGAATGCAGCCTTCTGAGACCTCAGACATGGAACCAGCATCTCCATCACTGCCAGAGTCATCAGCGGTGTGCTGTGCTCAGCAGAACTGAAGTTCTCAGAAAATGCCAATTGATGCAATAGAATATTGTCCATCTTCTTCCTCTTTCACCAAATGCATCCCAGTGCTATTTCTGTATTGAATCCAAAGGTTTAGATCCAGGATGGTGCCAGTCAGGAGGAATCCAGAGAAATGCAGGGGCCTGAAGTGAAATAACCGTCTCCAGTAACCTTTGTCACGAGGGAATAAATCTGTATCACTTAGTAGTTTACTTCAACGGAAAACAAAGAAAAACAAAACAACCTGCTTACAAGTTTCTTCTGCTTGATGGACAATGAGGTTATTTTTAGAACATGACTGTTTCAAAAATTGCAGTTGTTACTGTGAATGACATCAAGCTAGAAAAAGGGAACTCTTTTCATACACTAATGTATATGATTGGCCTTTATTGAATAAAGAAATATATTTTTCTTTTGTGAAGAGCAACACTTACTCAGACCAAGTTTTTTTATGTTTTCAAGGAGGTTTTTTTTCACAGCGCTCACAGTCAATCAGTTTGGCTAGTGCAGTTCCTGCAACACTGTAAGCAGAGACTGTTGTTGTACGTCCTTGTCGCTGTGCATCCATTACCACAATTGAGATACTGCACATTGCCTTTATATGGCACAGAAAACAGATTCCTGTTCTTGCACAGCAAAACAATGGTGATTTCACTGAATTCATGACTTTGATGCCCTAAGAGGTACAGGACCACAGAAGAGTCCATTCCTGAGTAAATGATGGCTCTGATAGTTGGACATTTAGTACTTGGGTAATGGATGGCTTAAAAGTTTGGTAGCTGATAACAGAGTTGTAGCTGGTTCCATTTGTGATGCTACCTGACCTAGTGAAAAGGTTTGGATTCGTATCTTAACAGAGGAGTGGGGTGGAGAGGCGATGAAGTTAAGCTGGCACATATACAGAAAGCAGCTAAGCTACACAATGCTCATAATCTTTTTAAAACGCACCTTAGAAGCAGACTGAGGACAAAACAGAGCCCAGAGATTTTCTAAGCCTGAGCTGGATGTCTTGTTTTGAAAGTGTGTCCCTGAAGAGTGGCAGCAGATTGTGAATGTTTCAGTGAGGTCACCTCTCACAAAAGGGCAAACCTTCTTTGTGACTGAATTAGGTTTAGGCTAGGAAAGCAGCTTGGGCTAATCACAAGACTCCCAATGTGCACAACTGCTGCATCTGCAACATTTGCTTTTACTCATTTAACTTCCAGTTCAGAGGAGGCCGATCTGCGTCAGGAGTCTGTAATAGCAACTGCAAAGCAAAGAGCTACAGTTCAGATCAAAGTTTTCCTCTGGTTTCAGGTTGAGTACCCTTGATTGCTGACTGTGGGCTCTGTCAAATTTAGTGCTTAGCATATCTGATCACTTGATATGATTATCTAATTCCAGAAATGCTGTTAAGCCACAGAAGAAATCTCTTGCATTAGAGAAAAAGGGGTGATTATTAGTTTCAAGTTTTGGGATCTTTATCCTTATTTACTGACTCAGACAAGTTTTTGTCTTGGTAGGTCAGAGAACTACTGGTGTGGGGCCTTGCACTGCATATTTATGTGTATGGACATGTTCATCCAGAGTGCATCCATTTTGCCAATTGTAGCACCTTGAGTAAGATGTTCAGAAATTTTCACTTTACTAATGAGATCAGGCTTTATTTAGGTAAAAAGATATCTTTCATTATTATTCTTTTTATACCTTTATCAGCTTCTAGTTGAATACTAGATACACTGGAAATCCAAAACATACAAAATGTATGCAGCAGCAATTTTTTTCAGTTTCAATGTCACGCTTACTATTAATGTGGCCCATGATATTTAAGTGATTTGTGAACTGTGAGTGAGCTTCTTACAAATATTACAATGGGTTGTAAAAGTACTTCTTATAGTGAATTCTATTTTCTAAATTAATTAAAGATCTTATATTCTGTTTTCCCATGCTTCTAGTGGTATCTTCAGCATTGTGTCTTCTCTCCTACAGTGCAAACCATATATTATTTAAAAGATATTTCAGCTGTTTATATTGAGCTGCTTTAGAAATACTAAAGTTGGGAAGCAATATAGAAAGAGATGTAAACCACAGTATCTTGAAATGACCCAGACTGCAGCCAGCCTTGTTCACTTATCTACTACCTTAACCTTGTATATTTTTCTGTCTAGTTTTGCAGTCTAACTTAACTTTATCTGAGGATGTATGTTGATACATCCTTCATTGAGCTCATTTGCCTTTCCAGTTATAATATATATTGCAGAATACATATTTCAAACACAGTGTCGAACGTGCTTTGCTTCTACACAGTAGGTTGGTCACAGAGGTCTACTCACAGGTTCCTTTGGGAAACTGTGACCTCAGCTAAAATTCATGTTTCCATTAGTATCTCACATAAGTTAAGCTAAAGCAGCTGGAAATTCCTATGCCATTCCTAAGGTAAAATTTTCTTTTTGCACTCAATGAGCAGAAAGCAAATTAATCCTAAATGAACTGTAAGCAAGCCACTTCCATCTTTGTAGCACAAAACTGTAAAATAAATTAAGAAAAGGACAACTGCAAAATGTCCCTTTTTCTTATTTGACATTACTCAGTAGATATTCAGGAATATTTTGATTGAGTCATTTTCCTTGTGCTTTTCCTCACTTATGGTTTCAGTATCATTGTTCTGTGGCTAAACCACTACTTCTAATTATTTAAACACCAGCTGTGATAAGAAAGTCCTTAAAAGGTAAAGTTGTCATAAAATTTTGCATTAACAGATATCCTGTGTTTCCCACAAAATATACAAACTAAGATGTGGAAAAAGGATGCAGTGAGATTTAGTGAAATGGATGTCCNTGAGCTTTGTACAACTTGATGGATAGATTAACTTCAAAGGGAAGATAAAAGATTATTGATAACAGACAGCAAACAGCTGCATCTATACATTGCTGGGATTTTAGCTGTGACCCAAGATTTAAGTCCACCCAGATTTCCTGCAGTTGTCAAAAGAATAAATTCAATAATGTGTTACCAAATATATCTCTTTTAATGACAGTAGTAGAAGATATATAATTTATCTACCATCCTTACTCCTTTTTTCATGTAGCAATACATCATGTATCTCATATTTTCTGAGTTTCATTTCCTAAAACAGTGATTGTGATCCTAATGGATTTAAATAGGAATCCAGTACCTAACTTTTGTAGGTTTATTTAGAAAACGTGGCACAGAACATCTCATCTTGGCTTGCTGGTGGTCTGCACTTAATTTCTAGATACATCAATAAAATGTTTATGTAATTTGCATAGGTTTATTGTTGTCTAGGAGAGGGAAGCTGATTGCAGTACTTTGAATCAAAACATAGACAAGTAGTTTTCCAGAGGGATACTGACCAGTTCCAGCCCTGCAAGANCTTCCATCTTTGTAGCACAAAACTGTAAAATAAATTAAGAAAAGGACAACTGCAAAATGTCCCTTTTTCTTATTTGACATTACTCAGTAGATATTCAGGAATATTTTGATTGAGTCATTTTCCTTGTGCTTTTCCTCACTTATGGTTTCAGTATCATTGTTCTGTGGCTAAACCACTACTTCTAATTATTTAAACACNTAAAAGATTATTGATAACAGACAGCAAACAGCTGCATCTATACATTGCTGGGATTTTAGCTGTGACCCAAGATTTAAGTCCACCCAGATTTCCTGCAGTTGTCAAAAGAATAAATTCAATAATGTGTTACCAAATATATCTCTTTTAATGACAGTAGTAGAAGATATATAATTTATCTACCATCCTTACTCCTTTTTTCATGTAGCAATACATCATGTATCTCATATTTTCTGAGTTTCATTTCCTAAAACAGTGATTGTGATCCTAATGGATTTAAATAGGAATCCAGTACCTAACTTTTGTAGGTTTATTTAGAAAACGTGGCACAGAACATCTCATCTTGGCTTGCTGGTGGTCTGCACTTAATTTCTAGATACATCAATAAAATGTTTATGTAATTTGCATAGGTTTATTGTTGTCTAGGAGAGGGAAGCTGATTGCAGTACTTTGAATCAAAACATAGACAAGTAGTTTTCCAGAGGGATACTGACCAGTTCCAGCCCTGCAAGAAAGACAAGAGAAATATCCCTTCCTTTCTTCCACTTTTGAGCTAAGGCAACAAACACAGTTAAGTAGAAAAACGTCATGAAAAATGTCATCTGATTCTCATTTGCCATTTGTTCCAATCNTTTTCCTTGTGCTTTTCCTCACTTATGGTTTCAGTATCATTGTTCTGTGGCTAAACCACTACTTCTAATTATTTAAACACCAGCTGTGATAAGAAAGTCCTTAAAAGGTAAAGTTGTCATAAAATTTTGCATTAACAGATATCCTGTGTTTCCCACAAAATATACAAACTAAGATGTGGAAAAAGGATGCAGTGAGATTTAGTGAAATGGATGTCCCAAACTGCCAAACAGCCCAGTACCAAAAAAACATGTGGGATCAGGCTTTCTCAGGAAATCTCTGCTACTGACTTAGAGCCCAGAAAAATACCAGGGTGAATGTGTATATGTTCTCTGTGTGCCAGCACTGGGTTATAGTGAAGCCTGCAAAAAACAGAGTAAACTACTTGAGACTTAAAAAATTAAATAAATCTGTTCAAATATCAGAGGAAGTGTTTGTTGACTGTTGTTTGCTTGAACAGATTCAACATCCCTACCTTCAAACCAGAGACCTTTTTTCCCAGAGGCAGATACCTATTGGTAGCCCAGTTGTGGCTACTTAACTTTTCATGTTTGGGGAAAGAAAAGTCAATGTTTTCAAAGAGTTTTCTATAGAATATTTTAAAGGTTTAGGAAGACCACCACTAATGCAGAAGTGAGTCTGTTTTTCTTCTGTAAGTTTTTGAGAAGATGAGCAAAGGCTGTCATTCTTCTTTCCATAAGCCCCTGCAACTCCCACTACTCCAAAAATGTATGATCAGCAGGAAAAGAAGAAAAGTCTCCACTAGTTAAACTTCACACCAAAAAAAAGTTTTTGTTTCCTTTNTTCCTTTTATTCTTGCTTTCTAGTGCAATGCTCTCATCTTCTGTCTTGAGATTCTTCTTCCTCCCATTTGCATGCTTTCTTACATGCTGTCCCTTTTTTTTCCTTCTCTTTTTGTCATGTTTTATTTCCATGCCTTGCTTCTTGTTGCATCGTTTGAGAGTTTCTCCTTAATTTTCAGCTGTGCTCCATGATCAATATCAATCCATTTCCTTGGACTCTTTTCCTTACCTTTATCCCAAGTCTCAGTGTGTTTTACCCTTTTGCAGTTCCCCTAAAGTAATTTTTACACAATGCAATCATATTGTCTAAGAGCTTCCTTTTCTGTTACCCCTTAGGGTATGTAGGAAGGGTCCAAGCACATCACAGAAAGGATGGGCTTACACATGAGCTTGTGTGATCTCAAGCCTATTAATCTGGCAGCAGTTCTAAACTCAATTTTTTCCGGGGATCAAGCTGGCTTTTGGCATTATGGGCTTCAAGCCACCTTTAGGGTCAGTTCTATCTATTACACAGGGCTTAGCTGCTTCTTTCAGCTGATACAGCCACTAGTGTTGGTAAAAGAAGGCAATCAGTTGTACAGATTGACAGCCTAATATGAAGAAAACCACTGCCAAGAATAAATTTTTATGTGCATTATCTGCAGTAGACATCAAGATCATAGGAAAGTAATAATAACTCTTTATGAGAAACTTGGGCAAGTCATGGCAATGTCTACTGGTCCAGCACAGCTGCATTTGAAAGCTCGGAGACAGAGGACTCATAGTTTCCTGTACAACGAGGAACGCTTTGCATAGCTGCAAGTAGACTCAAAGCTGCAAATTCCAGAGCTCTGTTTGGATGAAAGTTCCCTGATGGTTCAGATTGCAGAAAAGTGGTCCAGGTGTGCTCCTAGACAGCAGGTTTGGGGATACTAACAAATAGCTCAAAGTGCCTATAGCAAAGTCCTTGCTAATTTTCAGAAGTGACACTTCACCCTGTGGAGAGTGCAAGTATGAGTCCTGTATTTACACTTGTAATTTTGAGGTAGTTAATTGGATCTCCTGCTTTCTGTAGTGTTCTGAATTTTATTCAGCATGAATATGGTTCAGAAAGGTACCAAGAAAGTCCTTATAACAAGATCCTCAAACCCTCTGTTTTTTGCTTTTCAAACACAGCCAATATTATCATAGCACTGATATTTGACTGCCCCAGTTAGGAGAGCAGTCTCTGAAGTGCCACCTAAACTGGGGCCAAAGGTAAACAAAAATGAGAGAGGTTACTCTGCATGTTGAATAGAATTTGCATTTGATAATTTTGCTGTCATTTCCCGTTGCATGTATTATACTTTATACTAAAGCTGCTATCATGTAGTGCCCCATTTACACAGTGTGCTTCAGAGTATAGACTCCTGCCTTCAGATTTCAGCACCGCATTCAACATAAACTCACTGAGTGAGAAGGCAGCCTGATTCAGATGATTGTGACTCTCTTTGGACAGTGAATACATGATTTTTAATTTGGTTTAGAACTTTTCTTTCAAGGTAATGGTTGCTCCATTTCTTCTTTCCCTTTTTATTTATTTCTTATCAGTTATATTACAGTGATAAACCTGGTTATTGCTGAGGTTTAGAAGGTGGGCTTAGTCCTTTGTTTTACCTGTAAATGATTTTGCCCTGATCCTTATCCTCCCCATTCTTTTATTGTTACTGTATAATACTGTAATTGAACTGCCTTCATACACCTCTCAGTTCACATATTTTTTTGCACTTCATTGTGTTGCAATTAAATGGAGAAAAAGGAAAGAAAACCATCTGAACAAAAAAATGCACTGCTATGCTTTGGAAATAGTTTCCCTGCACATTATCATCCTTAAATAGGCAAAGAAGACAGCTAGAGATGTTTCTGTAACTAATGGGTCATTTTATATCTTCAGTATGAGAACAGCTTAATGGATAAAGGATGAATTCCGTTCAAAGTAAATTGTGGAAAGATATTTTCACAAACATGAACAAAAGTTGATATGAAAGAACAGTATTACACTAAATTCAACACAATTTGTTATGCTTGCAGAACAGTACACAGTTTCGCAGAAACTTAGTTCAGTGTACTTTAAATTAAAAGCATAAAAAAAGTATAATGCACACTATCTGGGGGGGCTAACCTTCAGCATATGAAAACTGTTTCTGCTTTTGGGGTAGTCTGATGCATGTCACATTCTTTAAAAAAAAAAGCTTGACATATTATCCATATTAAATTAATAAAGACTAGCATTTCCAAGAAGCACAAGGGAGAGAGGACATCAGTCTTTCTGAAACTGGACAAGCAACTCTTGGATTCTTTGGATAATCCAACACAAACAGCTAAATCAGCAGGCACTTACAAGTTGTTATAGTGTTTTTTACTTGGAGTAGTCCAGATCAATTAAAGGCAGATTTATTTGCTGGAATCATGACTGCTGGCCTAACCATTTAAAAATTTAAAACTAAATA
>VZTQ01015887.1:103989-138040 GCA_013400755.1 Pelecanoides urinatrix | reverse complement strand
AAAATTCCCTTGTCTCAATTACATACTACACTTTAATGAGGGGTCATATTTTATGATATGAGTTTATAGTGCTAAAAAGACTTTAGAAGTATTCATCTGCTAAAAAATAGAAAAGATATGAACTTTACTTATTGAGAGAAAACTGTTTCTGTGTTTTTCTTTCTTGAAGAAAATATTGCATAAAAGCAATATTAATAAACTCTTCCTCTACCATGCAATCAGCAGAAAGAATATTACTTCAGCCTTTACATTACCTTTTCTCTCCTCTGGTCAATTTTGATTAAATGGGTTTGTGGTCTCTGTTCTCAGGACACCAAGGGGCATTAACCTCAGTGATTTTTTCAGGTGACTCTGCCCTCATTTATGCCTTAGGCACCACTCCAGGGATACAACTAGAGGGTAATTGTCTAGACACTAGGGAAGGGAAGTTAATGAATTAGAAAGCAGTATTGAAATGTAGCCTTTACTAACTAACATACACATTTACCGACTCTATGAAACAATGTCCTTGGAAAGGCCGCTGCAATAATGGCAGAGTTTCAAAGGGAAGCCCTTTAGATATTTCCTTAGGTTTTTCATATATGCAATTGCATATTGTCCTACAGATGTGGACTCATGAAATCACACAAAGTGACATTCCAGAGCAACCTTCCGATACTCCCTGTAAGGCTGAATTGGTTTTAAGGTGGATCCTATTTAGGTTATGAAAGAGCTTATGTATTTAACCAGTGATTGGACTGGACCGGATCAGTCTCATGTTGCTTTGACTCTCTATGCTACCTTGAGGGTGATGACCAAACCTTTCAGAATCCTGTATCTTTCGAGTAAATTGCTCGTGACTTTTTCACAAGCATTCGTTTTCTTCCTGAGGAAACAGAATAAAAGATCTTTCAAAGCTGCAACAGATACTTAGAGGGAGAATAGGAGAATACAAGAGAGCTTTCTGCCTGACGCTGATAGCTAAGTTGCTCTCCTTTGTTTTCTGCTAAGAAATGCATCTGGCATACTGCGTAGAGGTGGAGATGAGTGACTCACACTTTGCATACATGATGTATGAAGAAGTCACAATTCTCCTTAGGAATACCAAAAGATGCAAATCATAAAGGCATGCAGCTGCAGAAGCTGATCCTGCATAAGGCTACCTCTATAGCCCTGTCTCACCATTCCCAATGTACAGGGGAGAGGAGGATGCTTCTCTGTTGCTTCCTCTTCCAGGCACTACACGCCCAGAGGCTGTGCCAGAACGCACTCAACCAGTGAAGCCTCTCTGGTCTATGCCTACTGTCAGAAATGAGCGGCTTATTCTTTTCCGCTGGAAGAAGAGGGCCTAATTCCTAAGTAAGATGTCTCCCTTTCCCCTTGTTGGAGGAAGCTGCTGTGAACTTTGCTTTCCTTGGTACCAGCACATAGCCATACGTGTTCTGTCACCAGTTTGCCCTTCTAAGTCTCTGATTTGTGAGCTGGGTATCTTGAGATACCAGGGCCAGGCTGTTTGCCAAGTTCCATTTGAGGTCTCTTTCCCATGTGGCTAATTACAGTGGGTGTGTTCATCTTCCATCTGGCATGAGGTTTAAATCGCACTGTTGCAACTTCAGGAGGTTCCAGTGTAAGTGGTGAGATAAAAGTCTCTGCTGTGAGGGCTCAGAGCTGTTTGTCTATTCTGGACCTACTTGTTCACATGAAGGTGTTAACACACCTAGGGTCTCTGTGCTTAACCCTCGAGACGTCTCTTTTTACGTCCATGACCACTTCGATGCATGAATTTTACTCCAGTGCTTCTGACTTGTTCTGCGTTTTTCTGGAATCATAAGGCCTGTCTTCTATATGGAAGAAGACATAATCTTTCTTTCAATTCTGTAAAAGAAGATGGATGTATTGTTGATTTGTCTTACATGGTAACTCTGGGAATGTAAGCCTCTGGGCAAAGAGAGGCTTTTTTGTGTGCTCTATTTCTTCCTCTTTCATCCTCAACGAGCACAGGCATAATTTGATCTAAAGAAAAGCCACATTGTGAGCAATTACATGTTTTTGAGCCATTATTACTATATTGCAATCGGGGCATCTCATGGACAAGCCAAATTTCTGAGTTTGCTTTAGTGACTGCATCCTGCCAACAGATTGGTTCATATTCTGGGAGTTGTTTTTCCATTTTAGTTCCTTCTGTTCATAGATTTTCATAAATAACAGCTTAGGATGTGATTTATTGCTCCTAAGTATTGTCTCTACCATATCAATTAAATAAATACACATTAAGCATAATGATAATTGTCTGATGTTCCTCAGGGTTCACTTCCTGGCCTTCTGTTCCATACAGTTCACATGTTCCATATCTGTAGATTATGATGATGAACAATCATCGTTGTAGAAGAAATATATTTTGCTTACCATTAACATTTTTCAGCCTCTATTAGTGACAGTGTTTTGCTGAACTGAAAAACTGAATGTCCATAAACCACCTGCGCTTTAGGGGAGTTTGAATTTAGCATTTGAAATAGTTTGTTGAGTACTGTCAGGAACTTAAAGTACTCTGCCTTTGATTGATACATTTTATAGTAAAGACACTGTCATTCCCATAGCAGAATGTAAGTATTTCTCTTTTTGTTTATAAGACAAAGAATAGGAAAAAATGAAATAAGAAGCTCTTCCTATGCTTTTCAATCAATGTTTATAGTAAAATGCATTTTTTCACGTTTTCTTATTATCAGGAATTAATAAGAGAAATTCTAATTAGTGTTATGGATGGCTTATATATTCCGCTGTTTTAAACTAATCTATATTTTACGCATTTCTAATTAAAGTGCAATAATACTTTGAGAAGTTACTCCTAAAGTGGCTGGGAGGAGAGAATCACAATTATTGTTTTTATTTTATTTCCTGGCCTCTTAATGAATCCTGTAGAAACCATATCAGGAAAATTAATTTTTAAAATATCCAACTATGCAAATTTAATCAGATATGGAAGTCAACAGAGAAACATTTTACAATTTTCAACATATTATCTGTAGTAATTTTTTTTAAGGAGATTTTGTGAATAAATCCATTGATGCTTCATGAGCCAGAAAATAATCCACATTTCTTTTATATTTGTGTGCTATTTTTATTTTGTCTGTTATGATTATAAAGGGGTAAAATCTCATTTTTTTCACACAAATTCATAGAGGTTAAAAGTACAGTTCACAAATGCACAAAAATGTGCTGTACAATAAAAAATTCATGTGTTTGGCAGGCTGTACCTTTGTGTGCTTGTTCTAATATAGCTGTTTGCCTTTTTTGCAATAAGTGACAATATTGGCTCATGTTCCTCTTGTAATCCATTATAAACTGTGTATCTTTTCTGCAGAACTGCTGCCTAGGCAATCATTCCTGATCCTGTGTCATGCAATTGATTATTCTTGCCTCTGTATGTGTACTCTTCCCTGCTGAACTATATTACTTTTTTCAGTCTGTTTTCCTATTTGTCAAGATGGTATTGAATTCTAAATCTGCTCTCTAACATGGTAATGATATATTCCAGGGTGATATCACTTGCTGATTTAGTGAGAATAATCTCACTTCTACCATTCAGGTCTTTAATAAATATATTAACTAATACCAATATATTAATTAAGACCAAATAAAGGACCCTGCAAAACCACACTTAATATTTGTTTCCATTTTGATCATGAACCAGTGATATTCGCTTTCTGCTAACAATTTTCGAGCCAGTTTTGCAATCTATAATAGTTTTTCTGTAATAGTTTTGTCTGGACTAGGCTTCACTAGCCTGTTTGTAAGAATGTCATGTGAGAAAATATCAAAATCTTCCTAGTTTTGGACAAGACAGGGGATTGACTACTGGAAAAAAGGTTCCTGAGAAACCTTACCAGATTACTGGGAAAATTGGTTTGACATGTTTTATCTTTGTCAAACCCATCTGTGCTCTTCTTCCTCTCTTTGTCCTCTTCATGACTCTTTCAGCTCCCACCCCATACCTCTGTATAGAGATAAGTCTGTACCTCTGGTACCTCACTTACCCTCTTCAAGCTCTCCAAAGCAACTGCTAATGGATTTGAAACTGGCTGACTCCATACTTTAAGTTTATATTGTGAAATTCTTCAGATTTAGCCATTCAAAAACAACTGAGCTATATAAATATTCTGTAGCCTGTTGCTACCCTACTTTTTTTCCTCCCTACTACTACTTCCCCCCCCCCCCCCCCGAAAAAAAACCTATACATGGAAATGTTTATAAGCTTAGAGCAAAAAGACGAGACATTCCATATGTTGCATTTCTATTGCTCTGTGAAACTTGGAGCCTTTACTATTACTAGGCTATATTAGTAATTTAAGATAATTTCCAGATGTAAAACATGAGGCAAAATAGCTGTGAAATGATAAGCTCTCCTGTGAAATTGTTTCATTTCACACTCAGGAATGCATTCATCTTATCACGACAAGAGGGCAGCACTGCTGAGCTGAAATATTGTTTTAGGGTTGATAAGGTTCAGCCTTATCCTATTAATCCATTTCCACTTATCTTGTAGATAGAAGATATTACCCAGCAGCCTCAAAGATGAACAGAAAGCAATATTATTGCCACACACTTGCCAAGAAAAAACTGCAAAAGGCTTTGAATACGTAAAGGACTGTAGAAATGTTAAGGGTTATCACTGTAATCTAAGTATAGGATCTGTGTAAATTGATGGTGTTCAAGGGGCTAATAGGATACAGTCTTTCGTGTTTGCTGAGAGTCTAGTACCTAACTTTCATCTTGTGTGAAAGATGATTTCAGGGACAGGACTTGTATTGACTTTCAGGATCAACATTATTTCTGCAAAAACTTGGGTATTCTTACAGCATCAATTTCCAATCTCAGAAACTTTTTAGACAATGTCAAAGAAGACATTTACAATGTTGATATATAGTAATCACTTCAGGAATATTTTATGAAGATATCAAGATTTTATTAAGACCAGGATCATCCATTTACCATTTCCTTTGTGAATTGAAAATGTGAAACATTTGCAATTGTCGTCATATAAATATATGCTATTAGTCCATTGTTTATGCTGTAAAAAAACAGATTGTGAGGTTTGTTTTTCCCCCAGAAAACTCCCACAAACACAAACTTTCTGTTTGCCACCTTGACTGTGTTCTATCCTTTTTTTCCAAAGGAAAGGTGCTTATAGAACTGTGGTATCAGTTTGCCTCTGTGTCCTTTAGTCTGGTGGACAACTTAACCCCCTTGGAAAGAAGCTGGAGGGCTTGAGTGTTCATGTCTCACATCCTAAATGTTCACCTTGAACATCTGTCCTCCTGCTGGGTGGCAGCAGGTGCTGGGTGACGTTGCAGGAAGGAGGAGGTGGCAGGCTGGCAGGGCACCTACAGCCCTGGGCTACGTGGGCTTTTTGCCCAGCCAAGGAGTGAGCCAGGTAGGGGACGCGGGTGGGAGCTGAGAACAGCAGTGGTGTGAAGCTGGTGGTACTGAGGTCCATCTACCTGTGGATGGTAAAGCTATAGGTTTTGCTAACTTTTCTACTCACAGGACTAATTGTTGGAATAGTATTTTATCGTCTTTATTAATGATGCAGAATTACATAAGAGGATTGAACTGTTGGCTTTTGCCCTATCAGATGTTTAATCTGCTAGTTATTTTTATATATGCATTAAAACAGAGATCTCTGCGATGTTACAAGTTTCTCTTAAGAGAAAAAGTACCATTTTTGTTTTTTGAAGAAAAGAATTATTTCAGTGTTGCTTTTTTAACTCTCTTTTGGTCCCAGCTGTCTATTAATCTAAAGGAATATAGGGATTATCTTCTCCGTATTACTGATGTGCCAGTTCTGGTGTGTCTAGAGGCAACATTTGAGTGGCATAATTGAACTTGGTACTGAGACTGTTTTAATTACATTAATTTTAATTATGTACAGTACATTTTAATTACATAGACTGAGACAGAGGGGCTCCCATCTATTAAGATCCTCTGCAATGCATTTGCATAAATGGGATCCTATTTCTGTGTGCAGTGTTACAGTTCTTGATGGTTTCATTACAGGTGGAAAGTGGATTATTTTTTAAAATTTCATTTACATTTGTGCTTTTAGCAGGCACATTTGAAAGCCACCTGAGAGCCTTCATTCCCCTGCACTGAAAAGATGCATTTTAAACCAAATATTAAAATTAGAGGAGAAATTAAAGAAGCTTCCTCTTTGTGTGTTACTCAGTTCCTGTGCCAGACAGGGCTTCCAAGGACTTAACTGGGAAACCAATTTAAGAGTTTTCATAACAGCTGGGGTCACTCATGTGTAACAGATGACTAATGCCCTAACAGATGAATAATGTCCTACCTCTCTGTTCACCACAAAAACTGCATGGCTATGGCATGTTGACAAGGGACATATATTTACCAGTAAATATAGATTTCTCAGAGGGGGCTTTTATCTCTGCTACCCTTCTTAGACCCCATTTCTATGTCCCTGCTGGGGCTCAGGCCACACCTACCTTCTTGTGTGCAATGCGGTAGCTTCCCTTGAGTCCCTGAAAAGGTCAGTCCATGGCCATGTCCTGTCCCATCCTCTCCCTTGGCACCCAAACCATGCAGGGTAATTACTTTCCTTTCATAGGAGCTTTATAATGAGCCCCTGTCACAGGGCTGGCTCAGTTCGCCCAATAACCCTGAGGCTACTGGTGACCTCAAATACTGGCCTCAAAATCAAGAGTATCAACCACAGCAGAGGTGCTGTTTAGTTAGCCATATTGCAACATTATTTGGTTACAGTGACCTTGTCCTTTTGCATTTTGTGGTGTGTTTTGGATGTAGATAGCACCTTTAATATTTGAAAATGGTAACAGGATCAGAGTTCACTGTCTGAAACATTCACAGCTGTCATTTACTTCTGCTGTCTTTAAGTGTTTGCTAGACCGTAGTCACTCTGATACTACATTAATTCATTGAGCCTAACCTCAACATTTTTTGCTCTCACAGAGCAATATTTCTTTTTTTTTCCCTTCTCTTTTCTACTGAAAGGCTTTCATTCTCAAGTGAGACACAACAATAAATAAAGCAAGGAACAAATTATAATTTTTTTGGGAATAGCAATCCCTAAACTAAATGAATGTTTAACTCTGGAGGGTTATTTTTGGATGCCTCAAATTAGCAGTCTAGAATTTGGACCATAAGTACACATCCAAATATACCTGAGTGATTCAGTAATTTATGTTTGGTCTTTGGAAGGGAATGCAGCACGTGATGCTGTTTGGGGCACAATCGGATGGACTAACCCATCTAATCTGATTACTCACCTACCCCATACATCATGCCCTTTTCTATTTTCTGCTTTCAAGTGGACATTTCCATTCAGATGACTGGTTCCTCCATTTATCTTTGACCTAAATCATTCTGCACATCTGGGTAAGACAGTATTCATGCAGGTAAACTGGCATGTGTAGGGGGAAGGAGGCACAATTTTCAGTAGAGGGATAGTGATATGCAGCTGGAGATAGTAGTGATTAACCTTGAATCAGAAATAGATAGGGTAGTTTAGCCTGTAAATTCTCAGAATACTAAACTGCTTTCATTAGCACACCAAATTATAAGAGCTGGTCAGATATTTTGTAGTGATATTTTATTGACAGCAAACGATTAATGGAAAAATCAATTCTTTGCCTCTCTGGAAAATCTTGATCTTGCTACTTCCTAATATTTAAGAATTAATGAAATATTTAATAAATTCAATATTTATTTTAATTAATTCAGTATTTAATAAGAAAACATATGCTGGGTCTGGTCCAATCTGAAGCAAAATTAATCTTTTCACTGAAATGAAATAAAATATTTGAATTCAAATTGGTTTAAGAAAATATTCATAGGCAATTTTCTTTAGTTCATTGCTGACTTAGTTGTAGTTTGGGTCCCTTTCTCCCTTATCAGCTACATTCCCTGAAGCACTATATTCTGCATTATGCAGTGTGTTTTTGCTCTGACCAAACTATGCATTGTGAATCATAAGAATCACATTACTATCGATGCATTTCAGGAGTAATAATTTCATCATATAGCCTGGCCTAGATAGAAAACAGGCCTTGTAGGACACCCATACAAAGGTGTCCTCATACTGGAAACACAGCTAATGCTGTCCTTGTTTAGAAAACTTGCTTGTAGGAATCCTGAATTGAATTTAATTTTGGAACTTCCACCCTGTAAAATGTATTTGTATTCCAAAATGTTGTCATAATTTGGGAGAGTCAAGCTGTTGATGTGACACAGCTTTCTTTGCAATAGTCATAAATCATCAGAGTATGCTATAAAAATTTTGTGTTTGTTAGTTATTCCTTTGGATTTAATACTGAACAACTCCTCCACGAGTGAACAGTTTCAACATCGTTATTAGGGCTTTTTTTGTCTTTTGCTATGATCATTAATTAATACTACTAACACTAAATTTCATCTTCCATTTTTATCACTCAGCCATTCAATAACATGCTTTAATTTTGAATGACCTGAGTACATTACTAGGGTGGGCTGGCCCTGGGTAGAAACCAAGCTCCCACCCAGCCGCTCACTCACTCCTCACTTAAGTGGGGGGGACGGCAGGGGGAGGAGAAAATAAGAAAAAAACAGGAGCATTATAAAGACAGGGAGACCCTTTATCAATTAACATAACAGGTAAAAAAAAGACTTGATTTGGACAAAGTTAGCTTAATTTACTGCCAATTAAAATAAGTGTTTGATTACTGATTTGGGTAGTGGGAAACAAAAAGACAAACACTAAACCAACATCTCTCCTCCCCCTTTCCCAAGATCAACTCCACTCCTTCGCTGCAGACTCCTCTCCATCCCTCTTGCTGTCACTGCAGGTCACATTCAGTCCCTTCAGGGAGACAAGGAGCGGTGCAGGGTGGTGGTCCATCAGAACACGGCGGTTCCCCTCTGCTGCTCCTTCCTTCTCACACTTGTTTTCTGCTCCGGTGTGGGCTCCCTGGGCTGCAGAGAGCACCTGCTCCACCTTGCAAGGCATGACCCCACCCTCCCACTTTATGTACTGTGAGGATATTTCTCATGTGCGTTTAGCTGGAAGTGTGCACTTTTGTAGCCTGTACAGCACTACCTCTCATGCATTCTGCATCGGAAAATTGTGCCAGATCCCCTCGTAAAATTTAGTACAATTATCAAAGAAAGTATAGATTTTTATAAAATTAAACCATTAGACTGTCTCATGAATTTAAACTTAGCAGTTGGATCTGTAGAGATATAAGTGCGTGTAATATAATTGTTACAAGAAAATGTTCTATAATGTCCTTCATGCATGCTGTCCTTGAACGCAGTGTTGCAGCTCTGTCTTAAATCCTATAGGGTGCTGCTTTGCTCAGTATTTTTGAGCGTAATTCACAAATGATATGAAGTCAAAAGGAATCTCCTTCACCATCAAGAGGTCCTGATCATTAGTCAAGAGCAGGATTTGGTTCAGGTTGTGGAAAGTGGTTGATACAACAAGAAAAATGTGTGCAAAAAATCTCACACAGCAGAAAGGATACACAAGGACAAAGGAAAAAATTGCATGGAGGATGAGGAGTGCTGGATGGACTGAGAGCCACAGGACACAGAAAAAATAAAAAATCAGAAATAGAGTGAGTCAAGGGCAAGAAGAAAGAAATAATTTCCTTAAAGGAGAAAGACTCTTTGTCCTTATCTGAGAAGATTCAAACCCAGACTGGAGCATGACAAACATAAGGTTTCTCAGATGAGGTCTGTCATTTAGAAGACTGGGGAAGTGGACCTTCCCTTTTTCAAGGGGTGCCACAGACCCTGACTGCACATTCATCCCTCCTGCCAGCCAAAACTGGTGTGCCAGAGCAGGTGATGTTACCAAAGGAAAGTTAAACTTTATTGTTACCTTATTTTCTTAACATTTGAATTGCTTCCACAATTATACTATTATCTTGACTGGAGACAAAACTGTTCATCCACTTACTGTTGTCCTCAAGAGGGAGAAGGACTTTGAAGCAACTGTTTATACCAGCACAAGGCCAATGAAAGCTGATGCTCCACGCTGCTTGCCTTTTGCTGAATACATATTTCTATAATATTTCCACAAAATTATATCTACATATTCCTGTGTTGGAGTCTGAAAATCAATTCTAACTTGATTTCAGGATGTCAGTCATGGGTTGTACTAAGGCAGTATTTAATCTGCTGTTCCCTTCAGGATTAATTGCCACCTCAGAAATAAAGTTGGAAAGATTTTTGTTTTCACCTTGACTTTGTTTTGTTTAGTTTTGTTTTATGTTCTTCCTCCAGATACATTTTGCTCTTGCCTGTAGTACAGCCTGAATAGGAAGTAAGCACATGAGTTAGCTCATTTTGCAGCACTGTGAATTTGATTTTTTTCTTTGTTGTTTTGCATTTGCTCATACCATTTATAAGACTGATAGCTCTGATCATTGAAGTGCTCTGAACTCTGAGCAGACAATCAAATCTGCAACTTTCATTTCACAATCTCAATTAGAACCCAGTATTACCAATCAATTAAAAAATAAATAGAGAAGTGCTGACTCATTTGGAAAATTAATGGTGTTGGCAGTGAAGGAGAGTGGACAGAGCAGGTGTTTGATGTCTGCCCTTGAGTAACTGAACCACTAAAGCTGGGATTGGATTCGAGACCAGGTATAATGTCAGAAACAAAGACATTTGCTGGTACACTGGCTCACATCAGTCATATTCCACCACTCACTTGGTTTCAAGCCACAGTGCCATAACAATATTTTTCCAGGTGGGTAACGCCTGAGCTGATTATTTTGGAAAACAACTTGCCTAAGGATATTTTCTCATTGCTTGCATACAAGGAGGAACATTACATATGATTTATGTCATAAAAAAAGATACTTGCCCAGGCATATATGGATATAAAAAAGGGAATGGTTCTCTTCAGCAGTATTTTTCTCTTTTTCAAATATCAAAATAGTGATGTGTTTCTGACAGAAGGCCAAATTCTCAGGCCATGCTTTGATTAGTCCTATTGGAAATCAGCTCAGTAAGATTTGATAAGACCTAGGCAGGAAATGACTGTTTGTTCCATGAAACATAAGAAATTAAAAAAACAACAACAAACCAAACAAACACCACTACCCCCCCAACAGTTATGAACTGGGATAAGAGAGTCTTCTTCATATATTTCTCCAAAAGAAGTAGGAACCAGAAACATTTCCTTGTGCTCCCAAAAAGCCTGAAGGTGAAGACAGACCTCAGGTTATAGCAGACCTGAAATAAAGTTCCAGATCCAGCAGTTATTTTGGTTATTTATACAAAGTGAAATATCTCTAGCAATATATAGTTTTTGCAGCCCAGAGATAAGGATGTTTGCCTGCCATGTCCTAGGAAGTGTCCACAGCTACTCACTCTCTCTGGCCCAGGACTTCTTTTCAGCAGCTGAAAGCCCTCAGATGTTGGGGATTTGGAAAGATCCCCTCCACGCAGCCAAGCCGCTGCTGGGTACTGACTCACCTGGGCCATGAGACAGGAAGGCTCAAGCCTGGTCATTAATTCAGGCAAAGCAGGCAGTGACCATGCACTCCCCCCATTTTGGAGGCACCTGGCCTCTAGCGGTGAAGCGTCCCTTGACCATACCAGGAACGGCTGCATGGCTAAGTTGGGAAACGGCACTGACCGAACCAGGAGCTCCTGCTGCCTAGCCAAGGTGGGGAATGAGAGCAGGGATAACTTGTCATCCCCTGACATCCTTATCTGAATTGTAGCTTGAGTTGAACGGTACTATTGTTACTGGAATCTTGAGAATTCTAGTAACTACCAACTTGGACTGTGGCCGGGATGGAAATTTACAGATGACTAAAGCCAGTCATCTTGTGACCCTATAAACAGCAGTTCTCAGTGAGGCCCTTTGAGCTTGCCTGGACCACAGTGGGCTGTGACCAGTATCTCCCTTTGAGTGGAATGCCTCTCAGAGCTTGCGAACTCTCCAGTTTGAGATGTTTGGAGGACCGTTGCTGAAAGCTGATGACGGGACCTGGGCTGAAACCCTTCCCTCCTCGAGGCTCAACCCTCGCCCATTGAGAAATGCAGAGATATTTCATGTGAATATTTCACTGAACTCGAGGGGAATTTTTAACATTTTGTATATTTATATATCTCTGTGTCTGTGCAGGTGTGTGTGAATTTATGGAGGTATCCAGTAGCAAGTATAGTATGAATATTACCATCTCAAATCTGTAATTAAGTCACTGTTGTAATTGTAGTAGACTCTATTAACTTACTTTGTAAATGTTAAATTAGCCAATGCTTAAGTGTTGCTAAAATCTTGTGATCCACCTTAAAACTGTGAATGAATCTTAGACTGCTGCTAGACACATATAATCCTTTAGACATAAACTGTTGTCCAAGTCTGAGAGTAAGATTGGATCCAGCTGCCCCTAAACTCCATCTGGAGTTTAGAAAGCAATGGCGTCTTCTCTGAACCTTCTGACTCAACGGGAGGGTCTCCCTTGCCCTTTTGAATCTTTGGTTCCTGTATAAATCATTCTAGCTCGATTCTAACTCTATTTTCCTTTGTATGTTTCATCCATGTAATAAGAGATAGAGTGAACCTTGCCATCGAACTCTGTTAAGTCGCACTTTTATAAATTCCCGTTAAACCCACTTTTTGTTGATACCTTTGATGGTGATTCTTTAAGCGGCCTTAAACCACTCATTCATGACAACTAGGGAGCAGCATGCTATAGATGCACTGAGTGGGTGATGTTATCTCTCCAAAAAACACGGGTGCTCCTGGGCAGTGACACTAAATTCCCGCAAACTGCATGATGCAGTGAGTCACCAGCACTGCTCTAAAGGGAGCAAGGACAAAGAAATCCTCACATATCCCTTGCTGAAGCACCACTGCGCTGTTCTGCTATATCTGGAGTCCTCTGCACAAGCTGAAGTGAGGACAAGATTTGCCTTTTAGCACATCCTGGTGGCTTGCCCACAGGGAAATGAGAGAGAGAGAAGTGGAAATAGGAGCAGATAAGGGTCATAGATGCACTTTAAAGCTCTTAGGGTTTATTCACCACACATACACACAATGAAACAATGGAGGTAGCCTTGGAAAGAAAACAGTGTGCGAGGTAACAGCAAAGAACATAAGAGACCGTAACAAATCCAGTACAGTTGTATGAGCTTGGTGTAACTACTCTCTCCCTCTGATATTCCAGTGCTCTACAAATAACTTTTATGACTTAATACAATAATGTTTTCTAATAAAAGGATGGTTTTGTCTCCTTGCAGCTAATAATAGAGATGTTGAGAAACATCAGTAGCTTAATTTTATTTTATTTTATTAACTTTTCTGAAGAGAACAATACTGGCACCTATTAACAGATCTCTCCAGAGGGATCACATACTTAAGCCTATGCATCTTAACTAGAAGATATAGTTTTTAATACTCCCTAGAGATGATGCATGTGGTGCAGGTATCCAGATATACAGGATCTCTTCCCCAAAAAGAAATAGACAAATTTTTGCTAAAAATTCCAGTATAAAACCAGAACTATCCATTAGGAAATGGCACTGCATTGCCCTTTCATATTGCTTTCCATAGGTTATACAGTGGGCTCCATCCTTGGTGAGCCATCAAAATACATTATCAGTGCTCCAGCTATGATGTCTCATGAGAAATGCAGTCTGATTGAGAGGTCTGATCAATGCAAGAAAAGAGGAAATGTGAGCATTTAAGCATTATCTGTGATGAAATACTACAGCAACATTTTCCACTACAAACCTTGGTGGTATGGATTACTTTTCTAGCCATTGAAAAACACATTTTCCTCAGCAAAAACAAATTTTCCTGTCAAATTCTAGTTTCAAACAAATAAATTTAATCTGCTGTGGCTGCAAGTCATCCCTGTTTGGCAGAACTCCTTGCTGGTTGCCTGATATTCTGCATATCTGTATTACTCTCTTTCTAAAAAGGAACTAAATGTTTCACTTGGGCGGAGTCTTCCAACAAAAATGGCTAATCAAATATAGGGGAACAGATTGCAGGAAAACAGAATGAATGCATCAGCCACACATGACTAAATTCTGCTTTAGAGTTTGCTAGGACTACTGACAGCAGTGTCCCCATTCTTATTCAGCTGTAACTCAGCAGACGCTGGCTGTTAGTACTTCAGTGCTACAGACGCTTGTATGGAAACCACATTAAATTTAGGGTGTTAAGTAACTTTTTAGTGTATGGAAAGGCCTCCTAATGGGTTTCAAAGGGATGCTGAATTTATTGTATTTTGAAAAAAGACATCTCAGAAATGGAAGTAAGTTATGAACACGTCATCTGAAAATTATGGGAGTTTCTTGCTCATAAAATAAAGAAACCTCGTTTCCACATACTGAATTTAAAACAAGACATCAGTCTACAGTGCCTTGAGTCTAGTCTGCGAATAAAAGAAAATAATTTCCCTCAGTGCATATATTTAATAAACCAAACTGTATGAACAGAATTGCTAATGGAGATCCCCAGCTCTGAAGAAATCACAAGCAACGAGCTGAACATAGAACAATGTTTGAAAATGACTTTTTTCCTTGAAAAATGTTAGGTGAAGAACACCAGCATCATCCACCATTAGTCAGCAGTTCTAAACACCGTGAGCATAAGGGCAGTTGCTTTCCAAGCTCCTGTCTTCCAAGCTTCCCGGGCAGCCTGCGGGCTCCTGCTGCTGCCATCACCCACACAGCTTTGCTCAGCTCATACAACTTCAGTGTTTTATTCTAGTTCATCAAATTTACTTTTGCCCATTGTTAGCATTGTAGAAATAAACTAGGTGGTCCCTCAGGATACTGTGCATACCAAGTTACTAAAAATCCATAACATATTTACACATGCAAGCCCCAAAAATGTTTTGTTTGTTTGTTTGTTTTTCTTTTCAAGTGCCAATACAGTGCAATCCAGCCTGTGGGTTCCTGGGGTAGGACTGTATGTTTTAGCTCTCCCACGTCTCTTTTTTTCCTGGCAAAGTCAGTCTTTCCCAGTCAGGTAGGTTAATTTATTTTCATAGCCAAATGCAAATGTCATCTAACTTACCAGGTAAAAAATACTGCAATTCAGGATTGCAAAAGGTGGTTAAACCAGACCTACCCCACAAACAGCATAGATGCCGTCTGAGGGTGAAACATGCCATGGAGCTCCTGACACCCTCTCCTTCACATAAGATCCTATTTACTCTTTTTCTGTTATGGTGTGGTGATCACAACCAGTCGCTCTTCAGCTCCACCAGGAAGGAATACATGCTGCTGTGCAGAGCTGCTCTTCCCCACGCCTGCAGCCCATGGGAGGGAGAACAGCAAGGGAGCCGACTGCAGCCCTGCTCACACTATGGCTGCATTTAGCCTGTCACATTAACCCGGGGGTAGGAGGGACACTGTTTTTTGGTTGTTTTTTGGTTGTTCGTTTTAATGATTTATTAGTACTGATGTTTTTGTAATATATCAATCTGCTTTTAGTTGGCCTTTATATGTGAAAGGACGTGAGGAGAAGGGACAAATGTGATTACCTGTCACAGTGTAAAGCCTGTCCTCAGTGAGATTAAGAAACTGTTGGTTTTCCACATGTCCATGGGAATTTGTTAATGGAGAGTTCTCTGCCTATGATACTGTGTTGCATGATCTTTTGGTCATAAGAGTAACACAGGTGGTGCTGAACCTCCCCTCCTTGTCTGAAAGTCACTACTGAGGTATTCCTGAGCCCTGTACCAGCAGATGCTTAAATGCATACAGCTAATGAGACAATTATTATAAGGCTGTAATAGGTTAACAGGAATTGTACCAGGCTCTGAAGAATAGCAGACAGTCATTGCTAGCTCTGTACTGTAAGCTGTATGCCCAAACTGTAGAATTGGATTTTTTACAGATGTCCAACCCTTGTTCTGTGAGCAAGAAGAGGTACAATGATTGTGATACAAGGACAATAACAAGGTTAAAATGCAATTACAGTCCTAAAGGGATTTGAAAAAACAAATCTTAAAGACTGGATACACATTTATAATCACTTCTGCTTTTGCTTGTGTTATAAAATATTTTAAAAAAGGGCTGAGACATCATTCTGTTTTAATATGTGACTGACAACAATGACCCATTCTTTGCCCTTCTTCTTGCATCTTGGCTAAAATTTCTTAGGAGGAAGCAGTGAAGATGTTGCATGTGTTAACTTAAACTAAAGCAAGGATTTAAAACCAGAAAGCCTATAATGTCTTTGGAAAAGTTTTTGTCAACATCTTCTGTCTTAGTCCGAGGGTGCTGCTCAAAGGGGGAGACACTTCTCAGGATGCATGAGGAGATTCTTAATATGCTAACATGGGTTTCTGCAATTTGCATGCGATTATATCTATGTCTTGCAATATCAAATTCACCCAGAAATAGATGATGCACAGCAATGAAGGGAATAAAATCCAGGGCTTTTAAAAGCAGCTAAAGTAGTTAATGGATTCCTGAATATCTTTAAGCAGATTCCTCACTGTCATTTTGCATTTCATGGGGCTTTGAATACTATGGGTAAGTCATCTTAAGCATGCTTCTCATATTTATGTATGGAAGCAGGTAACAGTCTGTCACTTTGTATTGACCCTGATGCAGGTATATCGTTTTATTTATAGAGAAGTTTATTCAAATCCCACTGTTTTTGTCATGTCTTTGTCTTCTTAAATTGATCATAAGCCTAAGCCCTGGACTTAAGCAATGAAATCAGATGAGGAAGCAATTCATTATAAACATCTTAGAATTAAGAAATTCTAAAGTTGTAGACAAATTAGAAAAATGAAAATTTTATAGAAAGGAAAAAAACCAAACTTATGTAATAAATTATCATAACATAGTATGGCTGCAGACAGTTCAGAAAGCTCTGAATATAGTCAAATGAGGTAAACTGTTCATAGATATAATTTTTGAGGAGGTTTATGTTTAATTCATTTTCTTGGAAGGAAAGAAAAATGTTTTTTCATTTATTAAGTGTTAATTCACAGATCTTTTTCCATTCACTTCTGCCAAAAACATACCCTGGCAACATTATGCTGGTTTCTCATTTATGATTACATCTCTCATTTGATGATCTTGATATTACCATCTTATTTACGTCTTATGTCACTTCTTTCCTGATTATGAAGCAGAAGACATCTTTTACAAAAGAAACATTTTTTCCTACTCTACTGTAGACAATTTTTAAAAACATTTTTTTTCCTTCTGAATTTGAACTGTTGTTAAAGAGGTCTATCAATAAAGCAATTTCCCAGTGATTCCTATTGGCTTATTGTTGCAAGTGGTCTGTGTTCTGGTAGTATTTTCAATCTGGTTTCATATATTTGAACACTGTGAAATGCCCAAATGAAACTGTTGTAGTCCAGCTTTTCTACTCCTAAAACTCAAACATGGTATTGATTCTTTTACAGTTAGGTATCTATCACAATTATCCAAATGATGTGATATACTCAAAGAAACCATCAGTCAATCACTTATCCAACTGAATGAAGAAAAGCTTCCACATACCCAAGGCAGGAGGTCGCTCAGGGACTGCAGGCAAAAGGTCCTACTCCTGCACCTTTCCTCCTCTATTTCAACCACTCTGTTTTTCCTGCAATTTCACTTGCTCGCAGGGAAAAACTGCACTCATTTCTTCCAGCTTTTTGTGGATTCCCTTTAATGGAGGGATTCCAGAAACTACAGTTCCAGCCTGACAAAGATGTAGTTTGTTATTGACACCATAAAGGTATGTAATAAAGGAATGTTACTAATTTCCCAACTTCAGTTAACCTGGAGGCGTGAACATTACATGGTGCCATTTGTCATTACTTGTAAAATCCGTGTCCTTTGGCTCCGCTCCATACAGCTGGAAGTAGTTTCACTTGCACCCTGTCTGCATATTATTCTGGACTTCCAAACAAGGTATTTTGGCACACGTTGAAGCACTGTTGAAGGAACGTTAGCATTGCTCAGCTGTTTTTTTTTTTTTCCTTTAAAAAAAACAAAACACAACCCCATAGGAATAATTTACAATACCTGTAATAACACCTAGCAATATAACAACATCCAGAAATAATTATCAGAGAAAAATAACTTCAACATATGGTTTGTAACACTGCATTCCATACTGTTTCTAATAATGTTTATATTTCCATAGAAATTTTCTTAATAAAATTTTCTCTAGTGCCTAGCTACACATAGCTATCATAAAATCCTAGGACTGCTACAGTGCTCTACTTAGACTATTTCTCAGCATTTTAGTGATCTCTGGAGAAAGAGGATCCACATGTGCTAGCTGATAAGATGATGGTTATGAGCCCTCAGTGCAGTACAGCTGTGAAAAAGGCAAATGTTATCCTAGAATATATCAGCTGAGATACCTCAGCAGAAATAGGGGAGATATTAAAGTACCTTTCACTGGTGCAGACCTCATTTACTGCAACAGATTTTAGTTGCTTATAGTCAGTAAAGGACAGAGTGAACTTTCAACAGCCACAAAAAACTGTGAGATGATCCTGATTATGTAAAGGAGGAAATAAAGAGAGCTGTCCCTCAGTCCATCAAAAACAAAGCCTGAAAGGGATTATTCCCTTTAAATAACGGGTGGAAATAAACACCAGGGAGGGAACAAGAACTATTTGATTTATCAGACTTTTCTGCATTAGACAAAATGTTTTAAACTGATGTGAATATGTAAATTCAAAGATGGATGTAAGTGAGCTTTTGGAACAGCCTTCTGGCAGGAGCAGAGACTGGGTTCTCATCCCTCAAAACCAGATATTGGCTCTGTCAGAAACTGATCCAATTCTTTCTAAGATGCTTTTGCTTTTCTGTCTCCATTATTCTTATAAGCTGTCAAGGGCTTCCAGCTTTTTCTGAGTGAAGTAATATTTGTTGACAGCACCTAAACATGCTCTTTTTTTTTTTTTTTTTTTGGTGAAGAAGCTAACATCATTCTTCATAGCATTAGGCAGATTGGTCCCAAACCTATTACTAAAGTGTTCCACTGCTGACCTTCTCCTGCCTGACCTTTTCCAGCACTGGTGCCTGATGGTTCCCCTTTCATCTGTTGCTTAACTACCTTATAGCTCTGCTCTCAAACCTCAACTTAACCAGTCTTTTCCAATATGGGTTTATATCAGATCCAGTATACTAAAATATGCTATCCAGTTAATGTAATGGGACTATAATCAAACCCAGATGAAAGAAATTTTTTTTTTTACCTGTGCCTAGAGAATTTGTTGTGGTGTGAAAGAAGTGTGTCAGGTAAGTGCTGCAAGGGATAACAGGGCAAGGAACTAGCTCTGGAGTGAAGCATGATGGTTTAACACCTGTTCAGACATGGAGATTGAATCTGATGGCTCAGGATAGACTTTGTTGTCTACTTCACGCCAAAAAGATAGATACAAACTACAAAAATATTTTGGCAACACATGAAATAATCTTGAGGTTCAGGTAGGTTTCAAAATTTTTTCTATAGTTAAATTATATCAAAGGGCTGGAATTGTCCAGAATTTTTTTTTCCTATGATATGTGTAATCTGGTCCAGATGTTCATCATGAGAACCTAAGGAATAGTTGATATCATTTCAGGGGCATGAGAAGAACCCTTTTAAAGGAAGGAATTTTCTGCTTCCAGGAAGATAGAGAGGTGCATTAAATTTCTGTTCTTTAATTATGCTTACTATCTACATTTACAGGGTTCATAATCATTAGCAGGTTGGTTATTTACTGCTGAGCAGATCCCTAAATGAGGAAATTAAACAACAGGAGCATCCTTATGTTTCACTAATGATTGATCATTTAACCTCCATGATATCGTGGCCTGGTAAATCGCCCAGTGTTCTGACCTTTTTGTTGGAATATAGTACATTTTGCTCTTGCTCAGGAAAGGTGCTCTTTTAATGATGTTTGGCATAACACAAAGGGAGGAACATAAAGAATAAAAGAGTGAAAAGTTCATCAACTTGCTTGCCTGTATTTCATTTGATCTATGCTGAGATCTAGATAAGGGGAAGTTTAGAAGGAAGATTTACCTGTTTTCACAGACAATAAGATAAAAGATGGTTGTGAAAAAAGATCCCATTTTAGAACAAACTTTAACCACAGCATGTTAAATTACATCCATTACATTCTTTTCAGGTGACAGTAGTTTAACATTTGACAATGAAGCTCAGATCTATATCCCTGCTCTAATACGTCCCTGACCAACATGCTTCCAAGAAGAATACCATGGCCTAAATGAAAACAGTAAGTATAGACCAAGAACCAAAGTAAAAAAAAATAAAGAAAAAGCAAAAGCAGAAAGCAAGCACATACAAGGAAAGGATGAAAAGAATAAGAAATAATTTCTGTGGATATCAAAATTAAGAAATCTAATTAATACAAATAATCCATTATTGTAATTCACTTTCTGTGCATTCAAGAAAACAATAAGTGTATCTGTTCACTTTGAAATACAAGATTAACTGCCATTGCTTGGCTTTTTAATAATTACAGTTCTCCTTTCCTAGTCTTCCTGGTGTGGTATTGAAATAAGAATATTCTTTCAAAGCTGAAAAAAACATGCCAATCATGAACCATCAATTTAAAAATCATAATTTTGTCTGAAATATTTTTCTCCTCCACACCACTCATAACATTACCGGTCTATTATTTCACTTATGCAATTGACTAGACAATCTAATGCCATCAATTTCTCTCCTACCTATGTGGTCTGTCAGTCAATATTCTGCCTTGTTTGCTAGGGTTTTTCACAAAACTGCAGGAGTGAGGAGAATGTTTAAGAAAATGCCACAAAAGCACAATAATAATAAATAATAATAAATAATAATAATACCAGAAAAATTGGCAGTAGTATTCAAAAATACAGCCCCTCAAAATACTTCAGACTCATTTTCTTAAATTGACTGTTTTTTTAGTTTGGTATCATGCCCTTTAATATCTAGTGTATCTGTATTCAGTTTCTCTATTGAGTGTTAAATTCTGAGTATAACATCCATCAGCATAAATAATTTGCTAGATACTAATTTTTTTTTTAAAGGTTATTCATATCTCTAAGAGAAATGAGGCCTGTAAACATCTTGTCCTTTATTCTCACAAACCTAAGCTATTATTCATATGTCAGATAAAGAGAAGCCATGACTTGGAATGATTTTACACAGCCTGGAGAAAGATGGAATAAATAGCGTTGTGTTTGGTGAGGTTGCAGTGGTTGCTAGGTGTGTGACAGAAATAGGTAAGATTCTTAGACAAACTATCCCTACTTAAATTAAGTATTAGTTCTTAAATTAGTAAATACACTAGTTAACAGTCCCTGATTACCAACATTTATGTAGCAGATATCCCATTTTGCAACCAAAACAAATGAATCTACTGATTTACCCAGTGCAACCTATGTAGCCACCTCCTTTTAGACATTTTGCAGCTAAAGGGAAGGAAGAGTTATACTAGAATCACAGAGTTGGTCATTTAGCCTGACTTTTTAGAGGCTTTGATTCTGAATCATCCCCCATCTGTAAACACATGCCAAAAAAAGGTGCAGGGACAGAGCAGACGGTAGAACACAGTCTGGCTGCTTGGGTTTCATTTGTACTGTGAATCACATAGTGGAATCCAAATATAGCATAGGGGTATGCATATATGCAAATCACATAGTGGAATCCATATATAGCATAGGAGTAAACAACAGTAGCAGTGAAGGTACAGCAGCATTGGATTTAGTATGTGCAAAAACATGACCAGGACACAAACTACATGGACCTCAGAAACGCACTGTGGTTGCTGCAGTGAGCTAAAGCTAATGCTGCTGCTACTATCACTTGGGCTAGCTGAATTTAACCATTTCATTATCTCTACGGACACATGTAGTAATCACAGCCAGTCATGTAGCTATAACCTAGGTGTAGGGCATACTTGAGGAAATAATGTATTAAAGTTTTCAAGGAAACACGTGAAACCGTTTGGGGCAATATATTCATGTTATCCTCAGGGTCTTGGAGTGATCCATGTCTATTGCATTTTCTATGAAATATTTGTGATTCTATAAAAATAACTCAAAGCAAATGATTGTGAGAAAGTTTATCACATGAAGATTCTTCTTCTAATGACACTTCTTACTTCAGCAGCCTTTTAAAACTTTTGTTGTGCAAGAACCATTGTACACAAACCCCTATTGAGTCCTTGGTATGAAAGGTATCAACTCTTGATGCTCCCCTCTGCTTATTGTCAAGGCTGCCATAGTGACTTCAGTGACACTGAACACAGGTTTTTGGCTCATCATCCAGCATGAGGTGTTCACCTACTTCCAAACTCCACCGGTATTTTAAGAAAAGAGGGCTATGAGCCATCCAGCTCCTTCTTTTCACCAGTGAACCTGAAAGAATGCTCCTTCCCCAGAGAGCTCATAAGCAGCTGAGGTGTGAGCAATGAGCTTCTGCTCCTAAGCCTTCAAACCACAGGAACATTGCACCTAGTAAGTATCAGCAATAACTACTTGATAATATCTTGCTCCACATATCACTTTTTAGAGCAGAATTTCATGCACTCAGACCACTGACAGGTTTTTTTTTTCACTTCACAATGAAAATTAACTCAATTTCTATAGCTAATTAAGTGTAGCAGCCTCTTCAACTTCTAATTTGCCTTGCTGAGAGACCCGCCGCTCTGGAGGGTACTCGCTAAGCATATACCATCTCTTTGAAAGCATAGGCTCTAGCCTCTTCCAGGCACACTAAAGTGTTAATACGATGGTGTGCCTATGCTGTCACAGTGTTTTCCATGGTAAAAGCAAAATTAAAAAAAAAAAAAAAGGAAAGAAAAAGAAATAGGGGAAAAAAACTTCAAGGCTTGTAATGCAAACCATTTGAAATTCTCAAGCTTCCTCAATGTTTTTTCTTTCATATTAAATGGAAGGAAAAAATAAGGAAGTACTTGGGATTTGTTCCATGCCAAATTACTTCTGAAGAGGGCAGACCTGACTGAATGAAATGCAGTTCTCTGCCTGGAGAAGTCTTCCAATGTTCACTTTCCTGCCCTCTTCCCACTACTCTTCTAAAGACAGGCATGACCCCATGAATGGGAGATATTCAGCCAGGTTGCCCACGATCAGTGTCAGCTCAGGACTATGAGAGCTCATGGGAAGCTTGCCCTTTTTCTCCCCACCCAGCAAATCTGAGGTGTTGTTTAACACTCTGCTGTTGAGGAACACCGTCACTGCCTCTTGATTCCCACTGACAAAAGGTCAGATGCTATTTCAACAAAGTGGCAATTAGTTTAAAATACAATGTTTGCATCTCTGTGGGGCCTGGAAGACGTCCATATGTTCCTTTATTGTCCAAGCTAGCACTGTACTTCTGTCAAATGCAGATTGATGTTTTACTTCAGCCCTTGCAAGTCCTCACTGAAAGGTTGAACTTATAAATCAAAACATTCTTCTGCAAGTGCAATTCTCTTTGCAGCATCAGACACTCAGACAACCCTATGGGAAAAAAAAAAAATTACACAGGAAAAATACTACCAGTCTATTTTATAGTACATATGTGCTAAATATTTTCTGGAAACTTCAAAATAAAAAGCAATTACAATGAGGAGTCAACATGAATGCTTTGCAACAGTACGTCCTGTACCATTGATAAAGTGTTTTGTTTTCCATTTGAACGCAAAACTCCCCCATCTGCACATAAAATGCATAATTTCATCCCAGACTGACACATGCAGTTTCCATGACTGCATAAATCTAATGCGCACATTTCTATTGTGCATAAACTCATGGAGTTCCTGAGTGAGATAACATCATTGCTTGCATTCTTCATGCAGAGCTTTCAATGCTCCTGTTTTGAAAAATAAGTCTTTCCTCTCAAATAAGCTTTCTTGTTCATAAAGACCACGAAAAAGAACTCTGAAATGGTGTCTTTAGATGCCTTATTTTAATGAGCAAATTAAAAGCCCATGATACTTGAACTCTTTTGCTGACATTGCTGCCAAGAGTACAGTATCCAAGAGTATAATGAAAGTGTTTTATTCACCTTTCTTCCCCCCCCCTCCCCCAAGGTATTTCATTTTTCATGCTAGGTTGAAAAAGTGAAAAACAAACAAGTAGCCAGCAAGGACACACAAACCTCAACTAAACAAAAGTAAAGTTTTTTCTCCCCAAACTCACGAAACAAAATAAATTTAATAAAAATCACTTTGTAGCATTGTAAGGCTATTCAGTGTTCCCATAATCACACACATCACCTTCTAATTTCTCATTCCTAGAAGAAAGGCTGAGAATTGCCAGGTTCCTCAGCAGAACACATCAGCTAGAGGGCCTTCACAGCCCTTTCTTCTTTGAAAGTCATTGCACAGTCTGCTCTCTCTCCTCTTCCCAAATTCTTCATGAATGGCCTAGTCTTTGTTACATCAAAACTGACTGCTGTTTTGTCAGCTGTTCATTTTAATTCTTCCACTTTTCCCCCCATTGTCCTGGGGAGTGAGCGAGCAGCTGGGGTTAAACTGCGACATCCATTTGGCAGACTGCTCTTGGAAATTCTACTGCAGACACCACTTCCTTAGCACGGTGAAATTAATATGCTTCACCTCTTGTGTCGTAGAAGCAGAAATCAGTTAAGAACTCTTTTTTAACAGAAGTTATGTACAGAGAACATCATCCATCCCTACGCATCCTACAAGTTGTCACATATTAAACAACTATGCAGCTAATGTTTTTCTAATTTAGCTGTAAACTTGTACCTTTTTAGCATGCATTTTATTATTCTAAAAAAAGGCCAATCCACTCCATTGTCACCAAAAGGCCAGTGATGTTATTACACTGTCAGCATCTGTAAGTGCTTCAAAGAATCACTTTGTCACAAAGAATGTGACAACTTTTAAACTGCATTTACTTTCTGTTTTCCTACTTATAGTGCTTTTTCAGACATTACTGGTAACTATGATGTCCTGCACCTCCTGCAGACAATCTGGGAAGTTTGAGGGCAACAAGCCACCTTTTTCCCTGACCATCCTCAGCAGACTATTATAATGAAAGCAAATGCATTGTTGTGGGTCAGAGATCTTGGACATTTCCATTTACACAACACAGAACAAGTTTGGAGGCAGATAGTTCTGCTTTGAATAGATAAGCTTGGAGAAAATAACAATTGATACTAGAGTTAATCAGACAAAGAAGAATGAACAGAACTTCAGAAACAAAACTGGAAGCTTTAGTTATTTCCAACATGTGCTTTGGATGTATGAGGATTTGATGCAATGATCTGTTCACATACTCCTGGAATTGACTCTTTTATAAATGTTTTGTGATCAGATATTCTTACATGCAATTGAGTCTTGAATGTTTTTAAATGCTCTCACAGCAGTGCTGAAAGCCAAGATTGTAAAATTCAGGCTTGGTCCTGTAATTCTTCTAGATTACAACTCATGATGTAACCTCTGCCCGCAATATAGAAATAAGTTGAAAACTTCACTTGAAAGCAAGGAACTGGCTAAATTTGTTCACAAAACAGAGTATTGTTTTTTAATTGAAGTTTTTATTCCAGTATTACAAAAATTAAGACATTGACTTTTAAATATTGTAAATAGAGTCCCTAAACATATATGCAAACTCTTGACCAACCTGCAACAAAGCTAATGCTGCAGTAAAAAGACATAGGGAGATATAAATGCCATAATTTATCATCACTTTATCTTATATCACTCTGCTTTATGATCTGTCTGCAGATTTAGCTAATCTGTCACAATCAGCAAGACTCTAGCTTTATTACAAAAGTATTATGTATTGCATAAAGTATACTTTGCATCACAGAAACACCTTGTTGAATCATCTTGGTTTCAGCTAGTACAAATCAGAAATAAAGCTTAGTAACAGTTCATAGAGGTAGTTTGGGATTTACACAAGAAAGAAAAAATCCTTTTCTGACCCAAACTAATACAACAATCAGAACTTCCATCATGTTCATAGACAAAACATTCTGCAGACCTCATAATCCATATGCCTCAGTTACTTCACATAGTAGAGGAGGTCCAGAGACTCAAAACACTGGAAACCCCTACCCTCACCCCAAGAAATTATGACTAAATAAAACCCCTCTTTAAAAGATTTTCCCCAAAATTGTGTATTTAAGATAGTACAGGTACTCTGAAGTCACTATAGCAAGGAAAATTCATGTGTCTATAGCAAAATTGGCTTTAAACAGATCTTATTAACTGCATGTAGGAGCAAAAACACTGTAGAGAGACAGCAAAGGTAACTGAACTGCCCAAATATTTATGTTAAAGAGATCCAAGTCCACACACAACAAGCTATGTTGCTATAACAGCAGCAACAAGGCTGAATGTAACTCTGAAATAACTTTCCAGCATTACTCTCCTCACGGCATTCAGGTTAGCAGTTAATCAGCAGCAATTTCACACCAGTCAAACAAAGAAAAGCCCCCAAATCAACCCAACTAGACCAGCTAATTTCTGAGAAACCAACTGGCTATCTCTGCTGAGGGACTTATAGTCTACAGCCCTGTGTGTGGTTCAGTGGGATTTGTTAGGAGCAGAAGCAATGAAGCATTTGTTAAAGGCATGGGATCACACAGATGTACAAGTTCTTCCACCTGGATTAATGGCAAAACTCTGCCACTTCATCCCAAAGGAAAAAGTCTTAATAGCCTTAATAATTTGAAATAGTAAAATATCTTTACTACTGTGCCTTGACTCTAAAGCTATGGCAGAGCGAGCTGCTCAAAGAGAAAGTTCCTTCGGTTTAAGCTTCGGTTTACAAATTTAAAAGAAATTGAAAATCCCGTGCATGTGTGCTCAGAAACTCCTTGGGGTACTGGCATCCTGAG
This sequence comes from Pelecanoides urinatrix, assembly GCA_013400755.1. Taxonomy (NCBI): domain Eukaryota; kingdom Metazoa; phylum Chordata; class Aves; order Procellariiformes; family Procellariidae; genus Pelecanoides; species Pelecanoides urinatrix. The sequence continues at coordinate 111,237 of VZTQ01015887.1, read as the reverse complement.
GTTTCACCTGCCTCGTTTCATTGCTGAAACATATTTTTAATCAAGAAAGCTAGGAAATGCTCACGCTTGTTTTGGTAAAAGCCCTTACTCCCTGAGTAATGTAAAAATGAACGTAAACTTTTTCACTGAAACACTTCAAGTGGAATCTGGTGTGATTATTAAAGTATTAGTTTAATTTCTCTTTATCTTGGCAGGTATGAGACATACCTTTCTTTCTTTACTGGGAGAATCCTTAAACAGAAACCAACATTTTGTAAACCAAATTTCTGTAACGCTTACCGAAAAAAAACCCAATAGTCGTGAAATCCCAGCTCTTCCTATATAAGTGATAATTGATATTAGTAAAACTAAAATAAAAAAAAGAGAAATCCTACACACACACACAAATCCCAAAGCTCTTATCTGTTGTTATTTTGCTCTATTTTAAACTATTTTGCTTACCTATATTTTTAATAGAGCTTTTCTGTAGTAAAATGCTGAAGTTTCCTCTGGCTGCATGTATTTGAAAACAAATTATATGTTTGTATTTTCCATATATTGTCAGTTATTAAAGGGAAAATAGCCTAGCTATGGACACAGAAGCAGAAAAGCCCCCTCTGATGGGTTTTTGAGACCATCTGAGAGTGGTCTGATCTGCAGCACAGAGCCCCATTATGACTTCAATGTGGGCACTGGCCCTGTAATGGTCAGAAGTATTTAGTTATTGCTTCAGAGGTCTCTGGGACACTTGAGGCATTTTCTCCCTCTTCCATCCCGTGAATACATGCGGCTTTTTTTCATCTTTGAAGGGAATTCTCCCAGTCAAAGGAGAACTTTAGCTAGTTTACAAAACTACTCTTACTTCTCCAGTGACTGTTTCTACTCGCTATGTTTTATCTTTGTCTTACCTCTATAGTTCCTAAGTGCTCTGACAGCTGTCAAGTCTTCCTTCTTCTTGGGGTCAATGCCAGCATTATCAACAATCTTCACTGACTGAAGGCTGCTAAGCAATTGTGTGGACAGGTAAACTAAATCTTTGAAGTGAAAGAAAGAAAATTTTTCATTCCCTAAAAGTTATCCTAAGGAGAGGCAGAAAGGTTTTTTATTCAACAAGACTTTGATTAGAAAATAATAAAATACACAGCACATATCTGTTGCTCATCTGGGGCTTTAGTCAAAGCTTGTTGAAGTCAAGGAAAAGATAATCTTTCTGCTGAGAATTTCTTAAAGAGAGAATGGTGTCCAGAATACTGTATCATCACTTTTATAAATCCAGATGAATACCCTTTTCCTTCCTCTCCCCCTCTTCTGATGGATAAATCATCATAAAAATCTGGAGGTCATTGAAGAGAACAGTTATCTGCAATGAAAGACATGGTTTTACTTAGCTGAAACCTGATCACTTTAAACGCCAACAATAACAGGGTTTTAATGGGAGATGAAAGGAGAAAGAGAAAGCAGAGAAGATAAAACATTGTGGGAGTGAAATGACTGCAGCTTCTTTAAAAGTGATTGCTTTTGATCCTTGCTCAGTTCAGTAGCAATATGAAGCATACAAATAAGAATTTCTGGGACTAGCTACTATATAATAAAATGTTAAGATGGTGATGAGTTGGATTTCTTATCTATTAAACAGAGATGAGCCCAAAGGCAAAGAACTGTTATACTTCAGCTTTCCCAAGGGTACTGTATTCTCACCTGCTCTAGGAGGAATTAATTCCCCAAAATTCTTTACCACTTTTAAAAGACATCATTTCCAGGCATTAAAACTCCAAATGGTCTGAGCATATTATGACAGAAAAAGTTCAGAATCTTGAAGAAAATGAATATACTGAAGTCTTTTCTTCTACCACCAGTCCAGCTTAGGAATTGTAGGGGAGAGTATAGATTTATACTATTTTTTTTGTAAATGGCCAAAGGTTTAAATGTTATATTTGAGAGTAGACCAGCTCAGCTCAGAGTTATATTGGTGAAAGTCAGTCTTACATCTCTCCATGCTCTCTCATGAGACCTTTCATTAGCAGCCTTCAGTTTCCTTTATAAGACAGTCTTCAGTTTCAGTTCTATTCAAGCCATTAGTATGTCATAAAAATTTACATAAGCCTCAATTACATCCAGAGAACATTAAATTATAGAGAGAAATGATGGGTATACAGTTTCTAATGGAACAAGGAGAAGAAATATATAGCAGAGAAATTCCGTGAAGTCACTCAGCTGGAGTCACTGAGAATGTCCCCATGGGTCCAGGACGGAGCGGCCAAACACTTTTTTTGTAGTCACTCTCAAGTTACTGACAGCATCTTGAAGAGGTGATTTCTTTCACAAACCTAGAGACGTGGGCAGGCTAGGGGTTCACCACTGAAGGAAAGCCAAGTGTCTCTCAGTCCAAAAGGCAAAGTCCTAATTCCCTGGTGCACCAGCTGCATCACAGCCACCCCGCTGTGGTCAGAAAGGATAACAGCTCTCCTGTATGCATGCCAGGGCCAGATCTCAGAGCCTTCTGGGAGGTGTGGGTCAGGAGCACCAGTCTGTCCTGCAAGTGAGATGCCACCAGTCAGCTCCTCAGCCGTATCTTGCAGCTGTGAGAGACCATGGCTGCAGGGCCAGTTTGGTTCAGACTGCTTCAGGAATATAAAGGGACCAGCTTGTCCCCATTCATTCTGGAGACATTTTGAGTGGAACCCTTTCCCACATTCCTTGGGTAATGTAATTTGCTTCAGCAGGAAACGTGTAGCCCAGCTTCCTGACATCAAGCACAGTTTGTGATAACACTTCACTGTTTGTTTTATCGACTTAGTGAAGCACAAATACTGATTCCTCATTTACGCTCAGGAAATATATGATAGCTTATTGAGAGACTTAAAAAAAAGTATCTTGAGATATTCTGATAAGGAAACATACGTGACTTTTTGGAGATATTCAGGCCTTGCAAAACAACCCTTAACACACCCCTTCACAAAAAGAAAAAAACCTCTCTTTTCTTATTGTCTTTATATAAATATTACACAATCACACACATTTTGTTAAAATTTTAGCCTTTGTAAAAGATTGATAAATAGCTGCAAGCCAGGTTTCAAGTGCTGATGTGTAACATCCCTAAGCTTTGAGTAACTCTGGCAATTTTGAAGGATTGGTTATTCTGGGTTGTCCAAAATCATTACTGATATACGTGAAACAACTTTTTGACTGTTACTGTTGGGGATTGTAATGAAGGAGAGTGCAGAAATACTGAAGATGGCCGCAGGGCAGAGGAAGGGTCAAAAGGCAGAGAAAATTAAGCTTGTTTCTTAAACTATGTACAAGTGATACCACATGGATCAACACTGGTTGCCTTTCATATATTGTTCTGTAGCAAGTCATGAAAGATGATAAGTACCTGTGAAACAGTATTTACATTAGTTCTCCTTCATTCTTAGGGCTCCTTTCTCCTTTCTACCCACAATTAATACTTTGCCTTTCTTCTGACTTTCAAGGTTAGTTTGCTGTGCTCAGGTTACAGACAGGTGGATTCTTAAAAAGATATTTAACAGGATAGTCAAAACTGCTATAGAGGTGAGAAGTCTCAAAAGGAGTAAGATTTGTTCTACTTTACATTGATAAGAGTAGTATACCCAGGACACTGTAAAGCGGGAGAGAATCTAGCTATTTCCACACTTAATATAAATGCAGAATTATTTCTTGCACAAGGGATACTTTAGCTATAGCAGGATGCAATTACCATGCAAACTCATCTAAGTGGTTTTCTAGGCTTCTCAGTCAACATATTCCCAGTGTGTCATTTATTGATGTTTCCTATTAAAATGCACCCATACAACATTTGCAGCATCCATCCTCCTCTTGCAAGACACATTGTTTTGGATTTCAAAGATTGGGGATTCAGGTATGAAAGTATGTAATAACTGATTACATTCACAGGCTTTTCAAAACCCTTGGATTTTCTTCACAAAATTCACCATGGTAACAGAGATAGAGCAAAAAAAGCAACCTTTCAGCCAAAAAGGAATAGTGTTAAAGTTCTGCTTCTTGAGCTTTCATTCCCCATCAACTTCATACCAGGCTTTTTTATTGGTGAATTAAATAAGCAAATATTAGTTAGCTGACGTACACAATTCACTGTGCTTTGACTTGCTTGGAATTTTGTTTTTAAGTATATTTATTCTTTTGTGGTTTTAAGGAAAAAAAAAAAAACGGATCTACAAATAGCTGTTATATGTGACTGTGTATTTTGTATACTGATTGACGTAAACAGCAACCAAAAAGGAGAGTTTCTTGTTTCACAAGTGCTGCTGAGAAAGAAAAGTGCTGAGGCTTTGAAGTGGGTCAGTTCATCATTACAAGACTCGGTGTGCATTCCCTCGGTTTGTTGTGCTGACTTTCAGGAGAATGAAAACAGCAGCAAAGCTACAAAGGCATAATGCTGTTTATAGAAACTCTCAAAAAGGAAAGTGGAGAGTGGCTTTTCCTGGCTAGTGAACAAAGTTCTGTGGCCTGTCTCTTTTCACTTGTGAAAACCCTCAGCCCATATCTGTTGCCTCATACCCATAGGAACATAAAATTTCTAACCAGGCCAGTTCTCTAGGGCCTGGAGACTTAATCCTCCTTTTCTTCAGCTTTTTTGTAATACAAAGCACATCCTCAGATTGCTTAATGACAACTAGTGGCCCTGGAGGTACCTGTTCTGAGTCCCCATCTGAACAAAAGAAAGCCTCAGCTCTTCATGAGTTTTGTCTCCTGTTGCTAATGGCACACTTTAGAGTCTCTAAGTTTGATTGTGTCTGTGGAGAGTTTCCTGTCAATAACCCATAACATATGTTTCATTGCCGATATAATACTGTCACTATTACCATTCATAACTCAGCAGCAGACAGTGAAAAAGGCATATTTTACTGAGATGAAAAAAGGCCTTAAAGTTTTAAGCTGCTTTCTCTCAATGCATAAAATAGCTATTTTGAAAGCCTTCATGCCAGAAGCACTTATGTACCCTATCACCTTAAAATAGTCTTTTTCATTTCTGCTTTGCATTGCCCTTCAAGAAAGGGCATATTATTTGGAAAAAAAAAAAAAAAAAAAAGGAAAACTTCTGGAGGAAATACAATGCATGCTTTTAGAGTGTACGTATGCAGTGAAAATGGTGCTAATTGTAACCAATAACTTTCATCTACAGGAGTGGGTGATGAGGAGAAGGAAACAGTTACAGCTCTATAATAAAGTGCCATTCATTTTGTCACTTGACTATGAAACAGATGGATGGAGGAAAAGCCGACAGAGGAGGACTAGAAGACAATCTCTCTTCTCACTACCATGTGAAGTAAAAACACTATCCTCTGTATTACTGCAATGATCTGGATTCACCTAGGAAAGTGAGATCTGCGTTACCTTTTTCTAGGACAAGGTATTTCAGATGCATAAAATCATCCAGAGGCTGCATGTGCTCCATACTATCCCTGCTCTTTGTCCCAGCAAGCACTTTTTTAGCCTGTCCTCCAAACAAGAAATGTAAGATGTCACAAACACACCCTCAAAAAACCGTAAAACATAATCTCAGAGCAGTCAAAAATGTCTTTACCATAGATTAGGGGACATCCAGGCTTTATTTCCCTTTTTGGCACCCCTACAACTTCCCATTCAGGAGCCTGCTGCAAAGCTTCTGCCTGATTCCGGTTTAGATACTTAGCTGGCAGTCATGCTCCTCAGCTCCTCCCTGCTGTTTTCTAGTAAGCAATCATAACTACATCTCAAGCTTTTAAAGCATGCATGAACTCTGCTATAAAGATTCACTGCACGTGCAGAAGCAGAGCATTGCCTTATGTAGCTGTTCTTGGCTTGTGGGACTTTCTGATCTGTGGAAAAATATCTGTGAAAGTCTAATCTTCCTCTCCCCAGGTGACACCCCCTCTTGTAGCTCTCTAAAGTGGTCACAAGGCTCCTGTTAACCCAGGAATGAGAGGAAACTTTCTGTTCTGATGCAGCTCTGCAGCATGGAGGCTCAGTGAAGGTGGATCTATCCCCATAGATCTGTGAATGGCTGAAGTGCCAAGAACTTAAATGCTGACACTCCATGAAATTCTAGATAAAAATTACTAGGATACCTTTCCCCAACTATAACAACAAACCTTTCCCCAACATTTGCTTTTCTCCTTTAAAATCCAGTAGGTTACATCTAACAACTGAATTTTAGTTTCAGTTTTACCTTCTCAACTGGGTTTGGTTTCAGGAACAGCAGCAAATGCTACTGTCTACTCAAACACAAGGGTATCGGTGTCAGGACTTGTCCTTTCTGTAGAGTACATACTCCTTCAAATCTATCCTCCTTTAACGACCCTGTAATGTTCCTGATAGCCTGAACCCAGGATGAACTAACAGTTTAATAAACACAGTCCTTAAGACAAGGTCTATTATTGTATAGATATAAACGTAAATATACATATACATAGATGTAGAATACTAGAGATTTTTTTCCTTTTAATTAAAATAACTTCTAGCATGTTTAAACATGCACACTTTTCAGAAGCATGAAGTAAAGAGATGGAAATATTTTATACAGGCTTAGCTGCCTGGGTATGTTTCTGTGGCTTCTGAGGACTTTAGAAGCCTTTCCTCTGCTGGTTTTTCCTCCCTGGAGACACCTCTGTGGCTTCTTTGAGAAACTGTTTGCTCTTTCTCTAAAAGTCTGTAGATTAGAAGTGAAATATGTCTCTTTTATGTCATTCAGGCATCAGTGGGACAGTTTTCTGAGCTACTGACTGCAAGGGTCAAAACTTACTGCAGAATTTTCCTGTTTTCCATTATTTGGGTTGATGGTGTTTTCCATGCCTTAGTGAATCATAGAATCATAGAATCATAGAATCATTAAGATTGGAAAAGACCTCTAAGGTCATTGAGTCCAAACGTCAACCCAACACCCCCATGCCCACTAAACCATGTCCCTAAGCACCACATCTACACGTCTTTTAAATACCTCCAGGGAAGGTGACTCCACCACTGCCCTGGGCAGCCTGTTCCAAGGCCTGACCACTCTTGCAGTAAAGAATTTTTTCTTAATATCCAATCTAAACCTCCCTTGGTGCAACTTGAGGCCATTTCCTCTCGTCCTATCACTTGTTACTTGGGAGAAGAGACCAACCCCCACCTCACTACAACCTCCTTTCAGGTAGTTGTAGAGCGTGATGAGGTCTCCCCTCAGCCTCCTCTTCTCCAGGCTAAACAGTCCCAGTTCCCTCAGCTGCTCCTCATAAGACTTGTGCTCCAGGCCCTTCACCAGCTTTGTTG
>VZTQ01015887.1:93082-103483 GCA_013400755.1 Pelecanoides urinatrix | reverse complement strand
CGCCGTCCCTGTCTTCCAGCTTAGGGGGCTGAGTCCCCTGAGGATAGCTACTCTGACTATTAAAGACTGAGGCAAAGAACGCGTTGAGTACCTCAGCCTTATCCTCGTCCTTGGTGGCAATGTTCCCCCCAGCATCCAATAAAGGATGGACATTCTCCTTGGCTCTCCTTTTGTCATTAATATACTTGTAGAAGCACTTTCTGTTGTCTCTCACAACAGTGGCCAGGTTGTGTTCTACCTGGGCTTTTGCCTTTCTAATTTCCTCTCTGCACGACCTAACGAGATTCCTGTACTCGTCCTGAGTAGCCTGGCCCTTCTTCCAAAGGTGATAAACTCTCCTTTTCTTCTTGAGTCCCAGCAAGAGTTCTCTGTTCAGCCAGGCCAGTCGTCTTCCCCGCCCGTTCTTTTTTCAGCACATGGGGACGGCCCGCTCCTGCGCCTTTAAGATCTCCTCCTTGAAGAACGTTGAAACAACAATGGAGAAAGAATGAACCAGAAAGATGCTTTCTTGGTGAAGATTTTCCTATCCAAAGCTGAATCAGACTAATTTCTCTGCTTTCTGAATCCAGATGAGGTTGGAGTACTGTTTCAGTTTGTCTCAATGTATTTGGGTGATTAATAATATGCATGAGGGGGATTAATGAAATGCACAGAATGCTATTTTATGTTCAAGTTTAAGAGTAAAAAAGCATGCAAATAAAGGAATTTCAAGGAAAATAAATAGTAGCTCTAATTTCTTGATTGTAAAATACCCTGACCTGTAGGTTGCTAGTAGCTAGAAAGCTTTATCTTGTAAAACATCACTATACTTTTGTTTTATGGCTGTTCTTGAATATATGTAATTGACCATTATCAGACTTCCAGATATGCGTTTTTCATTTGACTGTGGTCATTATCAGGTATGGGAAATAAGACAATTTTTGAGCTGTCTACAGTGGAGTTGTTACAGTCACTAACATGCTCCAATAGTAAGAAAAGTTTAAATATTTTAGCCATCAAAACATACTGCTTTCACTCAGAAAGAAAACATAGAGACTGTAAACTCTTCCTCATTAATATTTTTGTCTTTGAATCCTATAAAGTTGATGGTGTTAGATCCTAATGAATAAAGCATATATATTATACAGGGTCTGTTCCTGTGTGCAGTTTTTCAATTTTTTCACTGTACCTTGTCTAGCCTGTATGTTAAGAATGTAAATTTACTTCCACTAACCCTTGGTATAAATGTATTTTAATGGATTTGTGCTAATTTGGGCTTAATGAGAATTTTGGTCAATCAGAGGATGGACTGTCAGGACTCTTCTTTTGCTTTTTCCATATCTTTGTCCTATTCTTATACCACTCCTCCCCCTCATTGTAAAGAAAGGCCAAGTTATTAGAAAAAAGAGTCTGCACCTACTATTCAACATTTTGCAAGTAACATCCTAATAGTGAGGACCTTCTAAGCTCCATTTAAAATGGAAACATATGGAAAGTATAAGTAGTTAGATAATTAAGTATCCTATAATGTCAAGAGATGAGATGATGGTTAATAAACTGGTGTCTTTTCTCCTTTTTTCCTTTCCAATTTTAATAAGCCCTTAACAAATACTTAAATTTATCCTTCATAGGACTTTTGTTCTTTTATTTCTTCTCTTTTTGATTTATGTGAATGGCATTTACAGGTAGTCTAACAAAAACTTGCTGTGATAGACAAGCTGAGAGGTCATCAATATTTACACAATAAAAACTGGATGCACATTGGGAATGAAAAGGCATGATCACCTTGCTAGTGAAGGAACGAGGCCTGATGGTGAATACAGTGAAAAGCTGAAGTAAGGTGTTAACTTCTAGACCCTGTAGTGAGTAGGTAGATACCTACCTTCTGCTGATGAAGCAATCTGCTGAGGGAATGAGCTGCTGCTCAGAAACAAATGCATTTCTCCTATCTGACGTTCAGCACCATCCCTTCCCTCCTGTTCTGTTGTCTCTCCTTTTGCATTGTGGTATTGAACGTAGATTGCAATGGATAAACACAGATTATGCTGAACATCCCTCCGTTTCAGAGAGCCGAATTCAGACCTTCGATGTAGGTTTCAGCTGGCAAGGTAATAAGGTCACAGGAGCAGTAAAAGTTTTGGACTTTGAAAAATAATTGGCTTGCTGCAAAACAATAAAATTAACTGAAATGTTGATTTGAATAGGCTTGCTCTGTAAGCTCAGATCTAACCACGAAGGCCCTAGCAATGTGAGAAAAAGTTTAGTATTTTTTGTATTTCAAATTTGTAATGATAAGTAATCTCTATCTTGAATGTGGTAATCAATGCTTTCTTCAAAATAAAATTGATTTTCAGTCAAGCAGATGAAGGGAGGTCATTTTGTGCTGTCTCAAATTCTGCCTAATTCATTATTACTTACACACTGGTCTCTGGAAGAAATTTTTAATTTTTCGATAAAGTTTTACATGGTCGTCTGGCAGCAAATTCTTCTTACTAAGCAATTTTGACAGAATGCAGATGGAAGCAATCAGAAAAGTTTTTCAGAAATAGGGCTGGTGGTTCATCTTCTCCAACTCAATACTCATCTACACATTACTGAACACATCAGGTGCTGTAGGGAGTGTAAACAGAAAAGAAAAAGTAAAATCTCAATGAAAGATATAGTTCAATAGGAGATTCACACAGTCTGTAAGAAGTTTTGAATCACAGATCTGTCTGCAGATGGTGGTCTGATAATTTAACTAAAAATAGAATGGACCTTGTTCACATTCTTGTTTTGTTATTCACCAAATGCTACAATTTCCATCTTCATGAACTACTCAGTGCAGAACTTTAAACCAGCACATGAATAACACTTTTGCTTAGGTTTCTTTCTTTTGCACTTTATATGGCTCATAAACACTTCTTGAATCTCAAAACTCAGATGAAAATTTTCACCAGAGTTATGTATTCCAAAAAGGAATGGATTAAAAATAATTGCAAAATTTCACCTCTTTTTCCCTACTTGCCTTTTAGTTGTTGTAGAATTTTTCCTTTAAAGTCCTTTATAAATATTGGTGATTTTGCTTGAACAAATGCTGACAAATGTAGGTTAAAAAAGTTGATAAAATCACCTAATAAATTTTCCTATAACTAAACTAAGAGTGTCTTTAAATATCCTTTTTGCAGGAAATGCAGATTTAATTTTTTTTTTCTATAGTTATATTAATGTCAGCAAGAACTAACAAATTTTACTGGGAAGCTTTCTCAAAACTAAGAAGAAATTTTTGGCCATAGCCTAGTCAGTGCTGTTAGTCACCAGATTCACATTCTGACCTATAGCCAAATCTTAAAGCTGAAGTCCCAGATCTCCTTCCAGACCTTAAGGGAGTGCTGCCTCTACATTGATTATTCTGTTCTGGGTCACTCTCCCAATCTCTGTTGCCTTTATCTTTATTTAATGATTTAAGAAGACTATTCGTTCTTCCAAAGCACCATTTTTATTTGATGAAAGTCTCTTTTTTCACTTAGCCCCAGGGGGTGTAACAGTCAAAACCAGAATATAGATGCCTGGCTCCTGGCATAGTTGCAGTGAGTGGAGGCATATCCCCTAGTGATTACAATAAAGGCAAAAGTATATGTTTGTGGTTTTCTGCCATAACTCTTATTTTGTTGGTTCTCAGGGTAACCCACCATGCCCAATGTTTCTTTGAGAATGGCAAGGAAAAATAATCTGCTGATATTCTGTTCCTTAGGAAGTGCAAGAGTCTAAAATGATGCCACTGCCTTTTTCGGAATTTAATAGGGTAAAATAGGAATTTATACCATCCATAATCTGATACACTAAAAAGACATGGCAATGATGGCACCAGTTTGAACAGCTATATCAGGTTAAATTGAAAGGGGTGTGTGCATACCCAACAGTGAAGTGCTTCAGTAATCTGAACAGAAAATTGCATTTATACAGGTTTTGTATAAGAGGAGCTTTTGTATAAGGGCATCTCCCCGTATCGTGTGTGTGCATACTCATCTCAAGTTTACTGAGAACACTAATCAAATATTGATCTTTTATAGTTTAAGGCTGCAGTTCAAAAAAACATCATTAACTGCTCACACAACATATGCACATCTATCCACAGGTCACCCCATAGCTCTGTGTATAAAGAAACATTAGTAATATTTTGCTCTTCAAATACAATTTCAGAAAAGGTCCTAACGTGCTGAACTTTCTCCAGCACAGTGGATGGAACTGTGGATAAACTGCTTACAGCTTATTACAAAATTTCTCCTGTACAGTAGTAGATACTAATGAAAAATTCTGGGACCTGTAAGAGCACAAAGTGGAAATTATATAGAAATTATAGAAACCAAAATTATCATGACATACAATGTTCTAAAATAATTTGAAATCTTAAGTTTCTGATTGCATTTGGTAGTTTTCATTTAACAGTTTCTTTTCTAGTTTCCTTTCCTTGGGAATCTTCCTATTGAAACAAATATTTTGCAGGATCTGGCTTTACTTTTGAAGAATATTTTATGTCAGTAATACACTTATTTTAAGTCTCTTGAGTCAATTGTCTCATGCGCTTCAGTACAACATACATGGCAGTATTTGCCAATGTGTGTATATAATTGGAATCCTTCTATACTATCTAAACTAGAAATCCAACTGACAGCTCTAAACCAGACCTTGGATGGGCTGCTGAAAATAATTTTCTGACCTGCCTTGTTCAGAATCAATCTGTTCATAATTTCACAGTGTAAGCAAATCAACATGAAGAGAAAAAACACATACTGGAAGTACCAGTACTAAAAATTTGAAAAATGGAATGTATGATTGTTTACTATGGCACACTTGAAAATAAAAGTGTCGAATGGATGTGACTTGGAGCTCCCATTGTGCTTAATGGAATTTTTAAGGAGAAGAGGTGAACACCAGTTCATGGCTCTATTTTGGCTTGCTTTTTTCTGGACTCACTGTATACAACGTTACGTTCCACAGGGTGTCAATAATAAAATAATAAAAGTCAAAGCTGCTTCTAAGGACACAGCTGAAGCAATAACCAGAATTAACGGAGTAAATGAAACTCATTAATTTATTAGTTCATGTGCAGACAATGCGTGCGGGGTTCCATCAAGGTTAATCAATTTATCTATCTGAAGGGACTGCAAGGGAATGATGAATACCGGATGCTGGTGTTGAAATCTGTTTCTTATTGGTGAGTCAATAGAAGTCAAGGCATTTGTAAACTAGATCTCATCTTTGTGATAAAATGACAGCATTATTGACATGTGTAGACACCCTATCTTTACAATTTTAGTAGTCTAGGAAAATTGTTAAATATAATAATCAGAAATAATTGATTTATGACTAATGTAAATTATAGAACTGTAGCACTGCTCATTATTAAATTTGCCTGACCCTGTCTATTATAACTCTTTGTTTTCAGTTGCTGTTCCTTTTTGCAATTCTAAACATGTGCGCTGAAATTTTGTGTGCTGGGTGTTTCCTCCAGAGTGCTTCAACGGCATTTGTTGAGACTGTATTCCTGATTAAAAACTTACACAGAAATGACTTCTTCACTTCTGAGAAGGAAGTTAGAAAATATAGTTATGTTTAACAATGTTACAAATAAAACTGATGAATTTTGATTTGAAGAGTTTGGGCTTCCCATTTTTTGGTAGAGCGATTTGAAGCGTGGATAGGGCTTGATCTGGAAGGAGGGCTGGTGCCAGTTTGTCTTCTGCTGTCCTGGAAATATTGGTCCAAATCTGGGCACCAGGGTGCCTCCCATGCCAGGAACTTAAACTGTGCCAGGGGACATTCTCAAGTACTGGAATTTAATCATTTAAACTCAAAACAGAATGGTCTCTGTCATGATTTTGGCTTGTGTCAACTAGCACAGGACAGGGACCATGTCTGAGGGCATTCTGTGTGCTGCTGCCCTGTTTTGGGGGCTTGAACACAGCTGCTTTCGTTCCAGTTTGGCCTCTGTACCACAATGTTCTTCATCAAATTTCAAATATTTTTAGTCATTATAAATTACAGTTTATGAATGCTTGTACAGTTGAACAGATAAATAGCAAAAAAAATCAGATTTCACTAAGAAAAAGCAAGATATTCAAACCTCCTATAATGGACAAAGTTTCTGCATGTGACTGGATCGCACATCTGCCATCTCACAGAGCAATTAAGCATACCCAGGGCTACAGGTGTAAAACTGAATTTTCATGTGACACCTATTAACAGGGAGTTTATTTCTTCTGTGATCTCAATATTCCTTCTGGATGACACACGTTACTTAAAATGGGAAGGCAATCTTACTGAAATGACAAGGTGACAACAGCTAGATTTCAAACACTGTCAGGGGGTAGATTAGACAAATACTGCAAATCAAGCATCTGAAGAATAAAGACTGCAAAAGCTTCAGCTGAAGTGACTTGCCCAGCAACTCTGATTCCCTTAGGCAGTATTCTGTCACCCTGACCATGAAGCTATACTTTTTTTCTCCTGTCCTTTCATTTTTTTTTTTCTCATTTCCCATTGAAAGTCTGCAGGAAAGGAGGCAGACATCAATCTCTTCCACTGTATGTTGCCTATTTTCCAGAGAGCAGCTTGTCACTCTATGAGGCAGGGTGAAGAACAGTATGACACATAGACATCTATTGGAATACAAAAGTTAAATTCCCCAAAGCTGTACATCTCTTGCCTATAACATAGTGTCTTAAAATGTAATCTATATTAAAAAATATTTAAAAATTATGCATACTACAAGAAGACCATACCTTAAATAAAAACTTCCCCTCTTGGACCACTGTAACTCACAACCTTTGATGCTATGCTCCATTCAGATTGGCTCTTCATCTTTAGATATTCTTTAGATTTATAAGAGTTAGATGTAACAAAACAGTCTGACTATCAGCATTGGTATGAGAAATACATGCAATAATTTCTGTGTCTACATAAGTAAATATGATATGTCCTTTGGGTTAGTTTTAGTCACTGTTTAGGAAGGGAGCCAGCACCATAATATGGAGTTTTTTGAACCGTACCTAAACCCTTATGTTTCCCCCATTGTTTTCCTCTGTACACAGAGAACTGTGTGTTGCTTTTCATGAGTTTGGCACTTGGATACTAAACAAATAAGCAAGTGGTCAAACAGATTTTTGGAGGGAGAGTATGAAACTGCTTAATTGCATCTTGCTGGACACATATATGCCAAAAGAAGCAATTCTTATCAGGATTTTTTTTTTTAAGAAAATAAGTTTTATTACAGAGGTTTCAAGCAAAAACCATGATAATCAGATGTAAGTGGTAGTTACTCTATTTTCCCCATCTTCCAGTTTCAAGATACGTTTTGGTGTTTTTGAAATTGTCCCAGTACTCCCTCTGTGACGTTGAGCTGCAGCTGAAAGGGGTGGAAAACTTGGGCCCCAATACAGCCAACAGTTTAGTGCTTATTTACATTGCATAAGTTACTCTTTACATGAGTACTGCTTATCATTGAGTCTTTGCACACAAAGTGTCACTGCAAGAATCTGTGCTTACTGGATGGTACCAGGGTGATCAGCATCTTTAATGTTTATGTACTAAAAAAAAAAAAGAAATAGGAAACAGGTAGAGCCCAAATGATCTAACTTGGGTGCCTGAGAGTCTGAAACTCAGTGTCAGTCTGTAGGACTTGTTCTGTTTGTATAGAATATATTGTGTTTACTTTCACTATGGAAATGTTATGTATTTCCAGGTAATAGTATTCTTCCTAACAGTAACATAAAAATCTTGCTGTGTTTGGCATGGTTGAAACTGATAGCATAAATTAGTTTGCTATTGGGTATCCTGGGTGCTTTCTGAGTCTTTAGATTAAATATGTTCTTTACTGCAGAACACAGGAATAAATTAACATTTTCTTGCTGAAGACCTTCTCTGCTTCAAAGATTAGTTAAAGAATTGTTCTATATGGTCATATTCAGTTCTCAAGCATAGCTGTATTTTTATGTAGAGGCTTTGAAAATTCTAAAATGCAAAGCTCTCAATTTACTGGAACTAAAATTGGTGGGGGGTTAATGTCCTTTAGCTATTTTAAAAATGTTTGAGGTATTATGAAACTAAAGGTCTTTTCACAGATTGAAAACAAACTGCAGTTAAGTTAAAAGTCTTTTAAGAGAGATAAAAAAATACTCTAAACTGGAAAAGCCAGATCAGCGTGTACTGTGAAATAGATACCCAGCGGGTAGGCATCTAATGACAGCTTGCAAACAGGTATTAGGGAATGGTCATATCATTGAAAACCACCAAGTAACCAGGATAAACTGACAGTAAGTGACAGTGTATACCCTTTGTCCAGCTCAGGTTTAAACAGAACTGGTGCAGAGAACTGCAGAGACTGCTAAGCCGTACTAACCTTGTTGCCTTCAGCGATGTGGGTATGCCCTTGTATCTGAGAAAGGGGCAAGCTGTCAATCCACATGGCTCTTTTTGAGTCTGGAAAGTCCACTCCTCACAGACCATCTTGTCACACTACTTTTCTTTTTTTGCTTGATTTGATATTGCTAGCAACTGTTGCAGTATCTGAGCACCAGATCACTCACATGGAGTCTCTGATAAGATCAAAAGTCTCAGACTTGTGACTGACTGCAAGAAATGCTTATAAAGCTAGAGCAACATATAAAGGCATTGGTGACTGTTCACTGAAAGTCTCCTAGGTCTGAATAGAAAGGTAATTTGTGGGTTAAATTCTGAAATTATTTATATTATACTACAGCAAAACTTTGGGGGTCTGTGTACATATATCTCTGTTAAAGTTGAAGCAGGAAATCCTAGACTTCTATTGTGCATCCTGCAGAAGTATTGCAGAGACTCATGGGCAATGTTAGGTCTATCTTCTTTGGAAGTTAGTTATCACTGAGAGCAATCTAAATAGTTTGCTGCTGCATTAAGGAACTTCAGTCTTTGTAGCACAGACTGAACTCACTAGCGGACTGCAGGGTCCCTTTGCAGCACTGCTTTCAATTATCTTTTTGTGACACTCCAGCAGTCCTGGGTCTGCAGATACAGCGCTTAAGAAGTACTTTGCCATCCTGACCATGCTACAGCCATATGCACGTACTCCTGTGGAAGCCCCAGGATTGCATGTGTAGCACTTTTGTAGTGTTATAGAAGCAATTTGGGTTTGGCCTCTTGGCAGTCTTTCTGTAGAAAGGCATTCTTTTGCCAGTAATGACATCTCTTAAGTAAGAGACTGAACGATCTCGCATCTGGGATAATAAGACCTACAGACCGCAAAGCAGTATTTGGAATGCAAGGTTTTTTTGTGGACCAGATATGTGCCTAATCTATCAGATTTCTTTCAAAATTTCAGTCCCTGGCTTTATCATGACCATGAAGAAATTCTGAGGGCTTGCAACACTATGTTGCAGGCATTATTTTTCAAGTGTTGCAACAAGCTGCCCTAAGATCTGACAGCATGGATTCTCATTTTGATCTCAAGCTAACAGGAAAAACTAAAAATATTATCAGTATTTAATAGAAATTAGCTAATGCTGTTTTGTCCCACTCCTAGCTCATTTAAAGAAATATATTTTTATGTCACTCTAGAGAAATAGTTGCCATAAATTTCGTGATTGAGTACCTGTCTTGAGCCACAGAAAGAATGGTTACTTGCCAGCCACATCTACCACTTCCTCGCCTGACTGTGGGTTATCGTCTTCCTCCTGCATTGTTCCTAGTTTAAAGCTCTCCTCATCAGGCTGGCCAGCTGGTTAGCAAAGGTGCTTTCGTCCCACTTGGTTGGGAGAATCTTTTTTCTCCCTTTCAGGCCTCGATCCTTAAAGGTCGTAAAAACCAAATCCCTGTTGTTGATACCAACTACACGGCCAGGTAGTGACCCAAAGGATCTCTCTCTGTATTACAAATATTCTTAAATGCTCTTGTACTTTCCTTTTGCTAATATGAAAAAACAGCAAGTGTTCTTAAATCAAGAACCATGCCCCAAGAGACTTACTCAACAGCTCTGGCTTTTCCTAAAGTAGTTAAGGTCTTTTTTAAAATTTTGTTTTCTGATTTCTGAAACTCGAGAGTAGGTCTGGACCACATTTGGAAGCTCTCTTAAGCCTTGAAGACTCAACACTTTCAAGATATTTTCAACAATGCAAACTGTAACACACAGCATTTGTATCACTGGTGTCTTGAGGCAGAAGACAGGGAGTCTTAACATTGCCACCGAGGATGAGGATAAGGCTGAGGTACTCAACGCCTTCTTTGCCTTAGTCTTTAATAGTCAGAGCAGTTATCCTCAGGGGACTCAGCCCCCTAAGCTGGAAGACAGGGACGGCGGGCAGGATGAAGCCCCCATAATCCATGAGGAAGATGTTAACGACCTGCTATGCCACCTGGACCCGCACAAGTCTATGGGTCCAGATGGGATCCACCCGAGGGTACTGAGGG
>VZTQ01015887.1:0-92805 GCA_013400755.1 Pelecanoides urinatrix | reverse complement strand
GAGGTGCTGGAGTGTGTCCAGAGAAGGGCAACGAAGCTGGTGAAGGGCCTGGAGCACAAGTCTTATGAGGAGCGGCTGAGGGAATTGGGGTTGTTTAGCCTGGAGAAGAGGAGGCTGAGGGGAGACCTCATCACGCTCTACAACTACCTGAAAGGAGGTTGTAGTGAGGTGGGTGTTGGTCTCTTCTCCCAAGTAACAAGTGATAGGACGAGAGGAAACGGCCTCAAATTGCACCAAGGGAGGTTTAGATTGGACATTAGGAAAAAATTCTTTACTGCAAGAGTGGTCAGGCCTTGGAACAGGCTGCCCAGGGAAGTGGTTGAGTCACCATCCCTGGAGATATTTAAAAGATGTGTAGATGTGGTGCTTAGGGACATGGTTTAGTGGGCATGGGGTTGTTGGGTTGACGGTTGGACTCGATGACCTTAGAGGTCTTTTCCAACCTTAGTGATTCTATGATTCTAAGATTCTATGAGTCCTCAGTCAAAAACCTGTCAACCAACTTCTGATTTACAGCATGTTACATTGCTATACCATCAGCGGTGAGCATAAGATTTGTCTTTTCCCCAAATGCGTGGCTGTTAGGGGGCGAGTTGTCTTCTTGATCTGAGGGCTTTGATGGTTTATTGTGGTGAAATAGACGTCCAGACTGAGGATACTTCCATTGTTGTCAGGTATTCTGTAAGTTTTAAAGTCTTTGTAGGATGGAGTGATGGGGTGGAGTGATTTCATTATGTCAGTTCCTAGTTTGTGTCATTAATTCTTGGTTTTGCTTTTTGAATTCTTTCCAATCTGCAAAACAGAGAACAGTTCTTTCCATTTGTTTCTTTTACTTCATGCAGTTTTTAACAACAATTTTGTGACTTGGCCAAGGACCACCATAGAGATTTCCAGAGAGCATCACATCCATGTGATAGCTAGACCCGGGGCTACTGAGTTCAGAATGTGCGCATTCAATTTAAAGTACCCATGGGCCAGCTAATATATTTATAGGTATATTACAACTACATTTTAAACGTACAATCTCATCAAAAGACCAAAAATTGAAGGCCAATAAACGTACCCTGTCCTCTAATTTCTAGAGCATTCTTCCCCGCCAAAGCGAAGTACTCGCATATATGGAGGATATGGAGGAAGCTTTTGCTATTCTGCCTGATACTGATAATGAGAAGAGACATGCATTTTCTCTCTGAAAATAAACTGGATCTTGTAAAGAACTGTGGCTATTTGTAGTATATTACATTTCTTATTTGGTGGTAAAAACAAAATATGTTTGGTTATTTTAACTGAGAAAAGCAAAGTGAGGAGGAGAGTTAAATTATAATTGGTTTTAAATTATAACAATCTGCTCAGAAACAGATGAAAATAAATCATAGTTTCCTGTTCTAGCTTTATCTTTTCACATGAGCAGAAAAAAAGGGAAATGAAGTGGAAATAACTCCACCACCATAGAATAATCAATTTATGTCTGAGAACTGAGATGACCATCTGGTTTTAGATAACATGGGACAAAGGCATAAAATTTATGGGGGCACAAAGTGTGAGAATATATTACAGAAAAAAGAAATACATCAGTAGAATACCTCCAGACAACATGGAAAATGACAAGATTGTCTGTGTGTATCTGAAATTTGCTAAAAATTGAATAAGCTGCTTAAGATTCAAAAAGCACTCTGTCTTTTTATGAGGGAAAATATTTTCCACAAAGATCTGGATTTTCTTTGAAACTTATTCAAAAGTTAACTATTCTGCAAGAAAAATACATTTCTGCTATTTTGTTACTATGCTACCTAAAAACAGTGTAATAAAAATAGTTTGAAATAAATAAGGTGTTAATGATTTTATACATAAAAAAGGCAGAATATGTCTATACGAGCCATTTAGAGCATAAATTTTAAATTTTATATTTGTTTTGTGTAACTATAAAAACAAGTCAATGTGTTTCAGGTTAGATATCTCTTGCTAGCAATAGAAGAACTGTTATTCTTCAAAATAAGTGCTTCTTTCATCTTCCTCAAATTGCTCTATAAGCTAAAATGCACATGATAGGCACATAATTGCTTCCTCTAAAATCCTAAGATTATTCCATATTTATAAAAAGGATTGTGCAAGAAAAGTGGATGTTGATAGAAAAATAGTACAAAATGCAATAAAAGGTTTTCAGGAAACTCTCTCCGGCATTACAGCTACAGGCTCTAATTCCTGGAGACTGAGAAAATAGGAACTGTTGTGTTTCAACAGATAAAGACAACAGAGATGAGTAAAACAAAATATTCTCTTCTCATCTAATTTTTTTCATTTAAGAACATGTGGCAACCACAATTTGTCTTTCATAAAATAATTGGCAGCCAGTGACATAGCCACGCTCACAGATGGCACTTTGGTGTTATGCATATTACTGTTTATGCATGAGAATCGGGAAGACTGGATGAAGGAATGGCAGGATGTGAAGATATTACCTGGCTTGCAGCAGAAAAGGGATTATTCTCACCTTCAGTTCCCTTTCTTTTGTATGGTTGCTTAGGGAAAAGATGGTAAATTTGAGATTTGGGAGGGGGCAAGGCAAAGCTACATGCTAAAGGTCACAGAGAAGACTTAAAAACAGTAGCTGAGGGAGTTCCCTACTGCCTTATCTCCCATCTTACTTTGATTTCTAGGTATTAGAATTATCCCTTGAGGAAATGTATGGTTGGTTGAACGTGTATTTTGTTTCTGGTGAAGAAATTTTTTAGCTGACAGAAGCTGACACAGACCTCTCTCTTTTTTTTTTTGTTGTTTTTTTTTTTTGTTTGTTTCTTACATATTTTGCTGTCATAGTTTTGATACCACCCTAAAAATAAAAGATTGTGAGTAAGAAGGAGAATTCTACCCCAGAATGTGCAGTATATATATGCAATGTAAATTTTGTACTTATCTGTACATATCCTTTCCACTACAGCCGTCTTTGCATTTTGTTGATATTGAAGGCGAGGGCCACTTCTACCTCTCCTAAAGAGAACACACTTGCAGGAGAAAGAGTGCTGCTGCCATTCTCCCTACCCTGTGCCTCTCTTCTCCTCATGACCTAAGTGTTATTGATAATTTTTATCATATAAGGGTATATTCTGTCTCCTTTGCTTTATGGCTCCATTTCTTGTTCTCACTTAGGATGGATGTATCTGTTCCTGCCTCCATGCATTATAATCTCTCAGGCTCTTAGCTGCAGCTGTGGGAGCATAACAGAGGGGCTTGGATGAGGTGCTCAGCTAGCAGACATGTCAGTATGAGCTATCTGTGTTTCATCAAGGCAGCCTGGAAGCAGAGACAAGCAGGAAGTAGCTTTCAAGAAGATTTACCCTCAACTGAAGGAGCACGTTTGTGTTGGGAAGGCCCATCTGAAGTCACGCACCCATGACTTAAACATCAGAGAAGAGAGATTTCCCCCGCCATTCCCCAGCTTAATCGGTTTTTATCATTTTTATTACTGAAGACATCCATCTTGCCTTCCAAACACTCTATAAAAACAAGAGAGACAAGCAATCAGGCAGGTTTTAGATACCTTGTAAACAGAAGTTATGTGGCTACTGTCTATGGCTTGTGCTGTGTGTAATTGTCTGACTTAAAGAAAGAAGCAGGTCTTGGAATTACAGAGCTGCACTCTTTTTAGACCTACCTAACTTATAGTTATTTCCATTTTTCTCCCTCAGTTTTTTTTTCTCTTTCATGGATGACTTAAAAATTCATAGCCAACTCTTATTGACATTCTAGTTTTGTACAATTTTTTATTACAAATAGTAATGAGATGCCCCACACAGGAAAGTCTGTATCTTGTCTCAGTGGATTCCTGGTAGAAAAGCTATGGTTTGATAGACTGAGGGCTTTAAAAGCTAAATCTTTGTCTAGAAGATGATGAGGAGACAGAGCAGCAAATGTGAGGGACAGGGAGCTGAAGTGGTTATGGTCAGTGTGAAGCTCAACAGGGAAGTAGAGCATGAGGCTCATGTTAGAAAGCCCAGTGAGACGGAAGTTGCAGAGCGCTGGGCAGAAGAAAATGGCCTGGGGAAGAACCTTTAGCAGCTTAAACAGCAAAAGCATATTAAACTTTGGAAATGTTTTGAAGAAGAAGCATTCAGGTTTAGTCAGAGCTAGGGTTGTGGATTCAGAGGCTGGGTGGGTTTTCTCTCAGAGTATGAGGCTGTACGATTAGCTGGTGGTTGCAATGACTCTGTGATCAGCGGGAATGCAAAATTTGGAGCAGAGTGAATGCCAGCCCCCTGGCACACAGTGTCCAGAACACTTATACCAAGAAGCTTCGTGAATTTTTAAATTTTACCTTTACAGAATTCACATAATAAGATTCCTTAACTCTGACCATTAAGTCAGATAGTGCAAGGAAACCTGTGTTTCTATGCTCCAAACAGTAAAGTGTGTAAAATACCAAAATTAAATAGAAAGCTGGAAACTTCCTTGAAACTCAGCATAATTTTACTTTTTTCCCTGCTTAACACTCCACAATCTGGAGTCTCACAGTGCCTTACTGTGTGCAGGACCAGTGACATGCTGCATCAAAACGTGTGGCCAAATGAACCAGAAGCTTCATGGTTCAGAAAGAAAATGATCTCGTGAATTCTGCATCTAACATAATTTTTTAACAAATCAGCCCTTGCTGACTCTGAAATCACCTCTAATCTCAAATGGGGTAGTTTTTGATTTGTAGTGTGATAGCACAGGGTATAATAATGGTGGAAAAGCTGTCATGTGAAACAGATCAGTAAATGGCTTTTTCAGCTGACGAATGATGCTCCACTTGTGATTCACCTAAGAATATATATGTTTACCATGTTAGTCTCACTATTTGAATGCTCTTTGAACACACATAGCTAGGAAAGGGTTGAGCTGTGACTTAGATCCCAGCTTTTCAGTCTGCTCTTGGCACCCTTTTATTTATTGGCATAATATACTGTGGTTTGTCACACTGGACCTCCAAGCCATCTCCTTCAAGAATTTTTAATAAATGAGAATGGAGGTGATACCCAGACAGGAACAAATATGCAGAGTAACATCTGTGGCCCCCTGGAAGAGAAGCTGGAGCACAATAGTCCAGATGATGGCGTGACTGCAAAGCTTTCGGAACTGCCAAGTTTGGAGCATGAACTGTCTTTCTGGTTATTTTGAGGAGAAGCTATGAAGCCTCACTGAAAAGTCTGAGTGACAAGCAGGAGAAACCTTGGAGAATTTGTGAACTGTACCTGACTGGCAGAAGCTTGGTCTTTGCTTCAGATTTATGCCCAACGTTGTCCTGGTTTGGTTTTCTCTTTCATTTTTGCTAAGGACACTACAACCTTTGGGATCTTCTGACTATATCTACACTGATAGTGAAGTGCAGGAAAAGAGCAGTTTTTGGAGACTGGGAAGAGGAAATATGCCAAAATGTGTGAGAGGAATGCTTTGATCCTCACTGTTGTTGACTAGGCTGTATTACAGGCTTAAAGGGAAAAAACCCAGATATGTGTACTGGTGACTTAAAGGGTTTGACTTTCAGCTTGTCTTGGCCTATACGAGTTCTATTCAGGTTGTATGAAGGTGAATTTGGGATTATGTTAAAATGCTGTGTTAGAGTGTGACCTTTTTCTTTGGGAGATGCACTGGAGTCTGCCCTGTGGCTACATTCACATATGAACTTGTGGGTAAGGAACGTGGATGAAAGACGATTGTGGGCTTGAGCACAGGATCAGATCCCACTTGGCTAATGGAGAGTGCACAGGGAGCATCACTTATCTGGCTCTAATTCCACAAGAAGACAGTTGTCTGTGGGCTGTCTGCTTTCGAGGACAATCTAGTTTGCTTTAAAAGCATTGAAGGAGGTAAAAAAATTATCTCCTGTAACCTTCCTTTCCCAATTTCTTCCTGACAATTTAATTTAAATAGATCTAGCAGCTTCGAGGCAAGAATTATGCCATGTACCAAGTGAAGCTGACAAAAATTAATATGATGGACTATAGACAGATGCCCCCAAGAAAGCGGAGGTTACTTTTCAGAATAACTGGATGTCAGGGGCACAAACACCTTTCATATTTTTGTTATTTCTCTGACTGTTGGTAACAAAATGAAGACGCTTGTTATTGAGGCATACAATTGCTGGGTCCCAAATACAAGTGTAAAAGGTCTTGACAACACACTTTTGCTGCCAAGCTATTTCATTTGTGTAATAGACTCATATTTTGCTCAGAGGCCTAAAGGAAACTAGAAGCGAGCAGTGATACCTTTTCACTATAAAATGCAGATAAGTGTAACTCCCTATTAAAATTTAATGCTAAGCATTATACAGATTTTTTTCCCTCTTAATTGCACTCATTGTGCTTTGAAACTACCTTATATCAGTATAATAGAGTTAATGTGAATGTAAGATTTAATGTCGTCTCTCAACATCATTAGATAGCTATACATGCTTCTGCAGACAGGCACTCAGTTCAGTGCTGATCCTTCAGGGATGCGTTATGGAGGTTGTGCAGCTGTGCAGGATCAGGACGTTGGCAGGGTGTGCCAAGTTGGGCACCATTAGGGGAAATTCAGAGTCCCCTTAATGACTTATTTCTCTGTCCCTTCACTCCTGTTAAATCTACCCCTTTAATTGCCACAGTTTTTTAGTAACTCATGGCAAGTGAATGAGTACGTTTTGGGTTACTTGTGAAGGTTATTCCTGTTTTATAGAGGAAGACCAGAGCTTAAATGATCTCATGAAGGTCAGAATACGAATCAACAGGAAAAAATTCTGGTTTTATTTCTGTCTCAGCTTTCCCCCTTGCATTAAGGGAAAAGTTCATGTGAACCTTTTCTTTTCATAGTGTTATGATTGTGGAATATGTGTGTTATACAGCTGTGTTGGCCTGGAAGCTTGATAAAAAGCTTGTTGCAGGAAACACCTTTCAGGGTAAAAATCAGACTTGAAAGAACACTACAGCAGACAGATCAGAAGTCAGGTAAACACATGTGACTCTCTCCCTTATAATCAGCATTTGAAAACATCCAGTCGGAGGAGTTTCTGCCTACAGTTTCTAAAGTTGTCTTTCACTTGCCAGATGCAGAAAGAGGTATGACTTTTTTTGCCCCCGTATCATCTCTGGCCAAAAATAACTTGGTCATCCTTCATCGTGCAGCTCTGTACTTGGATACTCCAGAAAGAGGCAATATGACTGCTGTCTCACTTTCTATCAAAATTGTGCAGGGCTGGCAGTAGGAAGGTTGGTCTAACTTTTACCTCTGTCCTCTCTCCCTTTTTTCAGCACTGCCTCTAGTTACCAACCAGGAAACAATGATGACATTTTCACTTTACAGACTTCTGATTTTTTGATGCAAGGTTGATTTTTTTGGTGTGTATTTCTAAGTAACCTAATTTGGAATTTGTGAACATTTACCTCTGGGTTAAACACGTTTATAACTAAATCAAACAAGAGAAATACTTGAAGTAGAAAAGATAAATTGTAAAAGGCCAAAATACAGGCTATTAACTCTTTGTTATGCTGAAATAAGTTGTAACTCTTTTACCAGTAAAATTTGACTGTAGCCATTTGCAACAGTTTCCAACCATTATAAGATAGCTATTTTATTTGCTTTTAAAAATATTGCTATTGATTGCTATTTTTATTAAAAATCTAGCAAAAAAGGAATAGCAGGAGAGAAAAATAATCAATTTTGTAATTAAAACTCAATTTTTTCCTGTAAAAGTCACTCATAATTTGTAAAATCCCTAGAATGTCTAGAAGACAATATATGAATTAAAGATGATGACATTTATTTTATTGAAGACTATTTACTTAATTGATTTCAGTCCTGTTACTTTAGAAAACTGGCAACATGACAGCTAAGGAATGCTTTTATTGATGAATATACCTCAAGCAGACAGCAAGAGGCAGGAGCTTTACTTACACATGTTAAATTATAGGATTTGGATTTAGCAACTTAACCAATAAAATAAAATAAAGTATTTGGTCTGGGCCAACCTGAAACATTATTTTACTTTACAGGGGTCAACCTGAAATGTTTAGTTCCACTAGAAACAAGTATTTCCTTACAGTGTTTGACTATTAGTTCCTATTTTTACACTTAAAAACCTCAATTCCTAAAAGGAAAGGAATGCTTGATTATGAAATGAAATGACCAGTTAGGAAATGGAAAGTCAAAATACTTTGAAAAACAATACACGTACTATGCTTTCACTTTATCCTTTCTTATTTTTATCTTTTTTTATTCTGCATTTCTCAATTTATTCAATGGAACCTGATTTCCCAAACAATTTTAGAAATTGTTTTAGAAGT
The DNA here is from genome assembly GCA_013400755.1 of Pelecanoides urinatrix. Lineage (NCBI taxonomy): Eukaryota > Metazoa > Chordata > Aves > Procellariiformes > Procellariidae > Pelecanoides > Pelecanoides urinatrix. The sequence continues at coordinate 84,511 of VZTQ01015887.1, read as the reverse complement.
TTTAGAAATTGCCCTGTATTTTAGGGCAAATTTACAAGCTTGCCAAAATTGATATTCTGTATGGAAATCTGCTTTTCCCTCTCCTTTGCTTTTCAGTCACACATGCTGTTACAGTACTACCTGTTTTCATGTGTTTAGAAATCAACCAGGTCAAAATGGACAAACAGAAACTGGAAGGGGTAAAGTGGTGACAGCAGGAAACTTGCCATGGGGCTCTTGCCATGTGTCCCATGGCAAAGATAACTGTGTTTCAAGCTAAGGTACCTCTGAGGGGAAAAGAAGAAATTAAAAAGTACAAGGGAATCAATTTTCTTTCAGGAGAGGGGAATTCGTTTTTTAAACAAGCATCTGGGATTACATAGTAATAAATCTGAATGCTTCAGATCTCTGTAGTGAAGCTGCGGTGTTTGGTCTATAATACCAGAGTTCAGTAGTAGTTGAAAGTACCACTGCAGCTTGGAGAAATGCTCCAAGGAATGCTCCCAGCAGTGGTCTGGCCTGCAAAAAGAGAATTTAGTCATCTGCAGTTACATGGGTAGTTTACTGAGAACAGTACACACAAGCTGTCTCCTTAGTGCTCTGAGGCTATATTTGGTGATAACCTTCTTTGCAATTCTTCTTAAACAGACAATGTTTGCACTAATTTCAGGGAGAGTTTGTCTAGCTTTCAGGCTCCTGGATCAAATGATTTTCCAAGAACTCAAGCCATTTCCACAGAAGTTCATTTCAGCAGAACGATATTCAAGCTTCTGCACACCCCTTGCATCCACTCGTACCCACCCAGCCACCTTGCTGTGCCAATATTATATTACTCTAATGCTGAATATTCTAATACTCTAATTCTACTCTATGCCAGTTTGATGGCAAAAGTCTTTTGACTAAACAAGTAAAATAAGCCACCCTAAAGTAACAGAAAAAAGAGATGAAGTACTTACTACATAATACATTTTCTTTGGTCATTATCTGCCTTTACAGAGAAAAATTTGAAAATTCAGCTGTTTCTGGCCAGACTCTTGTCTCTGCTTTACAACTTTTACATTGTCTAAAAATGAAGGAGTTACATCCTAAATTCCATGAGGGAGGCAAGGATTGCTTCAGGCTTGAGATGTCTCTTGGAGACATCTCACTAGGTCCTAGCATGGTACCAGCTGAAAGGGTGAGTGACTGGGAGGTCAGTACCACAAGGTGAAGGAAGTTTCAGCTCAGAATTTACACATTTACTCAGCACTTGCACGTTCCCACAGTTTTCCTTCAGTAGATAGTCAGTAACCGAAATGAGAATTAAAGAAATGGAACTTTAGCCGCCCCCCACCCCCCCACAAAAACATCCCCTTGTAAATGTACCACTTCTGTTCCTAAGAAGTTATTATATCATTATCACAGTAATTTAAGGAAAAACATTGGCGTATTAATACCTTTTTCTTCTATGTGGCCAGTCATAGGATATTTTGAATTTTAATATAAGAACCCTAAAAAGTTAATACCGAATTATGATTGCTCTTGGACTTTTTTTTTCCCTTTTAGCCATTCATTTTTCTTCTATGATTGTCTGCCTATGTACCCTCCACACAGGACTAGTGGTGAAGGAGGTCTCTTCCTTCACAGAGTCATCTGCTCGTGAGGGGGAGTGCTGTGCCATTCGACCTGGACAAACTGACTGAACACCCATCTTCTCCTCCAGGATTGCATCTGTGGTATCAGCTCTGTGGATTTATTCTCTATGCAGAAGCTGCGGCTGAGTGACATCTCCATGAAGAACACTACCAGAAGGCATGTAGTACACTACTGTATATAGGTCCCACATCAGAGACATCTCAAGAAATCTTCATAATGTGGGTTTGACAACTTCTATGGCAGACAAACTCTTTGCCGTTTCATAAGTAGAAGAAGATGGTATTTATTTGAGGGAATCTAGCTGAATTTTATGCAAGATTAATCTTCATATCTTTTTCCTGTGAGTTTCATCCGTACGTAGGTTAAAAGCTTGAGTCTGCGACCTACCATATAACAACCCACCCCGATCTTTGCCTGAATTAGGATGTGGGAAGAGACATTGCACCTGATTATTCAGTCCCTCTTGCAGTTAGTGATTTTCTGTAATGTCACCCAATCTAGCTGCTGCATCGTTATCTACTGATAGATAAAATTCCATTCAAGTCACACACTCAGTCATGGGAGATTAGCAAAAATCAAAGCTATTAAAAACTCAGAATATAGTAAATCCCTGATTTGTTTGAGACACCCTTGAAAAAAATAGCTCAGAAAGACCTACTGACCATAATACCTACCGATGTGGGGAGTATGACCTTTCATTGAACAGTGATATTAGCTTACATAGCTAATGTAGTGCTATACTGCTATGTCCATTAACACTCGATAGTAAATTCAATGACTGGTGATGCACAGCTATCCGTACTCTTGCTTCTCTTTTTAGCTATTTTAAAGACTTTAGAGCTTAGGTGATTTCATCTGTTTGTCCTAAACCACAACATTTTCCCATCTGTGCTGTGCAACACACAGAAAACTTCCCTAATGTGGTATTATTTTATGTGTGTCCATAATGTGTCCCTCAGTTACAGCCAATACATACAGCCCCACTCCTACTATGTGCCCTATCTGCTTTGGGATCATATATCCAGAGTACTAAACAATTACATTCTCTGTAGACAAAGGAGACTTGATATATACCAAGCTGCAGATTGCACTCTCTGATTTTATTGAATTTTTATTAAGACGTGACACCTAATGAAATGTTAGGGGTTGGGCTTTAGTAGCATTTTGTTTTGCTGTTCAATTTTCTTTTAAAAATTTGCATAATGAATATTAATTTTCTAACTTAATTGGCTTTATTGATTTTTATGTGACTTATTTAAAACATTTGTATCAGTAAATAGCAGGTATTTTAAATGCTTTGCCTGTGAACAGAGGTTGTAATGAAGAAGGTACATAATGAAAAAGAGTGCTTAATAAAAGGAAAAGAACTTAAGTCCAACAAAGTATGTTTGTGGAAAAATAAAATCTGAGCAATGGTTAAGCGTTTCAGCAAGGTGGGATATGAGCAGGCAGTCAGACTTAGAAAAGATTGAATCACTTGTTTAAAGACAGGCAGGATGGAGTTCTTGCTTTTCTCTAGTCTGACACTTTCTTGAATGCGCTCACTTAATTCCCACCATCATGAATCCGAATATTAGTATTTGTTTTTTCACAGTGAGGCTGATGTCCACCCAGCTCTGGCCCCCTTATCATCCAGTTCAGAGACCCATGGGAATACACCTCTGGTCTCTTTTTTCCTGTGAGTCCAGGAGAAGTCCCAGAGTTAGCTAGGAGACAGATGATGCTCAGCGGGATCATATCCCAGAATGAATCTCCAGAACTAGCAGGAAGGAAACATTCCTGGGCTACCCCTGCATAGATACACCTGGTGAAACTTTCTTTGAAAACTGAGGGAACAACAAGGTTTTGGGCAATATTTTTAACGGATGATTTAACATCATTTTAATTCAGAGTAGACTATTTAAATTCTTTTATTGTCTTTCTATTTCCCTCTAAGCCATTACTTTACACTTTAAAATGTTCTTCTGTTCGTAAAATTATATACTACATTAATCTGCTCTAAAAATACTGAAGTTCATTATACTGGAATTATATAGTTAAGGTAATTAAATATTTTTAATTTCATAGAATGCATTCACAGAAGGTGGTGCAGGAAAACAAGAAATGGTACAGTGACTTCAGATAACTTCTTTCATTACAAACATGCAAAACCATCTAGAAAAGGTGCATTTCTGACATGCCCTGCTGGAAGGTTAGCAAGAGGTTAGCTTAACGGACAGGAGTAAGAGGGCAGCAGACCCAGGGCAGCTAGAATTACCTTTCCTCACGGGAAGAGCTGTAAGTTGAGCCATTTCCTATAGAAAATGATGACAGCCCTATGCTCACAACCTCCCAAGTAAGGTAGACAGAGCTCTGTGAAACGTAGACAGTGGCGATCTGGCCAATACCAGCCTTTGGAAAATACAAGGAACGAGGAGACAATGCTACAGGCACAAATTCATAATGAGAGAATCTTCACTGCCCGAGCTGTGTCTCCACACAAACTGGCACTTTTCATCTGAAGTGGGAATCTTCAAAACCCACAAAAGTGAGTTTGAGAATAAAACCATTTATATCCAAGTAGCAGAGAAACTTCCAAATCTAAAAATTGTATCATTATTCTTTCTAAAAGCAAAGAAATGTATTGCCAGTCAAAAGCCATTACATTTCTTCTGGTGTATTTTCTCGTATTTCTTTTAAGAAATACTTTAATGGAAAGTATTAAGGAGTACCTAAGAAATCTTTCCAATAATTTTCATTTTTTTAACGAAATTGATAGTAGGATTGTTTACACACAATATTTTTGCAATGAAGACTATCTCAGAAAGCAGATATGCAAAAGATGTGTAACACTTCCTGTTAAAAAAATCTGTGTTTACTTCTGTGTGCTATTGATTGCTCTATGCTACTTTCCTCATCCTTGATGCAGTTCACTTAGCTTGCTCCCAGCAACTGTCCCTCTAGCTCTGACCTTGCAGGCCACATGTGCTCTGCTCCTGGTAATCTGTCAGCAGGGAACCCACAGCACTTACAGCTGCTAAACTTTGGGGAAGTTCTGGCCATGTGTCCAGCAGCAGAAGTGCTTGGAAAAGATTTTGCAAAATTTCAAAATAGTCTCTCAGTTGGGACAAAAGGCACAAATAAAACAACTTTCATGAATAAAACTCAAATCAGGTGCATTTGAGTTATTAGAACGTTTTTGCTCACTTTCATAATTATGGAACACCTCATTTTGGTATGATCTTTCAGTTCATATAAATCACTTTCCTGAAATAAATTAATTGAGATTAAAACTAAACCACATGAGATTTTCTTTTAAACAATGCCAAAATGATGTTTTTCATGATTTCAGTAATGTTTTCTCCACATTCTTTGAACTTGAACCAACTCCTTCATAATTTAGCAGTGGTATACAACAGGAATGCACAGACCATAAAATCAAATTAATAAACTCATCAAACTCCATCTGAAAATCAGTTAGGTTTTCTGACCATTCTATTTCTTTTGCAAGAAATGGTGGTATGGAACCTCTTGCAAGGGTTATTAGGACATTTTCTGTTTTGAAACTAAATAATCTATTTATAACCACATATATCCATCTGCTTCAGTCTGCAAAACTATTATGACCAAAAGTCTTTCTAAGAAAAAGTAGCACTGCCCGTTTGTAGGAATCTAAGCTCAGATTCCTGTTTTTAAAAAATCTTGCCTGGAATCTGAACCCATTATCTTGGAATATAATGGAAGTTTTTCCAGTGATTTATCTGGAGAATTCATCTAGATATAAGATTCTCATTAACATTAAAAAACAAATTTAATATCCATTTCTTTTCTCGCAAACAGAATCCACTCCACAGTAAGTATAAAGCTCATTCCTTTCTGTCAACTAGCCATGACAGCAGGTGTCCCTGCCTGAGCAGAGGGGTTGGACCAGGTGACCTTCAGAGGTCCCTTCCAATTTCAACCCTTCTGTGATTCTATATATAGAGGGCTTCATAAAATTGTTGCTGAGTAATCTCCTGTCCAAATCTAAAAACTAGTGAATAACTAATCAAGAATTAATTCAGATGAAACTTTCTTTTTAAGTCTGACTCTGATTGTACCTTCAAAAGCTATGTTGACTGAGTCTGGTTTGAAAGCTGAGACAGTTTTACTTTGTTTACTTTTACTTTATTTTTTCACTTTATTTGTATTGACTGATTTATTTGTATTTGTATTGACTGATTCTAAGTTCCCATTGATTCTGCCCAAACAGGTTTTAGAGTGTCTGTCCTTGGAGACATTCAGAACTTGACTGGATATGACCCCGAGGTATGTGATAAAACTTTGAAGTTGGAACTAACTTTGAGGATGCTTTGAGCAGGGAGTTGGACCCACAGGGATTCCTTCCAACTTGAATTTCTCTATCTTCTCATACTTTTTTCCCCCAGTTTTATACTGAAAGTTAAGCAGACATTAGAAATAAAAATGTGACATTTTTAGGTACATTACTCTCTCAATCACAATCATTGACAAAAAAGACTTGGATATTTGTCTTCTCAGCAAAACCAATCCTTTTACAATGCTACCAACTTAAAAAAGACATCTATATGTCTTAATTAAGGTCTCACACTGTTACAAGAAACTTACTGTTGTTCTACTGTTTATTTCATAACAGAAACAATTAATGAATATTCAATGTAACTACTGATTGTAACAGATTATTATTTATTCAGAGGTGAGGATATGGACAACCATTGGACAATTTCCACTTTTTAGGTATGTTCTTTTTATTAAAAATCCTTTTAAATCCAAATAAAATGGAAAATGTGCTATTTTGCACTGTGGTGTTCAAAGCCACCTGTGTAATTAGTGGTCCAGGTTCTTTTCGAAAACTGGTTTGTTCCAAAGAACAAATGATAGAATAATTAGAAAGTGATTACAGCTTTCTTCCTTCACAAGAAAGTACACACCAACCTGGCTCGAAATGGTATGGAAGATCTGTGGGAATTCTTCACTTTTGTTTAGGTGCATAAATCTTAGATTAGCCAGGAATTCCTGGAGTGTATCTGTTTTCTGCTCTGTTCTTGTCTTTCCCTTATGTCAGAATAGGAATGAGGAAGACAGCACAGTCCTCAGCTGATGTAATTGGATGAGAATTCCCTTTGTACATAGGAAATGGTAGTTGGACAAAGAAATTGGTTGGAAAGGCAGAAGAAAACCCCAAATTATTTGGTGGCTCTTTATTTACGAGGATGTAGTTTTAAGTCATCAAGTAGAGTTTAATAATTAAATGTATCCATTTTTGCCATTCAGTCACTGAGGTGTGACATATTTCCAGGCAGTCAGTTTACATCCAAAAATATGAGCATTGCAACAAAATATGCAGTATCCACAGTGAGTCACTTTTACGCTTGGTTCTTCACCACAAAATTGTGAGGAAGGTTTCTGAATGAAACATTAATTAAAATGCTTTTTTAACCACTCTAAAAGACAACCCTGAATAAATTAGAGGATACAGTGGTTTGAAAAAGACAGTAAAACTCCATTTGTGTGCTTGTGTGTGCCTGGGAGGGGAAAGGGTCAAACCAATTTGAAATGTGTAGAGCATGAAGTTCTAAATTATACAAGCTGCACAATGCATAAAAGCTATGTAGTCTGCGTGCATACACCTGCTGAAAGCAGGTGGGAAAGAGATGAAAATGTTGCTTCACTTTTTTCCTTGCAGAGTTGTCAATGCTTTTAAAATTTTCCAAGTCTTTTGAGCTGTTTCAGAGTTAATAAATGTAGTCTAGAGAAATGGAAGAGGAACTCTAATACCCTGGAGAAGCAAAAAGGATCCTTTTAATACAAATTGCAGCTGAATATATCAGCAGTTTCTGGATATTTTTTTTTGACATGTTTTAATCATTTTCTCATTTTTCTACTGGAAGAACAGTTTCTTTGAGAGGAGGATGGTGAGCTGCTTAGCAAAACTTATTTTCTTTTTACTTGCATTTCAGGTACACCCAGAATTTATGAACTCAAATGTAATGAAATTACCTTTCATGTGAACCATGCTGGTATTTTTCCTGTCCCCACACCCCACACCAAGCTATGGTGGTGCATGTGTTGTTATTTACAACAGTCATATTGCCGGACTGCCTGGGGAACAGACCCATGAGGTCAGGATAAGAAAGGAGGGGTATAACATATTCTTTTGTTTCTCGATGTCAGTATTCAGGGCCAAAATAAATCTTCCTCCTTCAACTGTTTACAATTGAAACACGTCTGATTTCTAAATGCCTTTCTAAGGACAAATACGATGTTTTAAAAGGCTCGTAATCATGAGAAGGTAGGACTGCGGCCCTCCGTTTTCCCATGGTGTAGTGCAGCGTGGGAAGAAACCATGGGCCTGCTTCTCTGTGCTGCAGCTATATTTTCCCCCTCTGCAACCTAACTCTAGGTGGCACTTCTTTGGGCTCCTCAACTCTAGGATGTGCGAAAGCTATACAATAATGTCACCATTACAGATGTGTGCCACCCTTGCTGTCTTCCAGGCTGGCTGACTACCAGGCGTGGACATCTGGATGTGCGTTATACAGTGGCCACTTGTTCAATTACCTGGTCACCCTCAGAAATGGCAACTCTAAATGGAGTCCACAGCAGGGTCGAAGGATGATATCCTGAATTCTTAAGATACAAGGGCTTGCCAACAGGACAGCAGGTTTTTCTTGTGCTTTTACTGGCCGTTCAAAAGGAAGGACTCTGCAACTGTTGGAAAACGTCTTGTGTTATGCTGGCACCAGTGTGGGGCCTTCAGGAGGCAAGAAACCTGCTCCTGGAGGTAGTTTTCCAGGTGTTGATTGCTTGGAAATGAAATCATACTGGAGAAATCAAAGCAGACAGCAATGCCTAGTGAGAAAACTGTCCACTGATAGGAGTTTCTCAGACACTGTGAGTTAAAATTCTGTAAGGAGTGACTTTGGTGTGAAATAGCTGAGGTATCAAGAACTGAACATTTCTTTCTTTGATATAAAAGAAATTTGTCTCTTGCCTGCTGAGGATAGAAGTTTGTTAGGCTGCCTTTGGTAGATAAATAAACACTCTCTAAGGATTTTCTAACAGGTGAGATAAAAGAACTGAAGTTTTTCACATTTGACCTCTGTAGCATGTGACTTCTGCAAATAACTCTCAGATTCTTTCTGCTTTCTGCTGAAATATAATCTTTTCCTTTTACTTTATATTTAAACCTGTTGTATACATTTGTCATATTCCTTTTATGGACAGAACTGTGTTTACATTTGAAGGGGTAACACGCATTATATGTTTCCTAAACCACTTTCACAAGAAAAATTCCCTGAAGGTGAGAAAGGAAGCAATTGGCAGAAGTTACCATTCACACAGCCAGGAGGAACCGAAACTTGTGGGAACAATAAAACTTCTGTGGCCCTTTCAAGACTTTTGGACTTAGGAATTCTGCAGTCTCTGGATGACATGGTTTCAAATAGGGAAAATATTGGCCATATATTTAATACAAATGTAATAAACTTGGTGATTAAACAATGCATTATTATTGCTTATTAATATATAGCTATTAATCAATTAGGTAATGTTTCAGTGGTTTTTAAGGATACCTTTTTTAGACTATGACCTACAGTCTCTTCTCTGCATCACTGTTAAGATAAGAATTTTAGAACAGATTTTCTGATGAAATCAAAGATCCATTTAGGTAAGTGTCCTGTATCTGGCAGTAAGCATTTGCAGAAATTTATCAAAAAAAAGACAAGAACAGGACAATTTTATAGTGACACTTACCCTGGTGTGCCATTCCAGCCTTCAGCAATCTATAGTTTAGGGACTTCCAGAGCCAGAGACTGCATTTGCATCAGCATACTTAATAGTCTCTGGTCTCATGGACCTTTCTTCCATGAATTTGTTTTAAATTTTTTTTTCTGAGCCCATTTATAATCTGGCCTCTGCAACACCTTGTGGTAATAAGTTACTTAATTTAATTACACTCTGTATGACAATTTCACTGAGTATCCTTAGTTCTTCCATCATGAGAAACTATAAGAAGTCATAGAAAATTGCTGTGCTAGCATCTTTTTAATATTGTCGTTTTTCCAAGCTGAAGAGTCCTAATTTAGTTTTTCCTGATACATAAACTACTGCATAGCTCTGGTCATTCTTGTAGCCTTTCTCAATCCATTTTTTAGTTCTGTGCTATTTTGCAGATGAAATAAGAAAAGCTGGAAACACTGAGGCTGTAGGTAAACAATGTTTCATCTGTGACGTAACAGTAGAAGGAATTATTTTCAGTTCTTTTCCTAATACATTTTACATTTTCTTTCCTTGGTGGATTGCTATTGAGAATTGACCTGATATTTTTAACTCCTCCTATAAAGACTCCATATTCTGTTACCTGTATAGTAATTGTCTATTTGTAATACATCATGGTGTACATATAGTTCTTTTACTCCAGATATTTTTCTTTGCATTTAACAATTTCAAGTCTGCCATTTTCACCATTTTGCCTTTTTTTCCCTATTTATACAGTTTCATGAGAACATTCTACAATACTTCTCAAAAGTTTCATTTCTTCACTACCCTAATTATTTTTGTGTTGCCTACAAACTTTGTGGCCTCTGTAGTCAGTCCCTTTTTCAAAAATATGATTTGTTAATCATAGCACAGGTCCTAACACAAATGTCTACAGGACTCCTGGTACTCTCCAGCACTGAGATGTCAATCTTTCATTCTTAACCTTAATGACACAGTCATCATCAAAGCTGGCTAATGTGATAGAACCTTATTCCTCCTTTTTAATGTTTGTTTTATTCCATGGCTAAATAGTTGCAAAATAAGCTATCCTTGCAGAATATGTTTTAAATGATAGTACAAAATTCCAGGGAATAAATGAACACAATTAATTTTTAATAAGTTCTGAATTAGCCTGTGTTGTTGAAGATAAACATCAGATTTGATCAGTCATAAAATAAATCTGAATTGTTTTAAAATATATCTGCTTTGTTTTGAATCATGCCTGACAAGCATGAAATATATGTTATTGTTCTCTTTAACTAGACAGAAATAATTTCTTGAATCTATAGCATGTAATTTTGTGCAGCTGAGTTATATTTTGAGATTAATGAGGAAGAAAAGTTGACAGTTTTAGGTTCTAACGTCTTGGGTTTATAAGATATTATGACATGCTTAATTTGGAGAAACACTTTTTAATATATGTATGCATGCACACTTTATCACTTGGAAAGGACAAATATTCCTTGCCCACCTCCAACAGATGTTTATTATAGCTGTTCTTGCAGCTTCAAATAAACGACACTCCATAACAGCCCTACAGAACTGGACTCAGGTATCAATCCTTTTGAAAATCCTTCTTCTAAATCCAGCCTAATACTTATTTTGTGCAAGTAAGCTGATCAGTTGTCTTATCTCTGAAAAGTTAAATGTGACTGATCAATATTGTCTTTATAAAACCCTTCCTAAAAAGAAAGATCTTTTTGTTCCTCTTTAAAGCTTTCTTAATTAAAAAAATATCCCTTTTGTTGTTCTCTTACATTGAATTTTCCAATTTTCTATCCCTTTCTTAAACCAAACGCAGTTCAAGTGTAGCTGAAACTTCTCCATTTTTTCACAAAGGTTATTTCACAGGTCTTTCTTGCTCCTGTTTGCATTCACATATGTGCATATTGTTTACAGCAGAATACCATTTTTACTCATTGAGCATGATTCTCACATGCTGGATCCTTAATACTCTGACCAGGGTTGTTTAGGTGCACTCTTCACCCCATACTATCAGTTGACATTGATCACATGACAAAAATGAGAGGTGGCATAACACCACATAGAGGTGAAAATGCTCATTTATCGTCCCAAACTGAGTGTAGATCAACTGCTAATATTGGAAGATTTAAAAGAAACACACCATCTGTGCTTTAAAAATTCTCCTCCATCAGTTCTATACATTGAAAGAAACCACAGAATTTACTTAACCTTTCTGTACACCACATTAATTGAATTTATTTTATATAATTATTTTGAGGTAAATTGCCCTTTTTTTTTTTTTTTTTTCTTTCCACAGTTTGCAGCTAATTAGAAACAAAATGCACACTTTTTCATCTGTCTTGGTGACACCAAACTTCTTCGGGTAACTTAATTTTGTGAGAAAACCTCCTGGTGCTAGAGGATTTCTTTTTTTTGATAAGTTTTTCAAGTTGCTTTCAGAAAATATTGTTGAATAAAACCAGTTACTGGATATGCTGAATCCGATAACTCTCTTGAATCCGTATTTTTATTTCTTGTGTATGTTCACTTGGTTCACATTTAAATTTTCTCAACTTTCCCTTAGAATGTTTTTAGCAAGCTTAGTTGTTGATAGAATTTGTTGTCTATTGTTACAGTTTCTTTTAATGGCTTTGTCTGGCAACATTGTTGATATGTTCTGGACTGACAAAAGATATATCTGTACTGATGGGAAACATTCATAACAGTTAATGTAGGTCATGAAAATAAGTTATGGTAACAAGCAAGACATTTTTATTATCTTAGCTAAACATTTTTAGATTATAATTAATACAAGGAGGTTTGCTACTTCCTGAACTGAAGTTTAGGGTTTTTTAAGTTGTTTCCTCTCCTTTCTTCCTCCCTTCTTGTCTTTTTTTAAGCTTTAAATGCTTGACATAACCTGCAATATATTTAGTTGTACACAATTAATTCATTTCCTCACCTCAGTGAGAGTTGGAAATATGCACTGACCAACAATAAATGCAAAATGTCATTCATTAATTAGTACAATGTTTCCAAATCTCTTATTGCCTCTCTGCAATCATCATTTTTCTTATATTTTATGATGAGGTTACACCCACAATGCTCAATCGGGTGATAATTCCAATTTAGGAGGAAAAGGTGTATAGATTAAAAATATTCATGCGGGAACTGAAGATGCTTTGGACAACGACACAGCCCCTGATTTCAGGAGATAAATGTGTGGTCCAGTGGAGTAAAAACAGTACCAATGGAGAATATGCCAACGCCATTGTTCTGTTTCGCTTCTATTAGATGGCACTGTACCATCAAAACCAATAACAAACTAATTATTTTAGAAATAAAACATGCAAACATTCACACAATCTATCTTCTATTCTGGCATTACCCCAACTGCCAGAGGAAATATGTATCAGTAGATTTACAGGAATTATTAGAGATATATAATTTTGCAGTGCTATTTCAAATCCTAATGTTGATTACCGTTTTCACCCCGGGCATAATAAGCCCTGAAAAAATTACTCTGAAATATTATTATTTTGGAAATATTTTTTGAAAAATTACTTTGAATATTTGAAATAAATAGAAAGCTATTAATCTATTTTTATTTTCCATTTTAGAACTAATGTGATAAAAATGGCCAGAAAACAAAATTCCCTTTCATGTATGCCCATTGGTTTCATTTGTTTAGTCTGATCAGGACCAATGTTCTGTGACACTAGGGACCAATCGCATACCATAAATGGTTGATAATCAAAGAATCACTGGCACTAACAATCTGTGTAATCCATAATGTAATCCATAATGTATTACTGTGAAATACTGATTTCTATATTTAGCCTTTTTTTCTATTCACATTTTGTCTGTCAACAGACTCTTGTTTTTACATATTTGTCCATTTTAAAGTATTCAAAATATCCCCTAATGACGTTGTACCCAACTCTGTTCTCTCTGAACTTGCTGGAAAAAAACCAAAGTCTGGGACTGACTTATTGGACAAGAGGACATAGAACAAATGTTACTTCTCCAAGGAACCTGTCAAAACATATACCTACTAAATCTACAGACACCATGAATATACCTACCCTTGCCATTGTCTTGACAGAATCTTGTTCCCAGTAAGCACTAAGGGCTGGCAAAAGAAGTTCAGTATAGCAGTCACCCTGTATCCTCTCATCTAGTTCTTTGAAGTTCATAATTTAGAGAATGATTATGATCCAGGCTTGTACCATATTCTTTAAAGATCTGCCACTGTACCATCTTCCTTACATGGGAAATGTTTGGGTTAAAAAAAAGTAATGAAAAAAGGCTTTTTCTTTAGAGAAAATAATGGTCTGCATCTGTGGAGCGTGTATAAGCACAGGTGTAATAATTTTTTTGTGTGCATGCACATGATAAGAGTTGAATGTGATGTGAATTCTCCCCTATTAATTAGTCAGGGCTTTTCACTTGTCCTGACTGTGGACATATGAAGTTCTCCACCACCCTGGCCTATGAGACAACTTGTGAAAAGGAAAGGTCTGAAACATGAACACGTTTTATGCACTTTTCACACTGTCACTGTGACTTTTGCCACGTATGGGAAGTGCCTTTAAAATAAGTGACTGCCTGCAGCTGCCTGCCTTCCTTTGTCACAGCTGGGTGGCTCACTTCATGGGCTTGAGAAGGCTGTAGTAAAGGTAGGGCAAAGAGGTATAAAAAGAAGTAGTGTTGCAAAGCAAGAATACGTCTTGTTTCAGTTCTGTCAAAAGATTCTGGAAATCAAAGGAAAAATCTATGGCCTTGAGCTGAGTATACATCACTAGGTTTTATGGCCTCTGTGTTACTTCCTGCCCAGTTGTGTCTAATTAATGACAAAAGAATGTATTTTATGATTATGATGATGCAAAGGTTCTCTGGTTTGCTCAGACTAGTAATAAAACTGTGTCTGCTGAGAATGGAGAAAATGGATCGAATGACAAACGATCTCATTCATTATTACCTGAATTTGAACAATTTTGAATTAAACGTTGGCAGTTAGTGTATTTTAGGAAAGGAATACCTATTGTGCACAACCTGCAGCATTTACTGTTGTTGGATCTGATCCTGGTTGCTGCCAGAGCAGTAAAAGGTACTCTGAGATGATATTAAATGGAGCAGCTGAGCATTTTTTGTGGAGTTGGAACCCTGTGCAGTAGGTTTGGGAGGGAACAGAAACCAAAAATATGGCAGGGGAGAGAAAGGTTCTGCTAGACTGATGCACTGACAAGTTCTGCTGCAGACACCTCAGAGGCTGTAACTAGCTCTTGTAATGTGTAACAGTCCAGAAGGGACCCAAATTTGTGAGTGAAACTTAAGGGCTGTGTCCAAACAATTCTCTTACAACGTTCTTGGAGGTAACTTCAAAGCAAAATTCCTTGTCTGCCATAGCAAAATCAGCCTCCCTAGAGTACCAACTCCAGGAAGCTCAGTACTGATGCTTTCTTTTTTCTTGCTTAGCTCAGCTTCAGCTCCCTCCAGGGTGTACCATTACACAGCCTGAACAATGTTATCCTCAGTGGTTGAGTCAGCACCAGACATCACTGAAGGCCACGTGGCAGATCTCATGCCGCTGCTCTGGCACCACGTCCCAGCACATCTGTGCTACCAGATGAGGTGTGCTTCTTCGTTGGTCAGCGATGAAATGACATGGATTGCAGTCCAGTGATCCCAGACGACCCTAGATAGAATAGAAAGAACTTAATCCTGGACCACATAGATCTGAGGTCAGAGTCCTAATTCTCAGCCTTCTGAAAGTGAGACAGCTCTCGGCTTTTTTTTCAATTTGCCCTAGTTGACAACTTTGCTATCACTAATGACATGAGTATGTTTTAACCTAGTTGAGAGGGACTATTTCAGCTAAATACTATCTTATTGCTTGCTCTGCTTAAGATCAGAAAAAAATTGTTATTCTCTAAGTCTCTCGAAAAAAAATAATAATCCACAGTATACTGAAATTTCCAGTGACTAGAATCTAAGATGAGATAATGGCATTCCTTTTTCAAAATAAATATAAAAAACATCTTTATGTTTATTTATACCTAAGGTGAATCAAGGGATTTGATTAAATTACTCATCTTCTCAAGCAATGGCATGAAGATAAGACAAATTATAAGACATGACATCTGATAGTCTCTGAGCGAATGACACCAGAGTAATAATCTCCACAATTTTGACTTCAGCTGAAATTGTGGTGTTGTAAATTATAAAAAATTAACAGTAGTAACACAGTTTTAGTTATTTGTTCTGTACTGGCTGCTTTGGAGCCTGATACAAAATTAGAAGCTTCATCAGCCTCCATTATTCAGCCATATATAATTCATAAAAATTTCCTTATCAGAAAAAAAGCTCTGTGCTTAAGTGTATGGCAAATAATCGTACATGTTTACAATGTGCCATGCGGTAATGAATTGATGATCATGCTTTGTACTTTAGTGCTCAGAATAAGCAGTCAGATCAGGAGTTCATTACCTGAGCCACTTCACAGGCTCAGTCAGAAGTCTTTGATGGGAATTTAAAATTAACTCAGTGGGAATAGCAGAAACGAGGGCTAGAAGGAGAGAAATTAAGGTCTTAAAAACTGTTGATAATATTGACTAATTAGGAGTGCAGCTTGATGATATTATCCTGTTTATTAACGATATAAATAAAGATATTTGGAATGTTAGCAATTTTAGATGGCAACTTGGTGATTTGTGTGTTCTGTGGTACCTACCTTGTAATAATATTCCTATTAACTTTACATTGTTACAGCAATATTATCAGTGCCAACTCTAGCCATTTCAAAATAAAAGAAAAACCTTCCCACCTGATACTCTTAAATTGATTAAAACATTGTGAGACTATAAATAAACACAGGAGTCCTTTTTACCTGTCTTAAAACAAAACAAACTACATTTGCAAGTTGTCTCCAAATCTGTGAACTTTTTGCTCTTCCCTGAAGATTAGATTATTTAGCAATATAAAAGCAACAGCAGTGAGGGCTTTAGCAGAAATGGCTTTCCTAATGATTAACACTGCTGATATCACTAAGAGAGCTGAACCTTATTTTAAGGCATGCCTTGCATTATACTAAACACAGTTGTCAATCTACTAATGGCCAAACTAATTTTTTTATAATTACTTGTTATCCAATATGTTGAGGTAACATGTTCTGCAGGTCAGGAGAACACCAGGCTCCAATTAAACCTCCCAAATGCCCCTCTAGCCTGGAAGTGCATATGGCTACTGTGCCTTTGGAGATCTCCACAACTGTCCATGTTTGCTGGAACTGTCTGAATTGAAATATTTTCCCTCAGTCAGTGTACCCCAAGCACCTCAATAGACTAAAGGACTAATTTACCAGGATTTCTGTAACAGTGTCAGCCCTGCGTGCCTCAGCTACTTTGCAGAACAAACAGAGGTTCCAGGGTGCGCTTAGTGCCCACCATCCGCTGTGCACACACAGCAAAAGTGTCCGCAGGTGGGGGGCTCAGCAAGTGCTCAAACCCTCCTGGGAGGAGAGTGTGAGCTCTTGTACCAAGCCTCGCAGCCTGGAGGGCTCCGGCTGGGCTGACCATGCTCTGGTGTGGTGCAAGCAGTGATGCCAAGCTTAGCTGTTCCCAAGCACCAGGAGGATGTTTGGGACCCCAGCTATGACCAGACAGCAACACGGATGGTGAACACACAGATAACAAATTCACAAACACACTAAAGTCCTTATTTCCTCTATTTCACTACTGATGGAGAGACAAGCTAAGTTCATCAGATAGCTCACCCTGGTTTATTTGTGACAAAGTTCATATCTGACCCTCTGCTCTTGGAGATGGAGCTCTGTCCAGTGCAAGGTGCATCTCTACACTGAGCCAAGAGCCTGCTTCCCAGCAGGCTGCTTGCCAGCCTTTTAGCTCCAACCTGCCATAGTGATAGCTTTAAATAGGCACTTAGATCCCAGCTGAGAGTGAGACTTCATATGAGGTCTATTAAGCTGAGACCCATTGCTAGCTATTATCATGCCTTTAAGTGTTCCTGTATCAGAGCCAAACATTGATTTGATAGTTCATGTATCAGACTATACCTCAGTTACATCAGAAGAAACAAAGGCATTGGAATTTGGCCAAAAAATTTCAACTTCAGGACCTGTAGTTACACATAGTGCATGTTGACGTGCTATCCATCCACAGCTTCTACTGGTGGCAGAGGGACTTGAAGTGCTTGTTAACTTTAAAAATCAGACTAAAATTATTTAGGTGCTTTATCATGGATTTAGGTGCTTGCCTTTGCTCTCAGATTACATATTAACCTTTTCAAAGGGGAATGAGAAACACTCCACTTTTCCTACCACATATAAAATACTCAATTAATAATAGAAATGGCAGTGAAGTAGAAGAAAGCCTCCTCGGCTAAAGTCCTGAAAGATTTGTGATGTAGTGTTAGCCATTTGTTCATAGCAAAAGCTAGAGTACAAAGTTGGCTGAACAATGGATGATATTGCTCTTGAAATGTATGGCAGAACTTCTTTGCTCTTCTCTGCTGGAAAGTACACTTATCCCCAGACACCTGCAATTAGAGTTCACAAAGACATACGGCTCACTTGGCATCCGACGGTCCTTTGTTTGGAGCCACAGCTGTGGTTCTAAGAAACAAATCCCACAACATCAGGCGAGTCCAAAGTTTCCATGTATGGCTTCCACCAGAGGCAGTTCTCTTGTTAAATATTTAAGCACAGAGAGTTCATGTTCTATCACGAATATGAGCACCAACAATTATAGTTACAGGAAGGAAGCTGCAGTGATAGCTTTTCCCTTATCATTTTTTGCCTTGCCAAGACCTGTATGCCTCCAATGGAGACAGCACTAGCTATTTTTCTTTTTCAGTCCTTAGAGTCACTATTATGCGGTCCATTTAAGGACTTGACTGGTTTTCTGTATGAGAGATGTTATGAGAACGACTGAAGTCCTGCAACTATGAGGTCTTTTGTTCTGTTGCAAAATGTTTTAGGATCCATCTGCAGGCTAAAATAATCTAGATTTTAGTGAGTCTGAGTATTAGTTGACATAGGTTTATAGATGTGTGGTTACTTCTATCTACCTATGATTATAATCCTGCTCATCATCTTCCAGGCATGAAAGCAGGAAAAATTGGTCCTTTCATATCCGCATCAGAGAGAAAGTGGAACTCACATCATTCTTTCCCTTTTTGGTCTTTGAAGTAGTTGTACTACTTGTCTGCCTTCTAGTCTTTCAGATGCCACAGAGGACACAAAAACATACTTTGTTGGAGAGAATCATAAATATCATGGCAACTTCATACCAAGATAGCAGCGTGTTTTAGAAGAACCTGTGAAAGCAGTAAAATCTTTTGAACAGGTGTACCATTACTAGAAAGAAAAGAAAAAGCAGAAGGCAGGTGTTTTATTAATGATACGGCTTTGTATGTCTCCTTTGTAAAAATAATAGCATGTATAAGATACATCCCATCTAACGTCCCAGGAGGACATTAGGCAATTGTTCTCCTGCTGCAAGATGACTTTCATAATCTCAAATACTCTCTCTATATATGCACTTACTTGTGTTTTAAAGTAGTTCAAGAACATAGCTTGTATTGATTGATTTAATCCTTGCTTTGGTGGTGGCAAGGAGTCATATAGGTATAGCCTATTCCTTTAGACCTGGCACATTAAACTTAGCACGTGTGTGTGTGTGCCTCTAAAGGAGAGGCATTATTCCTCTGGCCATAGGCAATGATCATTGACTGAACTTCAGAATGTCTTTCAGCACTAGTAGGAAATAAATATAGAACCTAATCCTTCAGTTTCCTCCATATATTCCCGCAGAATCAGGGCTCCATTGGGAGGAAAAGAAACCCCTACACTCTTCATACTCTTTTCACGGGAGAATTGAACTGAAATATTCCCAAAGAACCAAATTTTTCAGTTTGTTTGGTACTTTGTTCACTGAAAGTCTTACTAATGTCAATGGAGCCATTTAAACAACATGCTACTTAACATGAACAAAAGTAATAGTGTCTGACTCATAAAGAACAGGCTTTACATATCTCACTAACATCAAAAAAGTATATAAATGGTAACTCTTAGGTGGGGTGTATGGAGAGAGGCACAGTACAGTCGGCACATCTGGATACCACCATTCATTATATATGTTAACTGCTTCTTGGCAATCATTCCTACAAACCTTATTAGGGATTGTTTTTTTCATGTTTTAGACGTAGAAGACTGCACAAATGGAAAGCAGTCAACAACTTTCACATACTTCAATTTGGAATGATTTGAATGGTGTGGCTGCAGGTCTGGGCATGTGGACAAATCGTGCAAACCAAAGCAAACAGCCTAATGTGGCTTTAAACATGAGTTTGGAAGGATGAAGTATATGTAGACTACATTAAAAAGCAACCTTGGGAAAGGTGAGAAAAACATCCTGATTCATGGTGTTAATATTGTTATTGGTATTATAGCTTTCAGAGGTTGTGGTGAGTGCTATATTTGTAAAATCAGACCTAATACATGTTGGCTCATTATTAGCTTATATTATTTACAATCTTTGCATAATGAGAAAGCAAAAACATTTACAGGGATGATAAATCAGTTATCACTGGCAGGTATGACAATTTATGTATTGTCATACTTATAAGTATGTTTAATGTTGGCATAGAAGCTTAGTTCAGTTGCAGTTCTTATTAGTTCTTATTTTCTTTCAAAAATCTGCCTGCCAACTGCTAGAGGTAGCTGGATCCAGTGGGGTGCTTTCCGTGCAGTCTGTGGTGGTTCCACATTCCCAGGTCCAGCTGGTACCACGGTTGAGTGCGTGTTCCCAATGGCATCAAGAGGCCAAGAGGCAGAAAGCTGTGTCTGTACCAGCATCCACACAAACACATACAGCGCTCACAGATGCGATGGACACAGTGGCCCCCTCCTGTCCCTCTGGTCCGGCTGTGGTCTCCCCCCCAAACGATGGCACCCAGCCCTGCGGGCTCCTCCAACCCACTGCCACTCCAGCCTCCCCTCCAGCTCCCCCCGCACACAGACAGCACACCCACCCTCTGCAGTGGGAAGTAGAAGTGTTTAATAAGAAGATCAGGCAGAGAGCTCAGTCAGGCAAGTGTGCTGACCCATGTACACTTTGGCCACTTTTGTCCTTTTTCCCCTCTCTTTTCCTATGCTTGTTCCTCCGATTCACCCATGATCCCTCCCTTTGGTCCTTTCCCTAAACATCTCATTGCATATTTCCACAATAACCTTAGAACATCTCAAAATAAATTTTATGTAGTCCCAAAATTCTCTTCCACCTGCCTTCCATAATAAGCCCTTTAAGCCTTTAGGTAATCACCCCATCAGTTTGCACAGCCAATTGGAGAGGGTTTCTTCAGTTGGCTGCTGTCGCCCAAGACTGATGGGGCAAAGATCAGTTGGTGTATAGACTTCCTCCCAAAGACTCTTGCTGATTATCTCCCACTCTTCTGACTGAAGTCTTTCATACTCAAGAGCCAAACTCTGCTCTTTTGTCACATATGCTCAATATGAGATATATATCTGCTTGTGGTAGTTGGCAGTTTTAATGTCAGCACCTGCCTGCACTTACTAGAGAATTATGTTACAAGGAGAGTCCTAGCAATGAAAGTAATGAAAAGGACAAATGAGTTTTTATCTTTCATTGTTGAATGAATTCCAGGAAATTAAGACATTTCTATGAAAGATTAAAATATTAGAAACTAATGGGGATAGTTTTGTTTGAAAAATAAAGTCATTTAACCTTAGAAAAATTAATTAGGTACCTTTTAATTTAGAAATTTAAAAGAAAAAAAAAATTGAAGTTCTCTTTTCTTATTCCTCATTTTCAAACACTAAGTATGAAATGACCAGTTCACTTATTTTAATACACTTAAATTTTTAAATCCAAT
The DNA here is from genome assembly GCA_013400755.1 of Pelecanoides urinatrix. Taxonomy (NCBI): domain Eukaryota; kingdom Metazoa; phylum Chordata; class Aves; order Procellariiformes; family Procellariidae; genus Pelecanoides; species Pelecanoides urinatrix. The sequence continues at coordinate 63,262 of VZTQ01015887.1, read as the reverse complement.
CAATCATTAAACTTACAAAAGTGTAATCCTACTAACACGAAATTATTAGGCTTACATTCTTCTGAGGACTAACTGTGGAAAATGAAATAACTGGGACAGGACAGGCTGCAAAATAAGGGTGTCAACAGAGTAGAGTAGCAAAAATTAAAAAGAGGTGAGAGTGAATGTCTTGCCTGCACTGTGCATTTGGCCAGGCTCTGAGCACAGGCTGGGGACAAGGCCAAACACCTAAGCAACCGCTGGTATCCCCCAATTCACACCCACGCAGCTTTGTACCTGAGTTGGCAAGCAGTGACTAAGCGCTGAGAGCCAGCTGGCTATCGACTGAAAGCAGTGGGTGCCTGCCTGAGTCCTCCTTCCTTTGGGCTTGCCTGCACAAAGACAAAGGGGTTGGTTCCCTCCAACTTGGGGATGGAGGTGAGATCACACAGCCCAGAAACTGTTTAAGATGCTTAACACTACACCTCCCCGCTCAGGTTTCTGTGTAACTTCCTTCCATTCCTCCAGTTAAGTACTGGAGGGCACACAGGCTTGCCCAGGAGGCTGTTTTGTCTCTGAGCTGCAGCCCTTGATGCAGATTTCAAGCCCTCAGCTGAGGAAACTCATCCCATGTTTCGGAATTTGCGGTGTGTTCAGTGAGTCCCAGGCAGAGGGTGATTTAAAAAGTTTCTCCTAGTTACAGCTTGCCGGGGGAGACTTGTGTGGCAGCTTATCAGCCATGTAATGTAAACATAGGTTTGGCTACACTGATATGAGGAATGAATATCAATGAAAATAAAATCACTGTGGAAAAAATATATACCATATACCTATCCACAACAGCAATTTTGAAGACTGTTTCCCTCCTATAGATGTACAATCTTTCTTTTCGTATTTTCGAACTCACTGGAAAAACTAGAAAGCAAAAATACACATCTTTGAATGAAAAAATCTCTCACATGTTCCTATACTACATAAAGAGCATGTGAATTTGAAGTGAAGCAATTCTTTGAGCTCTGCAAATTTAAAATAGTTAGTTAGGTTCATTCATGTGTGAATTTAGTGAAGTTTTGAATTAATATAAGCCTTTGTGAAACTCATAAATCATCTGAAGTCACATTTTCATCAGCATCAACTTAACAGTATTACCCCTGAAGTCATAAAGATAAGAAACTTAAACTGAATTTATATACTAAATTGTACACAGAATATTGTGAAAGCTGGTGCAACATTATCTAGCCCTCTGCAGCAAAAGAGAAATGATTTAACCCTCAAATTTTGTTAGGAGTGTAGTATAGAAGTTGAAAACATAAAGCTGTGAATTTTTTTTTTGGTTCTGTAATGATCATTATTGAGCAAGTGGAAATGAATACTGTGAATGGGAAGTTCTAATTAACTGCTGTCAAAGTGAACTTTTATACTGTTAAAATTTCTGTGGTTAACCAGTGATTCAGTGAAGGCAAATTTTGTAATGTAACTGGAAAGTTATTAAGTATCCTGAACTTCCCTTGAAGAACCTCAGCACTTTACAAGATTGGCTTTTCCATTTTTTGGCATTTTGCATTAAAAGGAAACAGCGTATATTAAAGGGCCAAGGAAATATGGCAGAGAAAGCAAACAAAGCTTATAAGCCATAGAAATTTTTGATATATGTTGATAAAAAACTGCATTTAGCAACAGAAAGCACTTGTTAAAAAATCCTCTCAGGCAGTGATATTTGTATTTTACAATAGAAATGGTATCTATCATGGAACATCACATAAACATACAGCTGATGCACCATGGTCACCTATTGCTTTATTTTATCATCCAGCATGGCTCTGAAAGGAAGATATGACATTGAAGAGGAGCAAATCACGTAAGTTTAAATACAAGCCTGGATGTAAAGTACTTTCACTTTAAACCCTCTGGGATCTTTAATACCTTCATCTGCTCCCTCATATGTAAATTAAAAACAACAGAAAAAGCCTTTTCTCCCTTCTGGTACATTCTAAGGAATCAGTATCTTCTGTTCACAAAGCACTTGAACATGGTAGAAGCTCAAGTATTAAAGTGATGAGAAAAATATAGGAAATTATGTTGACCGAAACAGAATTGAACTCAGTAGACAAATCCACTGAGTCTATTAGAAAATTTTCTGCAATACAGATGAGAAACACTGTTGGTGATCTACCAATATATTTATTTTCACATTAGTGTGTGTGTTGATAATATATAGCACAAAAGGCACATTCTTCTCTTCAAAGAAACTGACACTTATTTTATTCAGAATAGTTTTCAGATTTAAGTGAGTTTTTATTCTTTTTTCCTTATCTTACTGAAAGGTTTCTCCTGTTTAGCATGTATTCTATAATATCTTAGTCTTATTTTGTCTGTTAAAATAGGTCTTTATTGGTTAGACCTTTACAGTTTTGCCAAAGCTTATGCTTTATGATTCTGACCGGGGAGTAAGACATCTTTCCTCAATGTTACACCAAGTGTGTTATCCAACAGCCACAAGACAATACTCATAGTTCAGCAGACATACCCTTATCATACAAAGAGTATAAAACAAATTGGCCAGGGTCTTTTAAGACTGTAGTTTCATAGATACGTTAATAAACAGCAGGTGATCTTTGCTGTATCCCATGCAGCTAATTCATAAATCACAAGTTCAGCAAGATTTAACACTGTGGAAAAGGATTAATAATCATGCCATATAATGAATAAACCAAACACTAAGAGGCAGAGAAAATAGCTCCCATGGTAAAATCACATAAGGTAATGTAAAAGCATGCAAGGGAACTTTGCGTCAGGCCTTTAATATTTTAATGTAAAGTAATACAAGAATGAGAAATAGCTAAGAATGCTGCTGAAGATGTCCCTGGAGCAGGACAGAGCTTATTCTACTGCCCTTACTTTTCTAGTAGGGTCTAGGGAAACAAGTTGGGGAAAATTATGCCCAACAGTAAAAAGAGAGGCTAAAAAGTAGCTCTGGAAAATATGATTTCTATTGTTGCAAAGGACTTTAAATTTTTTAACCTGAGAGTTCTGGTCCTTACAGAACAAGTGGATTAAGAGCTGACTGGTACGTAAGAGGAACCCCCCACGACCAAAGACAATTTGTAGATGTCTGTGATCTTTCAGAAATGGGAAAAAGTTTTGAATACGGTAAGCTAACTACAGGAGGCAGAGGCAATACTCCTGTGTAATCCCTTTATGAGGAAAGAAAAGAAGGAGAAAACAGGAAGAGCGCACATGGATCATTGTTCCCAAGAGAGACCAATAGACTTGCAGAGACAATTAGAAGGAAAGGGTATGTGGAACTTACAGTTCCTGGGTGACCAATACTGCAGAAGCAGTGGTCTGTTCTGTGGTCTGTGGACCAGTCTAACAGTCTAACCAGGGCAGTAACACCTGTGGCAGTTGGGAAGCTGTAGAACTGTGGAGCTCCTTGGACAGCAGCAGCAAGGAGAGCAAATAATGTGTCCTTTGTCCCTCTGCCCAGCCTTCTTCCCTCTGGGGATTACTTGAGACAGACCTAGCTGATATGTCTCAAGTAGAAAAAAACATCTGATTCGTAATGCAATGTGCAGTCTCCCACCGTACTTGCAAGTCTCTTAGAAACAGCTTTATCACCATCAGCTTGATAAATGAGGTGTATTCGAAAATTTAGAAAAACTGCGCCAAAAACATAGGTCTTCCAATGCTTGAAGGACCTCCTTGGCTTACACATCAACCAAAGAACCCTTAGTGCTGCTTATAGGAGAACACTTTTAAGGTGAAAAAAGGTGAATTGTCTTGCCTGTATCTGCATCCTTAACATGCATGCAAGGCAGTTTATGACATGCCCCGTTCTTCAACATCAGTAGGATGCTTTGATGAAGACTACTTGCTATTTACTGTTTGATGCAGGTTATATTTTAAATAAGTGTCATGGGATGTCCTCAGCTGGACTTAGATTCCCTGGATATGAAAGCATTTATTACCCAAAATATAAATTCATCTGCTCAAGAAATTGACATTTATTTCAATATAAAATACATTTTGAATATAACACAGTTGCTACACTGCAATGAATTATATTTTCTACATATAACATGGTAAGATTAGTTCCTCCATAATTGGTATCACATTGAGATTCTGCTTTAAATATTTACCTGTGATCAAAAGGTTTATAATCAGACTAAAGCTTTTCATGTTCATTCTTAGCTCTGCAATGATTGTTTTTTCTCAAGAAAAAAATGGTGAAACAGCCTCTGGCCATTCTTGAACACTGGGGACTTTTTTCTTATCTCACAATTATTTTTTTTCCTTCTAATTTTCTTTTACTTTTTACATTTACAGGGCATTTGTTCTCAACAATGAATGACAGCATTAAAATAACCTAGCTTTTGATTAACTATTGTATGTCATTATACCTGACAATCTCAAACTGTGTGCACATTGTGAGGCTTCTGTTTTAGAAACACAGAAACCATGAATGGCAGAAGAATATCCTTGCAGTTAAGGTATTGAATTGGAAGAGAGAAGGCACTGAAATAAGAACATCCTTGCCTCTGCATGTCTGCATATTTTCCCCCTGTGCTCAGGTGAGAACTGGATACCTACCTCTTCCATGTACCTTTAAAAGTTTGTTCTGAAACATAACCAGAACTCAAGCTTAAGAATTCAGGTCTTATTCTAAGGGGATCTACAGCACAGTGCTGTAGGTTTTGGTCTGTAGACAAATTGCCATTCTTCATCACATTCTCTCTGCCTCTTAAATCTACTAAGCAGAGTTGTTAAAGCCCCTGCCTGTTATAATTTGGTTCAGCAGGAAGACTTGCTTCCTAAGGTGATAGATGAGTGATTCATCATCCATGTTGCTACAAGGTTTGAAGTTAATTATATCAAAATAAGTGGTGTGCCAGTGCAGCCTTACTCCTTCGCTCTGAAAATGTTCTGTGCCATAGCACTGATGATCTAGTAACCTTCTGCTGCTTTGTTTCTTTCTTTTTCCACTCCATAAAGATATCTTTGGAGTGGCAGTGGATCTTATTTACCAGGAGATTAGAAAGTACAGAAATATAGAATATTGCAGGATGAGAATGACACCTTAACGACTAAGAATTCATTCTTACTCCTATATTTTCTTTTGGAAGCAAAGCTCATATTTAAGTACTCTAAAAATAAATCTAAAGATTATTGGTATCTTTTTTTATTCTTGGTTTAATACTCTGTAGATTCTAGAGCTGCTTTTCATTCAATCTGTGCTCGCTTGTTCCTGTGGCTGAAATTTATACAAACAATTTGCAGCATAGCAGTAATCCCTTCAAACTTGTGCTTGTGTCATTAAACATTTATCTTTCTCCTCTTTGTTTGTAAAATATAAAGATCTCCTCCTCTCTCCTTCACCAAGATAATCTCATACAATTTAATGAAGCTGAGAGCCCTATTTATTAGACAGCTTGGTCATAAGTATTATGACTGTACCACTACATAGTGACTGTTCTTAATGGTATTTTGCAAGGTAGAAAATGAGAATAATGATAGTCTAGACAGTTAAGACATGCATTCTTCCTAAAAAAATAATTCATTCATGAAGCATTAGCTTCATAGATAATGCTGTGAATTAATTTTTTTTCTGAAATGACTTATGTGATATTCATTGATAATAATTAGCATCTTCTGCTACCCCTGATTGTCCTTCACCGCTTCATTTCATAGGTAAAATCATTAGGTACATCACAACCTTAATGTCTGAGGGAGTCAGCAAATACTGCTAGGCACTTTACTCATTTTTTGGCCTCCCACTTGGTATTTTGATATCAACACAGTCTCTTAGCCACTATGTAGGAAGCATGAGTGAGAAGTAACCTCAAGTATTCTTCTTGAGCCTTTAGGAGATCATTCTTTTGTTCCTTTAACACAGCTTTTGTACTACAGCGTCCATTATTGTACCTGGAGGGGCTTCCCCAATGGCACCACTTGGGCTGGCACAGGCTCTGTGTCATGTAAAGAGAGGTAAAGCATAATGTAGCTCATTCCTTGATGCTGGAATAATTTCTAAGGATCCAATTCCTCCCACACAGGTGCAGCAGGAACCATCCACTCTTTTCACAGAGCCACATCAGTCCACTTAGACTTCTTTTCTTCTCATTTTCCCTCTTCTCCCACTCCAGTTCTGAGCCCAGCGCTAACTCTAATGACATGCGTTCCTCTGTAGGATACCAACTGCTGCTAATCACAGAACCTACCCAGTTCTGACCTCCTCTGAGCTCTCACTAGAGTCTATTAAGAATTTTGCCATAATAGCAGAAGATATATGTGAAAGCAAGGACAGAAATGTATCAGTTTAGGTAAGATGTAATTACAAAGATTTTTTGAGTGGGACACAGACTTTCTGGTCAGAATAAGAAGACCCAATCCCTAATCATCAGACAGATTTTTTTCCTAATACCACAAATTATTGCAATAATGTAAATTGGCTTCTCCCCCAGCTCCAGCTTTTCAACAGCACCGCATAATTTTAGCCCTTGTTTTTGTCTCTGCCCCTCTCTGATTTAATCCAAGTGTAGTTCTTTTTTCCTTTAGAACAATTTCACCAAAGTATCTACTACATATTCTCTCTGAAGGCAAATCTGTGACCCTTTTTGGGGCACCAGTCCCCGTTCAATGTCCAGCTGAACCCTGCACTGCTCCCTTTCCCCATTCTATTCCCAGTGCTTATGCCTACTGTCAATAACTCTTTCCTCCATGCCTTGAAGTTCCTTTACATTCATTTATCTGATAGCATAATTCCTTCCTCCACATTTTCTACACTTTGGGGAAACAATCTCAGTTAAGTTCTAGACTACATAGTATGGGAAATGAACAATACTATTTTCTCTGCTCCTGGGATTTCCAAAGCGGGTTTATTCTGGACAAGAGTGAGGTTAAGAAATGTTTTTGAGGCTGCATATAGCTATCTTTGGGTAGAAGTTTGTTTACAATTTTTCAATGCATTTTCACAACAGCGTAAGGGATGCTTTGTGAAAATCAAACTGACACAGTCACGTGTCTTGTACAAAGGCAACTTTCCTTTTTAAAAAAATCTGTAATTTCACTGTCAAACAACTCTTCATGGCATTTCTAAAAACGAACACTTTAGCAAAATTTTAATTTTAATTTTAACTTTTTAAATTTTAATTTTAATTCTATGTGCATTGTCTGCAGAGTATGTCAGTAAGTTTCTGGCAGTTGAGGAACCTAATTTTTTATGCTTTGTTAGTGAGCAAAAGATGGAGCTATATTTTAAAGTCAATATTAAATCCTTTATAAGTTATATTTCCCTCAAGTATTTCTTCTTTTACAACTGTTTTTAACATTTTTTTAAAAAATGTTATTGGTCTTCAATGCTGAGGGAGATCTATAACAATATTTGTAATTATTTCTCATTGTGAGTTTCATTCTGTATATTTTATGAAATATAAACTTGCTCTCTTTTCATGATGAAAGAGCCAGGGTTATTATTTTGTAAAGCATGCAAGATGTTAGTGAAAGGATGTTTTGATATTGTTAACAGAAGAGACGTGTGTTTTTCCTTCTGCTCTGGTTTACTATGCAAAGGAAATCGTCATGCTGAAATACCACACCTCTGAGGTTACAATCATGCCATAAAAAAAGAAGTGCTGTGGAATATTGTATATCATAACCACTGACAATACTAAAAACAAACAAACAAACAAATAAATAAGTAAATAGATGTAATAAGCTCTAAGCCTACCAAAATTAAATCTAGCAGAAAATGCATTCCTATTACCAAAAAAAGTGGGTATCACTTGCTTACCTGTTCTTGTTTGTTTAGAGTACAGGACTCCAAACCATATGCCTTGCCTTCTTCCCCATATCCAGACCTTCTTCACTCAGCCAATCACCCTCTTGCTGTCTCCGTTGGCTACTACTTTTGTTTCTTTGCACAATATCCCTTTGATTCTGTACCTCACGCTAACTTGTCTCACTTTGCATTTCTCCCCTGTATGTTCTACTTTGTTCAAATGGGAAAGGTAGTGTTGTGGTTTAACCTGGCAGGCAGCCAAACACCATGCAGCCGCTCACTCACTCCCCCCACCCCGGTGGGACAGGGAGAGAATCGGAAGGGTGAGTGAGAAAAACTCGTGGGTTGAGATAAAGACAGTTTCATNAAACACAACACTAGGAAGAAATTTAACTCTAGCCCAGCTGAAACCAGGACAGGTAGAATACAATTTTATTTTCTTTTTTGTTCTTTGCATGTGCTTTCTTTCAAGCCCTATATGATGGTTAGAGCCCTCTTTCTTACCTCACTCACACTTATCTGACCTTCGTTTTCTTATAATGCTTGCTGACTTTTCAATCTCCAGCCCAAAGAAAACTAACCAACCTTATTATTGTCTCACTACATATATACACATAACTAAACATGGGATTATGCTAATATTTGGAATCATATCTAAATCTATGTTGCATTTTGAACTTAAGCCCAGATTAGTGATCATATTTGCTTTGTGCCCATCGTATGCAGATATAAATCCATTGAAGGTACAGTTTTTTAGGTAAATCTCTTAGCAACTGGGATAGAAACTCTGGGACATGTGGCAAAGACCTAAATATGTACCCCACTGAAGGTAGACTGATTTGGGCCATGCTATCAGTAACCATGATAAGCCTCTTTGAAGGACACTTGTGAAACCTCCACAAAGACCATTTGGATGGCTTGCTAAAGAATTTTAAAGTTACAGGTGATATTTCATTTGTTAGTCTTGAATATAAAGCAAATATCTGCTGTGACTCCACAAATAATAGCCCCTGAGTCAGTCTGTAGTATGTCTGTATAAAACAGCCAGGGCAGGTAAGGGAAGTCCTTCCAGGCTTTATCCAGAAGTGCCTTTAGCATAGATCCAGAGGGAAAATCAAAAGCACGTGGCCAGGGCACTGTGGTACGTCCACAGCCTCCAGCGATTTATGGCTCAGGGACTTCTTGAGCAAGAGATAATATCTTCATATTTAACAGTCCTCAATGGACTTTTCATCCCTGAATGTGCTATGTTACTTTTGAACCTGTGTACATTTACTATACAAAATGTCCCACAGAGGTTGCACAGCCATCACACTGTATGAGGAAATATGTCCTTGCTTTGCTTTGAATCTGCCTCTTGCTGGTTTATTTGATGTCCATTAATTTGTGTGTTGGAAGACACAGTGAGTGGGTCCCTACTCACCTTCTCAATGTCTTTCGTGATTTTGTGAACCTCTGCTGTATTCCCCCCAAGTTGTTCTTTTTCAGCCTGAAGTGTTCTCATCCTGGTCTTAATAAATCCAGTGGCTTCTTACACAGAAGTCATTCCATAACTTTAGACATACCTCTTTTTTTCTCTGTACTTTCCCAGCTGTGCTATGTCTTCAGGGAAACAAAACAGTATTCAAGATATAGGGCATCATGGGTTTATACAGAGGTATAACATTTTTTGGTTTTTTTTCTGGTTTTCCACTAATTCCTAAACTTTCATTTTATTTTTTTTAGTGGCTACTGAAGACTGAAATGATGTTTTCATAGTTCTGTCTATTATATTGTAAGGTCTTATTTCTTACAAATTCAAAATCAGTTTTTTTTCCCTGTTGAATTTTACATCCCTTTTCATGGAATTTCACCTGCCATTTTATCATTTTTGCTATTGGCACTCATCTTTCCCACTCTGATGATGTCAGTATCAAACTCTTCACTTCTCGAGGCTCAACCCTTGCCCATTGAGAAATGCCGAGACATTTTATATGAATATTTATTCACTGAACTCGAGGGGAATTTTTAACAGGTACTTTTTGTACATTTATATAATTAAATTTCTGTCTTTCTGTGTGTGAACTAATAGTAAGCATAATCTGTAATTTACTCGTGATTTTAGTAGACTCTAATAACACTTACTTTAGAAATATTAAATTAATTAATGATTAAGTGCTGCTAAAACTGTGAATGAACCCTAGACTGCTGCTAAACACATATAATCCCTAAGATATAAACCCTTAGACATAACATGATTTTTCATTATATGTTTTCATCCGTGTAGTAAGTAATAGAGTGGACCTTGCCATCGAACTAAGTCGCACCTTCATAGGTCTCTATTAAAATCACCTTTGACGGTGATTCTTTAAGTGGCCTCTAAACCATTCATTTGTGACAAAAGGTCCATCAGTGTCTATGAGTAAATTACAGTTCTGTACTATTGAAAAAGCTCAGTGAATAATGAGAGTTTAAAATCTATTTTAAGAATAACTCCAGCTTGCATAAAAGAAATACAGCTGGAATTCCCATAGACACTCAACCTCTTGGGATTCAAAGATTTTATGTCATGTATTTGTCTAGATTTAGAGCTAGATACTCATTATTATATGAACTGTCAATGAAGTACACAGAAAGTGACAAAGACTTAAGGATAAGTATAATCATTACCTAGTTATTTTCACATGGATATGTGGCTTGTGATGATGAGAATGACTGGACTGGTGGTCCTCATCAGTAAGTCAAGTAACTTCTGAATTAGAAGAGACCTCGCACTCTCCAGAATTAAGAGAGAAATGCTTTTGCAAGCATCAGTGAAAAATTAGAATAATTGATACAAGGCTTGCTGTAGTTTTTGCAGACGTTTTCTTATTGACCAGAGTGATGCAAGATGTCATGAACACTGTTCATAAACATATTTTTAGAACAGCTTTTTCAAGTGAAACTTGAAATTTGTTGTTGGCAGTGAATATGAATATAACTGATAAATATGGCTGATAAAAAAGCAGCAAAAATGTGCCATAACATTATTTTTACTTGTTATGTAAGTCACTCAATAGTGGTTTCATATCATTATCATTCAGTTCAAACTGAATTCATTGCCTACATTATTATTTTCGACACTACTTTAGAGCACTAGTAAGAATGTTTAGAAACATATATGATTTGAACTTTGGAAGTGTGTTCTTGTTTGTGACTGATGATGTAACACTAAAGGAGATATTAGTCTGTACAGTTTAACAGAGGGCAGAAAATAAGAGTGAATATTTGCCCAGTTCATATATTGCATGATACAAGATAGACTATAGCTAAACTGTCATTTGCTCTTAAAGATTGCACAAGGGGGTTCAGTTTTCCTTATTTATGAAAGAATTTTAGAATTACAGGTGATATTTTATTTGACCTTCTTGAATATAAAGCAAGACTGAAGCATTTATCCACAAGATAATTATCTCTATATTTTGTCATTAAAAAGATCTGAAATCGTCTCCTTTGTTATTAGTAGTTTAGTACATTAGTAAAGTCTATCTAGCTGCTATCTTACATGTTTGAGTACTTTTAAATTTTTTTTTTTTTTTAAGATCTTAAAATTAGCACCATTTGAAGTGGTGTTTATGAAAAATAAGTTCACTGTATGATAAAGTATAATAAATAATTGATTACAAATTCTCTGATCACATGTCACTCTAAAAACATATCCTACCCAAAGAAACAAGGCTAATATATTTAATTCTGTGAAACACTCTTTATTGTAAAAACCTTCACATTTTTATTTCAGAAAGCTAATTACATTAATCCAATTCACTCTTTTTTTCTGAAACCGTTTCCTTCTGTAAGTCTGCTAAGCATTGCTAATGGGATGATACTTGACAAATTACTGAGCATAGTCTGATTTCAGGAGAAATATTTTACTTTGAGGTATTTGGTAAAGAATGTTTATTACTCAGGAATTCTGTATCGGAAAAGTAGTCCATTTCTTAGCATTCTCATTCTATCCCTTTAAAAAAAAAAAACACAAAACTTGTGGAATTTCTTTGCCTATTTGCATTTAAATGCAGCAGTAGAAAAATATTTTCCTGAGTAAACAAGCTTGGAAAAATTTCAGAAACCTGATAAATATTGATTCTGTTAAAGTGAGGTTCCAAACCTTTGCCAAGAAAGGTTGGACCAGATGGTCCTTGGGGTGCCTTCCAACCTGTTATTCTATCATTCTATGATTCTGTGATAAATTCCAGCTGTAACTTTAGAGAGCTTTATGAATTGTTTTAGGGAAAAAAGTATCAGATTTATTGAAATCATTGTTATCATTAAACTACTTTGAAGCTTATGATAACTGAAAGCAGCAGAAATGTTTACCTGAGAGAAAAACACAATCAATGTCAAGAAAAATAACATGCATTTCTCTAAAATGCTCCTTTAAAAAAGATTTATCCCTTACTTTTTTACAGCCATCTTTCCCCCAAAGGGGGAAAAAGAAGAGGCCAAATATGCTACCCCCTCTAAAAAATATGTGAGTTTGAGCTCATTCCTTCACCAATCTCTGCAGACATCTGTTCAAATTCATTTGATAAGTAATTTTTTTTAGGAGCCTTGTTCCTTCCCAACTCCTGTGATACGCAGGCTTTTAGAGAGAGCTTTCAGGCTAATGATATTGATTTCACTCCATTGATTGAACCTGCCCAAACCGTATGTTATCCACCCTGTTATAAACACATCATTTTGAAGGAGAAATCATAGTTAAATTCTAATAAAGAATTGCCTGAGACAGAAAGAACTGAGCTTAAATTTGAAACTTTTTTCTTACATGTTGAGCTGCCTAAAGCTGCTATCTCCTTTAATTTTTCATCCAAGATTCACAAATAGCTTTTATCTCATACACATAAACACACTAGACTGTTTCCTCATATGGATATTCTTTCTTCTGTACACAGACAAATTGATTTCTCAGTATTTTATTGCAAAAATTTACTCTGAGTGAATGAACTCAGATTCATGTGGTCCAATGGCAAAAAAAAACCAAACTATTTTTGTTTCAAGAAGTATGCTTTCAGAAAGATACCGTGGCTGGTAGTTGAATGTATGATTTTGAAGCTACATTGTAGGCTCACGAAGCAGGATAAATGATACACATGAGGATGTTGCAGTTGGATCAAATCTTTTTACCCCAGAAGTTTTCATGTATCTTGTCTCCAACAGCAGCCAGATGTGGATGTCTAAGAAAGGTATTCAAGAAACTGTGCCAGTACAGGCTGATCTCTTCTCTCATACGCATCTATAGAAGTTTAAGGACTTCCTGTGTTGCTACAACCAGCCTGTTTTGTGTTTAATGTTCCCTGATGGGTCAATCTTCCAGCAGTTTTCTGATTTTAACACACAACATCCTACAGCAGGGAATTTCATAGTTTAATGTAAACTGTGAGAAAAGGTTATATCACTTTTAAGTCTGGAGGTTGCTAATTTCACTGGGTACCACCTGGCAGTTGTGTCATAAGAAAGAGATTCATCATATGCACATTCTCCATCCCTTCTCTTGGCCCCTTCCCAGCTGAGGAGTCCTAGACTACTTAGCTCCTTCCTAAAGGGGAGACAGGAAGATGTTTCATATATTTTATCACTCTTCTGAAANGAGGAGTGATCCCCCTTGCACCCGGCGCCGCAATAAACATACCTGCTTTATAACTCTTTGTGAGTTATAGAGTTTGTTTCCATGCGTCACTTCAGTAGCTTTATGCAGCTGCAGCTAAAGTGATACTAAACTTTAAGACTGCTTAACTAAAGCTGTCATGACTTCACTGCAAAGTCAAACCAGAGACTACAATGTAAAGCTTCTCTGGCAAAACAAACTTCCCATATGTCATGATTGTCTGCTACAATGGAGTTCTTGACATTGCTCTCCAAAACATTTCGAGATTAAAGCCCGATTTTTAAAAGTAAGCATTTGTTCACGGGAGATCAACCTTCATTTTTCTAGATGCATTAAGCCTGAAAAATTCACACCTACAAAATGAACTTCAAACACAACACATTCTGCTTCCAGGCACCTACTCCATACACAGTACCTGATTTAAAGCTCAATTCCAATTAAAAGCTTCAGGCCACAATTGCACATTCAAGGTCACTATGCCAGGAGTTCCAGATTCCAATGGTAATACTTGGTGTATGTTTGAAGTTGCAGGAATTAATATATATTCAGTCTTTTTTATGTGCTGGCCCTGAAGAGGTGACTGCAATCTCTGTAGTAGAAACATAGAACTGAGCCTAAATGTTCTTAATTCATATAAACAGATTGCTCTTTTTTGTCTCTGTGTTCTAATATTAATTAATAGAAATCTGTCATCGATTTATTTTGAAAGAGCATTGTAAATGTAATTTTTGGAAGCCTAGATTTCTTACACTTTCAGAAAGCAGTCAGACCTGTGAAACTTTGAAATCACAGAGAAAACAGCAGAGTGAATAAATAAATTTCTCTTTTCCTTGTGTCTCTGAAAGCTATTTTGATTGGTTTTTTTTAAATATGTTTTGGAATTGAAGGTGAATCCTTCAACAGAGCAAAATGTTCCCTAGGGTTAAACTGAAGAGAATACTTTGGTGGGGTGGGGGGGTGGGGGATGCTGGACTAACAGTCAGCTGTATGCCCTTCATGGAGATACAAAACCTCTCCTTGATTACTTTAGTGGGTTAACATTTTGCAGATAGAGTGAGCTAGCCGCAAAAGAGAGGGTCTCTCCTGTATTGTAGGGACTCCAGGGTAAATAAAGACTTGGTGACCTTCAGAAACATGGTGTAGGCCATAAAGACTAACAACAGCTTGAAACAGTGGCAAGTCTACGGGAGTAACAAGTTGTATGAAACAGATCGTAACTTTCCGAAGAACAGAATCTTGTTCAGCAACGGGAAAGTATTTGAAGCCCTACAGGAGCATACAAATTAGCTTCACAGGTTCCTGTTGCTCAAGGCTATCTCTTATGATTTATTACAAATCACAGGCCCTTAATTCACACCTTGCTACTCCTCTGTTGAACGTCTGTAACCTGAACTTGACTAAAACGTAACTTGGATAAAATACGCTTTCTAGGACGATGTTCCAGGAAAGCATCTAACCTTGTTTTGTTCGTTAGACACGGACGAAGTTGCAGCAGTGGTGGGAAGGGCGGGCTGCGCAGCTCTTCAGCTGCAGCTGTGTTTTTAATGCAGGATCAGTTGCTGTTCCTCACTGTGCTAATACAAAAGAGGGAATGGAAAAGACTTTCTGGTAAATCCATGCCTAGTTAATCACTGTCATTGCTTAGAAGATCCTTTATTTCCAGTTTGATTTTGTCTGGCTTCATATGCCAGCCATGTGCCTTTCTCAGTAATATTAAATACCCATTAGCACTCAATGTGTTATTAGAGTTATTTAAACATTTTTTTTTTTTTAAATGCTGGCTAAACTGACAGAACATTTTACTGTATATTTTTTCTGTAGTCTTCCTAATTGTTTTTGTTTTTTCTTTTGTGAAACTACCTTAAAAACTTTTTTTTTTTTTAACAGCTGTGAAAACCCAAACTAAGTACAACATTATAGCATGTCTTCACAATGCTATGTCTGAAAGTTAATATCCTATTTATATTCACTTCTTCTCTTGTACATCCCAGGATAACCTCAGATGCAGCACTACTCTAGAAATAACTCACAACTTTCTTGTCTGGTTCACTATGTTTCCCACACTTTTTTCACAACGCTTAGGTTTTCCGTGACTCAAGACTCTTTCTGTAGGTATAGTCAACATCACTGTTACCCCAAGAAATATTAGTACCTGAAGACCTGGGGTGCTGATTTTGCACAGCTATGTCCTTGAAAACATCGTTTGCAGTTCTTGTTTTCTGATATGTAACTTTGTAATTAACTGCTTTTTAAGACCCGTTTAATGGATTGAACTAACCTAGTGTTTCGTCTTGCTCTGGAATGATTGCTGTTGCTCATTATGCTTGTAGTAGTACTAGATGTAGTACCCATAGAATTATTTTCATTTGATGAAGTGTTCTTACTGAAAATCAGTTTGGAGCTTTCAGTTAGCCATTTATTAACCGCTNGATTCTATGATTCTATGTTTATTGGCATTGAGCTAATGATAAGGCTTCATCAAACTATCCCACAACACTAAATCATATATTGTGCAATTTTCAGAAGTGTTATCTGCACAAAGCTAGCCATATCAACCAAAGCTTAACTTCCTTGAGGGACGTCAGCATGGTTTGATGCAGGTATTTACATAATAGTCTTGTCTTTAACGATATTCTTATCTGTCAGTCATTTGGGAGAATGTCAATTTTTGAATAGTATCACCATCTGCCATATTTCAGTCCCCTCAGCCTCACTTTCCTGTACTTCATCTGAGGATAGATGTAAATAGATTCTTGCACCTTTCTTCCAGCAGATCTGTCTGTCGTCTTCTCAGTGAACTTATATTAAATGACTAACAACTCATCTAAACGTCTCCCTAGTCCTTTTAATAGTAAGTGCAGATGTGCTTCCCTAGAATTCACATTACATATGACTACCCAAAACCAAACCCACCAAATACTTCTGGTTTATCAGCTGTTACTAGAAATTCACAAAATTTTGCTAACTGAAATAAGATAAACTGTAAAATGTTTTTGGTTGAGACTTGGTTTCAAAGTCTTGTGAAGTAAATACACTCTTTCTATTCACTAATGATCACTGCTTGTCAGTCTCTAAGGTAAACATCCAAACTACAGATGCCATCAGTTAAATGGGAAAATCGTTCCTAATCTTTAATACTTCTAGTGTTTAAATTTAAGAAATGTTTTACCCATTAGCTGTCAGAATAAAATAAATTTTAAAATGTGCCTGGAAATGTCTGTCTTTATTCCAGGCACTGAGGATTCAGTGTGCCTAAGTGCACTGAGCACATCTGAGTAGCAATGCATGAGCAGTGTCCCACTAGGTTGTTAACAAAAATGAGACTGCTGTCACGAGGCCACCCCCAGAGAACAACACTGTGGATAAATAAATGTGTTCTGAGGCAAAACTTTCATATTCTTTGTCTTCTAGAATCTATCCTGCCCAGGATGGTGAGACAAATAGCAGCTGCTGTCATTTAATGACACATTTATAAAGCACACTCAATTTGCAAAGTTAGAATTTGGAAATGATGACATTTATTGTAGGTGCTGTAGTAGCAACTTTTCTTGGTTTTTAAGAGACAGATTTTGTTCAGTTTCAGCTTTCTGAAAAATTGATTGTTGGGAACAAAACTGTCTTTGCTTAGTATCTCATCTTGCTTCCAAGGCAGTTAAGATTTGTCATTGCTCAATAGCAGTAGGAGCAGTGGTGGTCTTACATTTAAAGATTCAAAAAATACTTAGAGGAAAGGTTGAGGGAAATATTTTCCATTTGTTAAAAAGAATGCTTTAACCACATCCAAAATATCAAGACACAGGAAAATATGCTACGAGAAACCTTCTGCAAATTGTAAATGCTCTTCAATTTTCCATATACGCCCAGTTGTATTACACCCAGTTGTATTACGTTTCAAAGTTTGTAAGTAATATAAGAACATATTTACTCCTGTCTCTTGCTTTCTGGGATTCCAATAGGTCTTTCAGTACATGCAAAAACCAAAGTCATCAAACAAAAGAACCTCAGAAAGAGCGGAAATGAAATAAATGAAATCTAACCCCCTGTTGGACGGAGTCAGATGTTCACAAGATTTCTCTGAGACGTAAAGGACACAATTCACTAAATATGCATTTTCTTAAAAACTCTCGGGACCTTAGCAACATCAATATAAGTATTGATTTTTTATGCTAACGTTAACAAAGCAAGCAAGGTGTATCCAATATCGAATACAGAGAAACAGTCAATACTACAATACCAGAGAAATAATCCCCCAAAAGGATGGTTATGTGATATTTGGAAGAACAAAAGTGATATTTAAACCTCTCAAAAGTGTTCAAAATGCAGGTAACTGAAGAAGAGACTGGGCAAATGAATCCCATCCTCAGAAATGCAACATTTGTAGGTTGCAGTTGGCACAGCTAGATCACCGCCAGTAAGGTGCACACTAAAAGACTGAAGGGGGTTTGGCCCTTATAAGGATACGAGAAGGAGGGCTTCCTTCTGACGGCACATAAAATTTTTGACCTGGAGCTCAAATTAAAAGAATACTTGCTGTACGGGAAGCAGAGTAATTTAGCAGAGAATTTGTTTGTCTGGACAAATCTCGTTATTTAGCACAAGGAGTGTTACCAAAAGAGAAATAACAAGTTTCTTGATTCCTTTCTTTCTTTCTTTTTTCTTTCTTTTTTTTTTTTTTTTTTCCCCTCTAGAAGATAGTGACCTCTGTTGCATGGAACTCCAGAATTGCAGAAACTATCCATTTCAGCTATTTTTAAAGAAATAAAAAAAATACATGATCTGTATCCCAAACAGAAGGGATTTAAATTATGATCTGGATAAGATGTTGTGAACAGACCAACCAAAACAGAGTTTTATCTCTGAGGTAAATGGACTGAAACAGATGGAAGAGAGAAAAGAGAACTTTCCTAGAGGCACAATGTCTCAGTCACCAGCTGTTACTGGGAGATAATGTGCGATGATAAGTGATGTATAGGAGGAAATCCAAATGCCTATAGTCTTTTTCTGTGGTTTACAGGAGCAACAGATTCTCTTACACCTTTATCTTGTTTAAAGGAAGGACTCAGATTTACAATGGCCATTTACATGGCAATTCTTTCACAACTGTATCAGACAAAAAATAAACTGGAAGTAAATGTTTCTGAAGTCAGCTTAATTGTACTTTGTCAAAGCTTAAGTAGTTAATACATTATAGAAACATGAACAAGACATATTCCTCTTTAGCTCTTACAGTTTTTGATCTTTTCTTCATAATTTGAATATTTTAATATAAAAGTATGGTAATTATAGCAATTTGTGGTAATTCTTATACCTGTATTAAAACGAGATTTTTTTAATGTCTGAATAGTGTTGTAGTAACGAATATTAAAAAAGCAGACTACAATAAGATCTCGGTACACCTGCTTTAAGACAATTCTGTGATTAAGACAATTCTGTGATTAAGACAATTCAAAGTGCTTACTAATTCACATGCTGTGAAATCTAGGAGTGCTGTGGCTTCCTTAGGTTTGAGTTTTTTAAACAATTAAAACAAGAACAAAAGCTCTTCAGTTTCTTGAAAAGTGGTGTATGTTCTAAAGCTCTCTGTCAGTGCTAGGTTTTCAAAAGGTATTTAGACAGCTGATAGGTAAAATTCAGATCTGTATTTTTCAGGAGTACTTAAGACTTATGACTATCCCTGGCTGAAAATCCAGATATCCATCTTGTGCAAAATGAATTTCTAAACCTTTTCTTAGGCTAGGGATGAAAGTATTTCTTAGGCTCAACAAGACAAACCGAGGTTCTATCCCTTCCTCTATTTACAAGAGAAGAAAACTCCTTAAAGTAAGCTGGGAGCCCCAAATCCACAAAAAGAAAGTTCTGTGCTTAGGACTCTTCCTCTATCATAAAAAATCGTCTCATCCAAGCCCTAAGAAATCTTTCCTAAAGTGGCACTGACCGGGTTCAGACCCATCTCAAGCTTTTTAGTGGGGCAGCGTTTATTTTAATACTTATTAAAAGAGAGAGTTATGAATTTCCTAACCAGAGATATAAAAAGGCAGGGAGAGGGAGAGATGAATGCAAAAAAGAAATAAAAGTACCCTAGCATCCATTTGCATTTCAGATGGGTTTCTTAGGAAGACAACAGGTTCCATCTACTTCTGAGTTTTACCTGTTTACCTTTGGTTATATTAGCACAGGGGGCTAATATAGGGGGCTGTTCAAAACGACTAGAGATGCTTGAGCAAGTTTATATCACCAGCTGGGCACACGGAGCTCATGCAGCGTAGTAGATTGCTTGACTGACAGCTTGACTGAGGCAGGCAAGAGCACAGTCCATGCACGTCTGTCCAGCGGCAGAGGAATGCTCATGTCATGACTTTTTACCTGTCATAAATTAATCCAGGATGTAACTGAGGAATACTCAGGGAAAAATACATGTACCTGGGATTTTTGAGAGCAAACATGTTGTGATCCTTCATCTCAGGCAGGCGTTCAGCTCAAAGACATGCATTAGGAAAAGTAAGGGTACATGGAAGGGACGGCAAATGGGATTGTTTCCTCATTTCTTTTTGCTTTCATATTTTACTGAACATGGGCATTGCACGGTTTCACTAATAGCACTTAAGTGCTATATTAATTATGAAACAGCTGCTCATTATGCTAATGAGGAGTGTAGTCATGACTTCTTTTTTGATATCAACTGTAATTTTCTTCTGTTGATACAAAAGCCATTGGTAAGGAGCAGTGAAGAGACCTGACTTGACAGATTCCTAGCAAACTGACCATGGGTTCTAGCCTAAGTAAGCACCTTAGGCCAGTGCAAATGCTATGGCAGTTTCCGTTTTACATGGTTTTCTTTAATTTGAAGAAGCATTTTAATTTAATTACACTTTGTATTAGTCATTAGAAAAGTTCTCAGCAATCCCTTTTGTCTAACTCCTGTGTAAACTGTGGAATGAATGGAGAAGGGCCACATTTATAGTTGTGCTCCCTGGGATCCTTGGGATCAGGAAAATCCACATTTAACATCCTTAGCTTATTGGGAAGAGAAACTGCATCTCATGTGCCAGTTACACAGGTTTCCTTGGCTGTGGAAAGTAAGGAGGCATGGAAATGCTGGCCATACACTAGGTATGAGCATTACATCCTGTTCTTCCCTTATTGCTTTTTAATCCTGTGCTGGAGATTGATGAGAGTTCAGGGCATTTTAAGAAGATGATTTATGTAAAGCCTGGAAAAGCAGGTATCAGTGGTTCCAGGCAATTTTCAGAGACATACACTAGGCTCTTTGTATAACAAATATTTATTGAACATCAAAAATATTTTAAGCAGTACTTGGGATACTATGAATAAATTTTAAACAAAACTAGTCTGTTGCATTTCTAGTACTGACTTCCTCACTGTGTGCCTGACACCTGTGAGTGTACTAGTTTCTCTTTGTTGTTTCATTCTTGAGAAAAAAAGTAATATATATTTCTGATTGTCAGTTGGCAACATTTAGAAATTTAAACTACCACAACAAAATATAAGCATATGTGAGCTGCAGTTGGCACAACAGAAGAGTATGCATTGCATACCACCAATGAAAATATCTTGGCTGTACATGACAACGTGGTAGAACTCACTTGTTCCACCCTTGCAAATCTTCAGTGCACAGAACTACCAACTATTTTTTCATCCCAGCACCCAACTTACTAGAATATTATTTCTGAAGATATAGCTATTAAAAATAAGATACTATACCAAGTACTCAAAATTACAATATACATAAATCACACAACACTTAAGAAAATCATGGTGTTTCTTCATTCACTTTCTCTGCTTACTTATGCTGTGTCTAAACAGCAAATAGATGACTTGTTCCACTGGCTTGCATCCAGGACTCTGATGGAACAAAGCAAAGCTGTGAGGAAGTATTTTGGGGGATTTAAAATTATTTTTTAAGTCTGTTTTCAAGGATCACAGTGTTTTCTAAGGGCTGTAACTCAAAGAAATTGCTAGAGGTAGCTCTAATATGCTATTTGGGTTCATAAACACAGGAAATTCTGATTTTCCACATGAATAAAGTGACAGTAAAATTCTAGAATTAAGCTCTCTATCAATAAAAAACTCCTATTTCCTTTATGTCTGTATTTATTCTACATGCAGAATGCTATATTTACCTAGCTAATATCACGATTTTTCTCTTAGAGTTAGATATTCAGTTCACATTCTGGCTCTTATAAATGATCGATAAATTTGTAGTGAGTTTGCATAAGTTTTTTTTTTAAATAAATCAAGTCCCTGACTGAAATATTTTAATTGCTAATTAATTTGAATAACTAATTCCAAGTTCTGAAAATGACTTGAACGTGGTATGTGATTAACTGCTGTTAATGAAGCCATTACCTGATTCAGTAACATTTCATGCTAGGAACTGATTATCTCTAAATGTAACTCAAATTGATTTGAATTGTCAATTTTTTTCCTGGATTTATAGTGGTTTTTTTTTAATGTTCTGCAACTACTTTATGCAACGTACCTTGCTATTTTTATTCTTCTGGCAATTCTATAAGTTTATAAGTCTAATATGAACTCAGAAAAATTCTGCTCCAAAAATGTAGAGTCTCTATTCACATGTAAAATCTTCTTTGCTCAAAAAATTTAGCCCAAAAGAAAATTAAACTAATTTTTAGTGAAATGGGAGTTAGTGACATTGCTTCGCACAAACTATACCAAAGTGCAGCAAAGATCCCACTGGCAGGGTACAAAATTATTGATGAAGAACGTTTATGATTTTATGGGATTCATTTGTTTAGTTTAAACAACTGCTGGTTTATTTTCGTCACTTCTGGACCATTTTTTAGTTCTAATCTAAAGAATGTTAAGATATAAAAGTGATGGACAGAACACTGACAATTTTGGAACTAGAGGGAACTTTACCCCATAAAACAACAAATTAAGGAGGTTAATTTTATGTTATCTGTTGTTATTATGTATCCTGCAATATCCCTCACTCAGATCATCCTGCTGTCACATCAAGCTTTCTACAACCAGTTATTGATGGACAGATTTGTCTCAAAAGAATTCTTAATTTAAATGGGCAGTACAAGAAAGACTGGAAAAAAGAAAGGAAAAGTGTGTTTGCGGGAGAAGAGATGGGAAGGGTTGCTTGTTTTTACAAGCTGCTTAAGGGCGTTGAGCAGCAGCTATCATGTTAAAATTTTATAGCCACTAAATTACTGAAATCTAGGTTTTCCTCAATTTTCTACCTGTGTCTCTTGTCTCCAATTTTGGTGTCTTACTGCTTTGCTTGGCTTTGCTTTCTCTTGTTTTATTCCCCAGAGTTTTCTGCTCCATACTGACGGTGCCATGACAGGCTTGACTTCTACCTACTATCATTCTCCTCCTGGGGAGGGAAACAGGGGCTACAGAGGTCAGTCACCATCCCAGAACATTTGTGTCTGTTGCTTGGTAGGTCCTGGTAAGAACCATTTTCTAAACCATGGTAAGGAAGATGTCATGTGCACAGGTATGTTTCCTCTCTGCTCAGAGAACCAGCAGTTGTAAGAAAAGGCTCTGTTATGCAGTGTGGTACCTTCCCCTCCCTTTCTTGGGAACTTATCAGTTCTCATCTGATACATTTAGGTTAATCCAGTTAAAAAATTAATTTTCCTTACTCTGATTTGCCCTAACAACTTTTGCCCCTTTAAAGCCATTCAAAGAGAATAAACTATGAACTTAAGGATATCAACCAATTTTAGATTAAGAAATAATAAAAAAAAACCTTTTAATTCAAATATAAACAAGCTATATTTGAAATCTAAATAAGTAGAATGGTAAAATATATGCATTAGAGTAATGTTGGATAGTACAAAAAATTAATAAAATCCTCTGTGTTTCATACTTCATGGAGATCAGGATTTGGGGGTTACTTGCACTCTTTTGTGCACTCGTTGTATAGCCCTTTCATACCCACAGCCACCCCCCCACCCCCCCCACTTGCATGTGCATGCACACATACAAATCTACATTCAGTCTGCTACCTGTGTACCTTTCTGTTTTCTTTTAGTGCAAGAAAGAATATTTTCAATAACTGGAAATATATATCTCAATTTCCCCAGCAGACTGAGTTGTTCCTCACTCAGGAGGTTTATGTCAAACATCACAGTATGTTAGGGAGTCCTGACCGACTAACAAAAAAGCATTCCAACATGAAAAGTCTGCTCTCGCGTTTAGGATCAATTCTGCCTTTTAGAAGACCAAAGTTGCATATGTTTCTAACAATTTGGCATTTATCATTAAATTTTAATGTGAGCAAAAAAGCAAAGCCCCTAAGAATAAAAATAGCAGTTAGAGTCACTTGTTTGCTGGGAAGTTTTGCATGGAACTTCCCAAATGCTCTTCAGTCCTGACAACTCTAAGCAAAACAACAAGAACGATAAAAATTTACTTGACATTTTACTTTGTGTATTTGTTTTATCCAATCCACTTCTGAAGGTTGAGAAGGGATTAGTATGAAAAGAAAGTTGAGAGTACTAAACGTGTGCAATCTGGAGAAGGTTGCAGAACAGAAATGCGTTCTAAAAATGATAATAAGGGAACAGTAATTTTATACTAAGAAGTGGTTAAAAAAGAATATACATGCAGTGTCCTACATACTGGGAAGGAGCTTTTATTAGACATTTTGAACATGAGACATTCCTAAGGGAGAAACATTCACTGGAAATACTTAACAGTTGATGTAGCAGGAACACCAGGCAAGTAACAATGAAAATATCCTGCATGATTTGGTTGCATTTAGTCTATCTATGGAAAAAAAAATTCCACCAATTCCAATTATGAGAAACACTGGAAAGATTGCATGTTTGTCCACATGAAATGTTTTATCCTTCATAACAAGGCCAAAATTATTCACAAGAGAACACCTCCCTGGGATAGCTGGGGATGTCTGGCAATAGCTTCTTTCATGGAAGCCTGGTATTTTTCATTCTCAGTTTGGCATGTAAAATATAATGATGGACCTATCTAAAATGGTGATTAGCTTAACTTTCATTTTATATCCATGTTTTTATCAATATGTACCAAGAATAAAAGCAGAAAGAAAGAAAGCAAGCCAGTTTTGTAAAGGAGATGAAAGGTTTGTGAACACAATAAAAAAAGTCCACAGAAGCAAATTAATCCTAGCAATATTAAAGACAGAAAAGAGTATACAGTTTTTATCTCCATTGTGCAAAAAAAAATATCAGTACTAGCAGTGTTGAAACAATTTATCACATCAGGGTAGTTTCATCAGAGGGGAAGAAAGTCATCATAACATTATGTGGGCTTTGCAAACGAACAACTCACGGAGCTTCTGTAACAACCGTAGAACTCAGAGACATTTCTAACTTTTCTATGTCAATCTGACAGTAATCATGAAAGATTGCTACAGAGGAAGATATTCAGGAATAAAGATAATTATACTGGAGAGACCTGTGCAATCCATAAAATAAGATGGGCAAGTCTATCTCAGGTGCTGATCTGTACAGATATTCTGTAACATACTCAATATGAATTACACGAGATGAAGTGGAAATCAAACCATATCTCCTGACCATTACATTTATGAAAAAGATTTAATGTCTTCTCCTAGAATGATTTCCAGTTATGCAGATAAACTTCTGCATAAACTTCTGTATCATACTTCTCTAAATAAAGTGTAAATGTATAAGAAATAAATCAATCACCTTTTACTTTCATGTATTTGTCATCTCACATTCAACCTAAAAGTGGGGGTATCACTTTCATTAGGATGATCAAAAGTGTTGCCAAAATGAAGGACAAAAAAAAAAATCTGCTCTTTTAATAATTTACAGGAGAGAGCTATGCTGTATGGTCTGGAAATTATGCAAATATCTTAGATGAACGTGCTGGGTATGAGATACACGAAGATGTCTTGGGTAGTGGTTTTGCCACTTACCATTGCCACCAGACAGCAAAATTAGTAAGTGATGGTTCAGTATGCTAAGATATCCATCGAGCAAAATGATTTAGAATAAGTGATGTTAAATGTGTTTTAGTACCACGTTATACATTTCCTTGACAAATCCATGTCTCTATGTTCTTGCTTGCTGTACAGTCAGACATCCCAGAACTGTAAGAACTCTTTAATACAGGATCTCCTTTTGTGATCTTGGACATTAGGAAAAAATTCTTTACGGAAAGAATGGTCAGGCCTTGGAACAGGTTGCCCAGGGAAGTGGTGGAGTCACCATCCCTGGAGGTATTTAAAAGACGTATAGATGAGGTGCTCAAGGACATGGTTTAGAAAGCATAGGGGGAGTTGGGTTGATGGTTGGACTCGATGATCTTAGAGGTCTTTTCCAACCTTAGTGATTCTATGATTCTATGATCTTTAATTATATTACTATGTTCTGGTTATAATGGAATCATTTCAAATTAAAGTATTATGCAATGAGAATAGTGCTGGAAGAACCTAGACAGTGCCTCCAGGTTCATTCTGAAAACTAGTCAGTGAGCTTCTTCCAAAGATAGGAAATTCTAAGAATGTATGTCTTTCCTGCATAACAAGAACTCCCCAAGCTGGCTAAGATTAGCCAGCGGCACAGTGCACTCATTATTTTTGAAAGAGGAATTGTATGAGAGGCCTTCACAAAAAACACATTGAAAAAAGACAATATAAGCCTTGCTATAAGTCTGTGTTAAATAGGTGTTAATATTTTCTTATCTACCACATTTGATTTCAGCTAGACTGTATAGTTTCTGGACTTGCAAGCTGCTTGCTGCTTGCAAGGCATTAACAGGAGCTAGTCCTTCTCATATGGAGCAAGTAGTCAGTATAACACATAAATGGCTAATAAATGCAAGAACAGGACAAGACGAATATGTTTGTTTAAATTAGCACTGTATCAATCACTAACTCATGACAAGGTTCAAAATAGTTAATATTTTTCCAAAGCAAATTTTATGTCCATAAAATAACCTGGCTGTCTAACACCAGACTTCTCGGGGAGCATATCTAGTTTACCACTAACAATACATAAAAAAAAGGAGACGCAATTTATAGAAGGCAAGCTGGTTGAGAGCTGAATGACCTGAATGCATGTGTATGATGTTGGTTTTTCTAGGTGTGTGCAGTGGAGGAAAGTCATGATCATATCTTTTGATGCGAAAACGTAGATGATTGAAAAGTGACAGATATTGTACCTGTTTGTCTCATCTGTCCCCTTGGGTCAGCACTGAATTTCTCTTTTAGTGGCATTCTAGAAAATCCATCATTTTATAATAGCACTGTTCAGATGGTAGATACCCTGCAATTGAAATGTTATTAATATATGAATACTTTAACAACATAAACCTTTATAGCACTGCACAGTGGGTCTTTAAACACCTTTCACTGACAATGTAAGCATTCTCTGAGTCTCACATGCACGGTTATCACGTTATACAACAATATTATAATATAGCAAGAAGTTAAAATCATACAATAGAGTTTTCAGGAAGTTCACATGAAATATGTACACCTTTTCTAGCTTTACCTACCTTTTTTCCTTTTCCTAAGCCCCAACCTCTTTTGAACCCCAATTGACAGTTCTGAAAGTGTTCATTTTATCCCATTTTTCAGGTAATTGCAAGTTAGGGATGTTAACTATTGGAGTGACTCTCTGTGGCTTTGAAACAAAAAGACTTCAGCAGTGTTAAACATGAAATTGCATTTTGGAACCTATATGCTCTCTGGGTTATAAGCCTCAATTAAATTTGCTCCCTTCAGTACTGAAGGGGGTGAAATGCTCTGAATTTTGGAAATCTGATGAAGGATGCTATAGTTTAATGACTACAGTAAAAAATGGGAGATATTCCCTGTTCTGCTCTATAGTAAATTCTGGGACCTAGGGTAATTATTTAAACTCTGTAAACTCTGAGACCTAGGATAACTATTTAAACTGTGAGGGGTTTTTAATTTTTTTTTTTTTTTCTCTTTAATGCTTATATTAAAATACAAAATACATATCTGTGAGTTTATTTATGAGGTCCTAAACTCCACAGAGGAGTAACTGGCAAATCTTATGGTCCTTTTCATGCATGAGAGCTGATTAGGTGACCTAATAGTTTTTTCCAACCTTCAGGTCTATGAATATATGAATAATTTTGTACTTTACAGAGATAGCAAGGTTTAATTCATTAACATTAGTGGGGCCAAATCAGAACACCAGTATAGACAGTGAGAGAGAAACACAGTCCAGGATCTCAGTCAATTTAAACTGGTGTTGACTAATTCAGGATACTGGTCTCTCAGGGACACTGGTGCCAGGTAACCCAGAAGTCTCTGGGTATATTTGTGAAATAGAATGGATATAACCACAGAAGTAACTCAAGACTTATAGTGGGAGAACTGAGAGGAAAATATGTCCATTTCTATAGGCACGAATGCAGTTAGGTGAATAATTCATAATAAATCATTTATTTATTTATCATATTTTATCTCCTTTTCTGTGCAAGATTTGTCCATATACGGGTCGTTATTTTCTCCAATGTATTCATTATTCACTGTATTATTTCTCTGAGCAATTTTTGCTCTGAAGATTGTCTGTTCAAAGTTTATTGCAAGCATTCATTATTCAAAATTTGTGCTGTTCATTGTGAAAATGTGTCATCTAGTACATTTTTGTTTCTTTGCTTGCTGATTGATTGAGCATAATTCTTAGATTTCCAGTGTGAACCATGAATTGGAAACTTGCTTTCCATGCTTACTATTAATATCATTTATAAGTTGCTGTGTTGATAAATAAACTCAGTTCTTATAAGATCTCAAACAAATGGGTGCAGCGATTTTATGTTTTTTAAAGTACCTGACATATTCTTATCGGATGTTTTTAGGAGCTAGCATTTGCAAAACGCATTATATTTTTTTTTCTATTCTAGCTTCATCTTGAAGTTCCAATTGAAATGCAAACAGCTCTAGGGAAAGCCAGTCATCTGTCAGAGATGCTCCACAACAGCTGAGACAAAAGGAGAGACTACAATAATGGTATATTCTTCATATAAATAGAATATTGCTAAAGCACTTTCACCATTTACTTCATATAATTTATCACTTAAGCTACATATCTGTGAAGACATTCTATTTACCCTGTGACAAACTCTGTGTTCATCAAGTTTATTTATAGAGAAGTTTGCCCAATTCTAATGTTAATTTGTTGACATCACTTGGAAAAATGTCAGTAATACAGGATATGATATGCATTGCCCATTTGACTTAGTGTTTTGTCTCTGACGCTGGCCAACACAGGAGTTTTCTGAGGGTGAAGAAAGCCAGCGTTAGCAAACACATGATAAACAATCCTTTAAATTCTATCCCCTCCTACTCCCTAATAGACACTGTTCATTGCCAAAGCCTGATTTTCCTTACTTATATGAAATTTAGATTAATACAAGCTCTGACTGAAACTTCTGAAGGCAATTCTAAAATTTTCAACAACTGGCAGAGAAAGAGGCTTCATGGAAGACAAGTAAGTCAAGGAGAATCATCACAGCAACCTATGCAGTGATGTTTAGTAATCACCAGAATTAAATGTTTTGCTTTAATTTTCTGTCCTGAAATTCTTCCAAAATGTTTTCTTATGGAACAGCTTGATTTCAATAATATCTCTCTGCCATATCTATCAACATTTTAACAATTCCCTTTTGTTATTCCCAAGTATATCCCAACCTCCAGTTAACTCAAAAGTGTTCTCATTCCAAGTCCTTTTCTGAAGTCATACTCCCTGACTGCACATGCCAGGTTGTTCTCTCAGCATTTAGTCTGTGCCATTTCCTCCTCCATGCTGCTTGACTTCAACAGGGAGTCAGGAAAAGCATTGGGTTGGTGGCCTCTTTCCTCTCAGTTCTGAGTGCTCCAAATTTTTTTCCCAACTTACAGAATAGTCACTAAGTGTGGGACTGGGCTTTCTGGCAAAGTATGAAAAATTGAATTGTGATTATTTCACAATTGTGAAAAATTTGTGATCATATGGAATTAACCTACATTATGTGATCTTCGAGGGTCAAGCAATTAAAATTGGGATAACTGTATCTCCTATGGCATACTGTTTTTATTAATGTGCAGCAGTACTGGATATAGTCTTTGATTTCTTGCATAGTTTAAAGTTATTTTTGTGCAAATTATGTATAAAATGGCTAATGTCTTTGACTATGTTTGTGCATGGCAACGGCTTCTTGCAAGCACGTGTTTAATCTTTCCTTTAAAGCGATTAAAAATACAGCTGAATCTTTATATGTTCAGTCATTGTAAACCTAGGGAGGGAATTCTCTGAGGAAGAAGATCCTATTAATGGTATTTGTGAATCAGCACAAAAAGGCTTTGTCTGTCATGGCATATTCTATTACTATGCTTATCATCTCCAGTAGCAAAACAGAATGAGGTAAAATTCCTGGTTTAGTGAAAAATCAGTCATCATTCCCTGTGGTGTTTTGTTTTTAGGTGTTTTTGAAGAGATTGGGAGAATTTGGCTTTATGTTCAAAGACACTGAAGTTCCTGATGAATTTGTATATACTTATCAGTACACACCTGAGTCATCTCACTGTAAGCAGTTGCATAAATTATATGCATAGATATTTCCTGGCTAGGTCTAATTGTAGTTATATTATACCAGGAAGAAATCAGTTGCACAGTAACAGTAACACTTGTCCTGGTGCAATGCATCAGCTTCAGAAAGTTGGCTCAGCAAAAACCCCATTTCTCTGAGTCATCTCAGTTGTGAACACAGGCTATAAGAAGAAGTGGAAAGAACTGAAAAATTGGTCATCATATAAAAATATTTAACATATTGAAGAAAAGATTTGTATTCTAAATCCTTTATATTCTGCATGAAATCTATACATTCAATGTAAGTATATTACAGAAGTATGCTAATTCTAATTAACCTTGTCAAATGGAATTCATTCAGATGAAAAACTGTATAATTATAAATGGTTTATCAGACTGTATCCAGGAAATCACAATGCAAAGACTGGTGTACCTATATAGAAAAAATGAAAAACTGAATGCATTTGACACACAGAGAAAACTGAGAAGGAAAAAATTGGCTTTTAGCTGAGATTTGAAGAAAAATAGAGCTAACAAACTAGAGAGCAGGTTTTGTTTCTTCTCACCCTCTTTTCACCTTTTCTTCTATACAAACTTCCTACCTCATTGCGACACCATAATCTTTCTCCCATCTGCACTGTCCCTCTGATCTTAGTGTTTTCTCTTCAAGCTGGGGCTGTGGCTGCGGGCCTGACCCGGGGGCTGGCGAAGTCCCTGTGAACTGCAGCCAGTCCCAGCTCCTGCTGGAGGAGCAGCCATTGGGTTCAACACTGCTAGAAGTCCCTGGGCATCCACAGAGAGTGCTCGCCCTGTGCCGGGCAAGGCAATTATGTCTCACTGGATTAATTACACAAGAAGTTAGCTCAGTGCTTGATGCTTAGTACAGAAAGGGTGTGTCCTGGCTTTCCCATTGACTTTATTTGGGATTAGGATTGCTCTACAGGGTTGAAAATACCTCTGCATGTGCCGCATTGTGCAATTCTTTTGTGTATTCTTTTGTCTAAGGAGCAAAGAAAGTGCCTTCAACTGTGTAAGGTTCAGGCCTAAAAGCGTTATTACTATTTTCATAAACAGCAATGACAAGCTTCCAATGGAACAGGTTATACCTGGTGGATAATAAATATACAAAATTGGTATAACATCCCAGGTTTTCTCCCTGGCTTGGCTGAGCTACCATAGGATTTTAGTGGATGGCAACCTCTTTGATAACACTCTGAATTCTGACCTTTTTTCCTCTTTACACCTTGGCTTTCAAACTCTTTTTTACTCTGCTGCACAGTCTCCCACGTCTCATTTTCCATGATTCCTCACATCCCTTATACAGTTTCTGTCCCTACCATCACTCTATTGTTAAGTTGCTGTTGCCGGGTCTTCCTTTCCTGTCGTTCGTCTCTGTGAAGTCCTTCCCTTTCAACTGTCAGTTTTGGCACTCTCTCCTTCACTAGGAGCTATTTTTTTTTCCCTGCAGTGTCTCTTTTGCTCTTAGTGAAGTCAGTTCTTTCATCTCTGTTATCCGGTCAGCTCCTCACTCGGAAGAACCCTCCCAGTTCTCACACTTGTAAAGGAGCCTTTTGAAGGAACGAGCTCAAACAATGATCTTCAGTGCTCTCTGCATTATGCCTACCTCTCCCCCAAACAACCAGCTGCTTTCCTTCTCCCTGTACACTGATTTTATCCAGAGAATATTTCTCTCTCCTTCTGCGACTGACTCGACTGATGCCCACCTCTCACTTCCCCGACTGTCCCACCCACCAGTTCCAAGGGCCCACAACCATGGTTTCACTGGCATAAACTGCTTAGATGTTTATGAAAAGTTGCTAGTAACTATCACTTAATGATTTCTGTAGCTTGCTAAACAACAGGAGACAATTTTTCTTTAATTTGTGTCACATGTTTTCATAATACAGAATAAAACATAGCAACAGGTAAAACCAAGGTAAGATCACACCAGAAAATGGATGCTTATTTCACGACTTGCTTCCGAGGCAGAGGTACTGTTTGCTTCAAACCAACTCAGCACGAAAAGGCAGTTTATGTGTCTCTAGAGAATTCATTCAACATGTTCCCTTAAACTCTTACGAAACAACTTAAGTGTGGAATAAAATCTACTGATAAGTCTTAATCAGAAATAACCTAAGAAGTTTTGCAGCAGGAAAAGTAATGTTATATCTTAGTTTAATAAGAGTTTACAGCTCTGCTTTTCAAGAAGACTATAGTTTGTGCGTTTATGTGCTTACAATATTACAATATGCGGAATACATACTATATTTAATTTATTTCTCTAAAACATCAATATCTCTATTAGCCACAACTAAAAAACAACAGCTAATTTCTGATTTCTTAATTATATATTATTATATATGGTTTCAGTAATGAACACTGTCATGTAAGTGCAAATGTAAAATCTGAAGTAATGATAGTCTCACTTCAAAGCTATCCAAAACTTTCACAGATCATCCAAATTACTTTCATCTGGAAACTGTGTTAGAAACCTCACAGCCAAAGATCTTTTCCCTACTCTTCCACAGAAGACAACTGAAAATGTGAGTCTCTTAAGCAGATCTCTACTGCTTTTCTTCACTAAGGAGAATGATGTGTGGACACCTGCGGTGTATTTATCTTTTTTTAAGTTTGCAAACCCTTAAAAAACCTTTGCACTGGTATTACAGCTGCCAAAAGTAAGAAAATTCTGTTGCATACACAAATGAGAGATTTTGACTTTTGGGCTTTATTCTGAGTTGAATTGAAAATGAGAAATTTGAAACACTTCAGTAAGAAAGGATTTTTTTAA
Source organism: Pelecanoides urinatrix (assembly GCA_013400755.1). Lineage (NCBI taxonomy): Eukaryota > Metazoa > Chordata > Aves > Procellariiformes > Procellariidae > Pelecanoides > Pelecanoides urinatrix. The sequence goes on along the minus strand of VZTQ01015887.1, from coordinate 30,545 downwards.
GTTAATGGACAGAAATGTTTTGTTTCAACAGCATTAAGTTTTCTTATTCTTTCAACCTTTTTATTTTATATATTAAATGATACAAAAATATTTGAACTTGTAAGAGAAGATTTTTCAAAATTATATTATATTGTGAAAATGTAACATTAGAGTATCCTGCTAATGTCAGAAATTTATTCTTGTTTAAAAGTACATTTTAGCAAAATATACATGCTTGCAAAATATTTTGCTTCCACAGAAAACACCTTCTAAAGGGGAATTTGTTAGTCTTATGTTTTTGTTTTTTTCCAATCTGAAAATGTCTCCAGATTTGAAAAGGTACTTAAATATGCCTTTAGATAGTCACAAAAGGGAATTTAACATTAAAAACAGCAAGGGCAGTCTAACTTCATTTTATTCCTAGCTAAAATCAAACTAATGTAATTCAGGGATCCGGATATAATAAAGTGTATGACAGGGCTAAATCCTAATGGTTAACCTGCATAGGTATTCTTGTTGGACAAAAACACCAGTGTTGCTCAAGATGTGCTTACAAGCAAAGGGCTTTTTATTCAGAGGTGTGTGTGCAGAATTACAATAGTGTTGTGAGTAGAGAGCCCATAAGTATTATATTGAAAAAAAAAAATTAATAAAATCTGAATGATTTGAAAAGTGCAAGTGACATTGCAGTATTTTTCTCTCTCCACAATTTTGTTTTCATTTCCTCGGACAAAAGCCAGTAATGCTAAACTTCCTTTATTGTGCTAATTGTATCCACATTCAGAACATACTTCTTTGTAGGGAACTTGTCCTGCTAAATAAGAATCAATTTTTTATTAGGTCATAAACAGAACAGAAAGGGCAGAATAACCCTTTTTCAAATTAAAATCAACTTAAAGGCCTAAATATATTATGACATAGTTAAATATATCTGAATAAATGAAGCAACTGGATGTCAGCTTGGTTTAGTGTATTGTTTGTGAGATACCTACATTTCTTTCCATTAAAACTGAGTATGTGTTTAGGTTTGTCAAAGATTTTTTAGTTAAAACTATGAATGAATGATGAAGCATTTTTGAGTACAAATCATAACTAGATGATTCAAGTCAAACAACATTGATTCAAAAATTTTAGAGAAATTGCTTTTGTTTTTAAATTAGCTTGTTTAAAAGAATTAAGAATGTATCCTACCTTTTAATAAAGAAAACACTATTTTTAGGATATACACTGGCACCTTTGAATCATTTTCTTTCTAAAATCCTACTTTTCCAGTTTTATGGAACTCAAGAGTTACACTATTGGCTTTTTGTATTCATGTTAACAGCCATTTTTTTGTCTAAATTACTTACATATTTATATATTGACTAATTATTAAAAAATTATTTCATTTCCTAAACTTCGATAAGTTCCAAGTTTTCATAAAGTATGAATCAGGCAGAAGTGAATAGGTCATGCAGTTTTCCTTTCTACAAGCTACTCCCATTAATTGTATCCATACCATTTCCTAATGCAATATTGTCCTGATTCCGGTTGGGACAAGGTTAACTTTCCTCGCCATAGCTTGGGGGTGTGCTGTGCTGTGTTTCGGGTTCAGTATGAAAGGAGCGTTAATGGCCCATTGATGCTTTGGCTGTTGCCGCACCAGGGCGGAGGGAGCACCCAGCTGGCCAATGGGATATACTATACCATGTGACATCATGCTCAGTATAAAAAAACCAGGTGTGTGGGGGGGCTCGCCCCCGGTTCGGGACACGCGGTCGGCGGTGGGTGAGCAGTTGCACTGTGCATCGTCTGCTTTGTATATTCTGTTATTGTTGTTGTTCCCATTTGCTATTATTGCTGTTCTACCTCTGTTTTATTTCAATTATTAAACTGTTCTTATCTCAACCCAGGAGCTTTCCTACTTGTACCCTTCCCGATTCTCTCCCTCATTCCACCGGTGTGTGTGTGTGTGTGTGTGTGTGAGCAGCTGCGTGGCATTTATTTTCTGCTGGCTGGGGTTAAACCATGACAAATATTCAAGCAAATACTTGGCTAATGGTAAAAAGAAGTGGGAATGGTTAAACCATGCATCATACCCACACATAATTATACGAAGTCTTGCTGAGAAGTTGGGGAAATCTTTGATGGAGGTGATGGGAAGAGTTGCTTGGAACATGATATATATCCAATGACACTGTTGAGATGAGATTTTACCTGCTGTGTGATAAATTTACTTAACAGAGCTGCCTGAAACCAGGCTGGGTGTGAGGGCCTGGGCAGGGAGGTCTGAGGGTGGCTGGGCAGGGGCTGGGCAAGGGCTCTGGGGGCACTGTCCTGAGAGGAAGGCTTGGGGGCGAGGGGAAGAACAGGGGAAGGTGCAAGGGTGAAGGGAGAAGGAATGGTAGAAGACGTGGGACAAAGGCCATATCCTCCGCTGTAGCCATCAGGACAAGTCCTGTCCCCTCACTTAGATCAGTTGTGCCGAGGAGCTGAGGGAACTGCAAAGGGGTAGAGCAAGGAGACCTCTTCCCTTGACTATAGCCCCCTAAGCCCTACCAGTTTTTCCTTCAGGGCTCACTTTCACTCACACTTCACTTTTCTTTAGTTCAGTTCCCCACCACGTTAGAGGTGTTCTCTGGGCTCTGGACAAGCTCATCAGGTAACGACCGAAAGTGAAGAAGCTGTGCCACATGAGTCTGCTCACAGCGCTAACCCTGTCCCTCCCATGTAGCACTCACTGCTTAAAAAACCCCTCAGTCAATCAGTTTTATTTCACCATATGGGTGGACAATGTAAGACAGATACACAGGCAAACTGTTGCTTTTGCGGCTCAGAACCTGCAATCACTGCAAGAAACAGCACCAGTTTATTTGTGAATGGTATGGTGTGATGTCCTTGCCCTTTGGCTAAGGTATAGCCTGGCAAAATAGCTTGGTAGCTATGTAACACCACAAATTTAACACAATAGTATATAGGCGATTTCTATATGCATTATAGAAACTGCAGTATGAACTGCCAATACCTTACACTAAAGACTATCAATTCATGATTGCTGGGCTGGGTTTCCTTTTCTTTCCATTTGTTTCATAGGGTCTCAGCAGTGTCTGAATGCTGTGAGTGTCACAGGGACAGGCAGGTAACAGCAGGCAACCCAGGGAAGGTGTCAACTGAAGATTGATTCCCAGGTCATCAAGAACAACCCCTCTTATTCCAAGCATCTAAAAGAAATGACCTGTGGAGCTGGACAGAGACCAAATCCCATTTTTTTACAGGCTGGGATCAATGCCTAACTTGGCTGGATGCTTCCAGGAACAGCAGGAAATGATGAGTAGAGTGCTTGCAAGTGTTGTGAGACACGGTACCTCTTATTGACCAACTGTATTAGAAATGATGAGAAAATCATTGGATTTGCTGTTGCAGTTTACTGATCCCCATGGTAGAGTGAGGGAGTATAAGTCCTGTATCTTCTGTAACAAAGATTTCTGAGGTAGACAGGGTCTTACCTTAAAAGATGGTAAAAGATAAAAGATAAAAGATAACTGTATGGGGACGTTCCAAGCCTTTGATCACAGCCACATATTGGGATGTGTTAGTTATCTATACAGTATACCATGGCTGGCTTGGAGGAGAAGCTGCCCCAAAAGCCACAGTTTTAATCTCAGCCACAAATGGTGGTTGTAGTCTCACATAAATGTACAGTTTGTAGCTGTTTATAAAAATGCCCCCTTGGACTGGGCATGCTTATGCTAGCAGGTCCGAGTCTAACTTTGCACCTCTCTGAAAAAAGTTAAACAGCAATAAAATCTTTCTCAGATGAGGAAACACAGCAGTGAGGTATCCTCACAAAAGAGTGCTATGAGAAATATGAGAAAGAACAACAATAATAAAAAAGCAGGTACCATTCATGGGTTTTTTCCAGAGTCTGACACAGAACCTTACCCAGAGGGAAAACCTTCTATCAACAAAAATCTAAACACTAGTAATTTCTGTGACATGGAAATACCTCTGTGTATTTGTGCATCTGAGAAAGTCTTTGGTGTCTTTGTATTTATTTGCAATTCTTTCTTTCTCTGTCATGCTAGTCTCTTGAACACAAAAATAATTGTGCTTAGCACAACATTTTTAATGACTTTTAGTTCAGGTTTTTTATGATTACAGCCATTCAGGGTTTCTTTTTCCCCTTTGCCTCAACTTTTCTTTTATAATGAATAACTTTTCTGTGTAGAATCTTGTAAACAGTTTTTAAAAAGGCTCTGAATTTACAAGTAGTATATTCTCTATATCACATAGTTTTATAAATCCGTACTTCAATATCTGTAATAGAATCATAGAATCATAGAATAGAATCAGAGAACCATTAAGGTTGGAAAAGACCTCTAAGATCATCAAGTCCAACCGTCAACTCAACACCCCCATGCCCACTAAACCATGTCCCTAAGCACCACATCTACACGTCTTTTAAATACCTCCAGGGATGGTGACTCCACCACTGCCCTGGGCAGCCTGTTCAAGTGCTTGACAACTCTTTTGGTGAAGAAATTTTTCCTAATGTCCAGTCTAAACCTCCCTTGGTGCAACTTGAGGCCGTTTCCTCTCGTCCTATCACTTGTTACTTGGGAGAAGAGACCAACCCCCACCTCACTACAACCTCCTTTCAGGTAGTTGTAGAGCGCGATGAGGTCTCCCCTCAGCCTCCTCTTCTCCAGACTAAACAATCCCAGCTCCCTCAGCCGCTCCTCATAAGGCTTGTTCTCCAGGCCCTTCACCAGCTTTGTTGCCCTTCTCTGGACACGCTCCAGCACCTCAATGTCCTTCTTGTAGTGAGGGGCCCAAAACTGAACACAGTACTCAAGGTGCGGCCTCACCAGCGCCGAGTACAGGGGCACGATCACCTCCCTGCTCCTGCTGGCCACACTATTCCTGATACAGGCCAGGATGCCGTTGGCCTTCTTGGCCACCTGGGCACACTGCCGGCTCATGTTCAGCCGGCTGTCAACCAGCACCCCCAGGTCCTTTTCCTCTGGGCAGCTTTCCAGCCACTCTTCCCCAAGCCTGTAGCGTTGCCTGGGGTTGTTGTGGCCGAAGTGCAGGACCCGGCACTTGGCCTTGTTGAACCTCATGCAGTTGGCCTCGGCCCATCGATCCAGCCTGTCCAGGTCCCTCTGCAGAGCCTTCCTGCCCTCAAGCAGATCAACACTCCCGCCCAACTTGGTGTCATCTGCAGTGTCGTCACAGTGAGTGTTATATTCTGAAGCATCCAGTTACTGACCAAAGTAATTTTAGATGGGTTTTGCATTTTAACAAAACAAGGTTCTGTACGTTTGATTACCATCATTGATTGTAAACGTGACCCAAAAAATACCACTGTTGCAGGTTTCCCTATCATAATACTTTTCAAATTGACTGAGTAATTTCATGTTACTTAGTGGCATCCTGTCGTTTTTGGAAAAATACGCTTCAAAAGGAATGTCTCATCTCTACCAAGAACAGGGTGAAGGGAAAAAGATGATTCCTACACAGCACATGACTCAAAATAATGTGAGACAGCCTACAAGGAAAGAATTAACTCAGACACCAAGGAAAGAAAGAGCTGAAAATGAGCCTGACTTTAAGGAACAGAGCAAAAATAAAGGTAGTCTTTTCACACAGATGGAGCAGAAAAAAAAAAACCACTGCTTTTTTCACAGGACAGGAAAATAAATTCTGAGGAAGCAGTGTTATTTGATGGGCTAGCGGTCCTGTGGAAAAGCCTGAGAACATTTGTGGGAAAGAGATTTTATAGGAGGGAGGGTCCAACATGTCCTGCTGAATGAAAAATGCAAAATGAACTTGGGTGCACCGCATGCAATGGAGCGAACACATAGGGGAACGAGCTTCTGTATTTCAGTCTGAATGGGGAAACCTCAGGGGAGACATCACGAGGGGGTACAGCAGCAATGAGCAGAAAAACTTGCTTTATCATAGCACTGAGTGGAGACACCCTTTGCTTATGTGACCTCTTTACTAGGGACTCTGTGGATTCATCCCTTCCAGTATTTCTCATGTCTTGTTGGGGTCTGTGGCTATTCATTTCACCTGGGGACGGACACCTTCAGCAGCCTCTCCCTGGCTGATGGGCAAGGGCTGCTCCTGAGGCTGAGCAGAGGGGGAAGGCCTTAGTCCGACTTGGGGTTTCATCCACTTGGCTATCTGCATTGGTGCTGTGTGCTCTCGGTGGCAATAAATCAGTCTATCCACAAGGAAAATCTTGAGGTGATGCTATCTTCCAAAGCAGAGCTCAAAGGCCTTGAGATGTGACAATATTGCTGTAGTAATGGGAAAAGTAGTATCCACTGTCAAAAGAAATGATGCCTCGTTAGCTTAACTAAAACCAAATTAAGCATGGTTATTTTAAGTTTTGTGGAAAAGGCAGTACTTAGTGAAAAAAAGGGAGGCAGATCCTGGAACAGTATTCTTGCAGTGATGATGTCAGAAGATAGATTTTGACAAAAAAGAATTTTAATCCAACTTTTTCCTTTTGGGTCTTAACATCAAAACAGAATGTCTCAACTGTGAGATAGGATTCGAGAATGCACTCATGCATCCTTAGTCTCCTACTATTTGCTTGTATGTGCATCTCACAGATACAGCTCATGAAGATGTGACTTCAGAATCAGGACCCGTGTAAATCCCTTGAAAACATTAATAAGATTTTAATAAATAAAATTTTGCTTACAGTGTTAATAATACATTTTTGATGTCTTTGTGCTTGTGCACATGAGAGATATCACCATGAAATTTAAACATGTCTTTGCATAGCAAAATAGGTAAGTCAAATCTGCTGGTATTTTGTGAATTGTGAATATATATTTTTATGTAGTGTGTTCCATTCAAGCTGTTCATTTGCATAAAAATATTTCAAATGCTTTCCGGTTAAGTCTTAAGTCTTTAGTTAAGCCTTTAGCTTTTCTGTATGTTACAATAAACTTAACTTTGAAAACTTGGTCACAACTGTAGTTTAATTAAAGCTGGATGGCCCCGACTGTCCCTTTCTGCTCCCTAAGACTGTTGCTTCCCAGGCAGAATTATTGTCTGAGCTGCTGTAAAGCTGCTGTAAATATGGTGCCTGCCTGAGCTTGGCTGCTTGCACTTGGTTTTAAAAATCAGCGTCGTAGCTTCTGTCTTCTTGTGTTACAGCAATATGAGCAATCTGATGTTAACGGCTCTGAAAAAAAGTGGAGTTTCAAGTGTTCCCCTATTACTTATGGTATCACCTTGCCTCCAGCCTTCAAATCATTGAAGTAAAAGTGCACTAACTATAAAAAGTGCTTGAATAAAATGTGCAGGAATTACAGAATGAATGAGAATATCAAGGAGTAGAAGATCTTTAACATACGGAGTGCTATCTAGTGCACAAAACAAACTGAAGAATAACCTATTCCTTCTTCAATATATTTCAGTTGGAATTCTGTAAATTCCAATTCCAAAAAAAAAAACCAAACAGGTTTTACTGGTTAGAAGAGGTACATCTTCAGAGGTCTGAAACTTTCCACTGCCTGTGTCCTTTGCACTAACTGTAAAATAGATTCAATATTTTATGGTGTATTTGAGGGATTACTTGGTTTTGCTAACAATTGGGGTCACTTTTGGAAGGCCCGCAATCTCTTTTGATAGTGTGATTGTACATCCATAGAATATATACACACACACACACACACACTACTTTAAAGTCATCTGTCTGCCCTTAACTATCCCACAATCTCAGCTTCTTTCTGAGGTGCAACACAGTTTGTGTATGCAATTGTAATTCTTACTTCTTTAATGAAAATAAACGGACTTCACTTACTACCATCTGCCTTAAGCAGAATTTCATATCTGTCCTTAACTATCAAGATTATGTTTGCTTTGGAAACTAGCAAATCTGTCACCTCTCTCCACATCCAAACTAATGTCAGAAACATGCTGCAAAAGAAAATACTTCTCTGTGTGTGTGTGTGTCCCGGTGGCCATGTCCTTTACTTGGTGAAGAAAGATAAAGTTTTACTTGTTTTTCTGACAATGTATTATCACTAGGAATAGAAAGATTTGTCTTTCTTCTTGGCACAAGAGCTCGAAGGAGCACAAGGTCCCCGAAGGAAGCATCTGGATTTGTACTAGTCACAGAGCAATGTATATTTTTCTACCAGGTCAGTTGCTTGACAGAGCATAGCAAAAAGTATCCTTCTGTTATCACTTTGCTGTGGCCGTAAAGAGAGTAGATATTTTGTTGGCTGGTGTCTAACTTACAATTTTGATGTGTCTTATGCACCTTAAAATATATTGCTAATTTTAATACGTTGAATGATACTTTGACCATGATATTTCTATGTTGCCTGATGAGGAAACAAGGCTTCTAAAGGCTTTTGTTACTTACTGCCAAATTCCCTCTGTGGAGTTTGAGAATGCACAGAGAGATAACATAATACAGTATTCATATTAACCTCTCCTTAAAGCTAATTGTTTCCTGATAAAAAAATTGCCTTACAAGATACCTACTGTTCAGAAAAGCTCATCCATACTATGCATTCAAATAAACCAGGAGGTTTGAATATGAGGCATTTTAAAACTATAATCATGCCTGAGCTGCTTGGTTTGTGTTTTGATGTATTTCTTGGAGCTCAGACCAGGAAAGGGAGTTTGCAATGTCTTGTCTAAAGGGTTCCTGGGATCCTCACCAGCATTATGATTCTGCACATTAGAAGCTGGCTGAATTTTGGAATTCCAAACAGTTTTGACAAAAATAGATTTTAGGAAATTGTTGAGGATAAATTTTTACACTTTCCTGTTTCTTTAAGCAGATCTATAGGGTTTTTTGTATATCAAGATACACTACTGATATCTCAGGGAGGGTTTTTTTTTAGGCAAAAGTCTCAACTGTGATTAACTTTCAAAACCATATTAGTGTCACAAAACCAATATATTCAGCTTTTTATATTCAGCAGGAATCTACACAGCTCTACTAGGACAAATTTTAATAGTGGGTCATTTTTGGACAAAACCACAAAACAATATAATGCGTTTTATCTAATGAATATTTCATGCTAAATGCATAAACAGTCTTAGAAGCAGGGACCAGAAATTAATACCTTCTTTCCAGTAAGTGCCCTCACTGAGGGGTCACCAGATCTTGTTCTTTCAAGCACTTCTTGATCCCATAAATCCTGAACTATTTCCAACACAGTGTCAGAATTTCAACAGGAACATGTATGTCAGGGTATTGCCCCAGGCTGCTGGAAATATGGATCTGTCACTGAGAGGAAATTGAACACGGATAAGTGCTATAAAAAGGGATGGGAAAAAGCATTGTCACGTTCTCTTTCTTCTCGTATAACTTAAAAGAAATAATAATTCATATGTGCACCTCTGAGTGATTTTGTCCTTCTGTCTGTCTTGAAGAGAGTAGTCAGGGCTGCAATCCTGAAGCAAATTTCCTAAACCCCAAAGGGTGCTGAAAATAATGCCTGGCGCCAAAGTCAGGGTTTGAGCCTACAGCTGTGAGATCTTTCACCACTAGGATCAGTTGCAATTCTAATCTTCCCAGGGCGAGTGTCTTTTTGTTTTATCTAACTCAAAGCCTTTTGAGACTAATCTAAATCTTTTCACTTATTGCAGTGAACCTTNTCCCAGCTGGAACCAGGACAACGTTGTACCTCTAAACATGACACTTAAGCATCTTGGTTAAGTATACAATTATCACTCTCTCCAAATCACAACGGATTATATGATGTTGCCTCTGGACCACAGTATTTGTTTTAAGACTGTGACTTCCATAAAAAGTTCTGTCTGTGTTATAACTACACCAGTATTTATTCACAACAAGAAGAATACATCAATTGACTGACTGATTGTTATTGTCAAGCCCAAGTTCTATGGAGGATGTTATTACCTGCCAGAATTTTACATAAGGACTTCCTATAACCATTGATTGGTGCCTCAGGATCCTCATAATCTGACATTATTTTCCTATTTATTTTCCTGTTTCTGTGTTCTAAGTCTCCAGCTGAAAAGTGCACTGTCCTGAAAGCTGGATTGCGGTATCTCACCTGTAACTCTTAAGAAAAATTCTTAGAATTGAATACATAAAAAGCAATGACTTTCACTTTCACGGTTTCAAAACAGCAGCTTTAACTGTATCAATTTTAGAAAGAAATGAGAAAGAAGTGAGTGACCAGAGCATACTTTCCCCTATCTTTTTACTCTCTCCTTCCTCTCTGTTCTGTAGTAAAAGATTTGCCATGTAAAGATTTTCACTTGGGAAAGAAATTGTTTTATAACTTTGAATACAGGATTTTAGTCTATGGAAAGTATATGTACATCATACTTTTGTTTGGTGTATATTAGATCCTTTCTCTTCACTTTTTTGTTTTGGAAATCTTCTAATTTTAAAGAAAAGATTGGCAACCTACAAAATATGAGGGCTTTATGTCAACATTTTTTACACTCCTTCCATCTTTAGGTATTTTAGTTACTCTTCCAGTTTAGTACCTGCTGCTTTGCCTTGTGCAAATTCTCTACCTGAAACCCACCTTTTTTCTTTGCTTGTATCTCTTTGTTTGTATCCTGTTCTATTCTTTTTCAATGTCTCTTTTTTTTTTCAACTGTTTTAAAAAATATCTGCCTTCAACCTACTTTCATCCATTCTTCCATGCCAAGAGATTAAACGCAACACCTGCAAATACAGACTTGATCTCTTCACTTCGTACAGTCTTGATTGCAGTCTTCATTTTCTGCCATATTGCAGGAAAGAAAAATTGATCTACAACTGTACTTGTGCTAAGGACTTTAACCTTTACTAGCTAGCCCCGGAGTGGTGCTCATCTTTGAGAAGAGTTTTTCAGCATTTTCTCATTAAACCTCTGTTGTACTGTACTGTCAGTACTACTACTCAACAGTCCCTTACAATTCTTTCTGTAGGGAAAATGGGATAAGATTTGCTAATTTTTTGGAAAATGTTATACATCTCTGAATGTATTATATATTGAATGAATATATATTTAGATCTGGCCTCAAAATGAAGCTCAGGAAGAAAGGTTATCTCTTGCTTTGAGCTTGCCATACTAAAGCTGTGGTAAAACAAATAACAATTACCTGAGAAGACATCCCACATAATTGGTATCTGAAAAAATCTGTAGTAGTCTGGCAAGTGGCTGAGTGGAGACCCACATGGAAGCCCACAGCTCCCAGAACTGTAGGTACAAGAGTGCTGCCTGAAAGAGGTAGTTATTCTTGAATTTCACTCGTTTTGTATAGATTAGTCTTGTAACAGTGTAACAGCCTAGCAAATAATGCTTTTATGTGTATAGTGTCTCTTCTGCACACAAAAAGCACACTACACCATTCAGTGGTTAATCACTATAACCAATGCAGAATTGTAGGTGCAGAACTTCAGGAGGAGAATACATCAGTCCTTGGTAGTACCTTAGTACCACCCTGAAAAATCTTTGTCAGATTTTTAATAATCACTCCTGTACAAATTATAAGGAGTAACATTTTCTTGACAGATTTTATCTTATATTTCTCCATGTTAATAGCAGTGAGCACATTAATATTAATATGGAACTGGACTGTTTCTACAGAAAGTGATATTAGAGATGCTAATCATGGCTATTCATCTAGAGATTATAGTAGATAATCAGAAAAATGCTGATGAAGCATCTTCTAATATTACTCAAACTTTTGTTCAGTAGATTTTATTACTCCCATTCACAGAAGCTACCAAATAAATTATGCTCATGGTTTTAAGAGGGTAATGATGCTGTATGTTAATTGATGCTTATTGTAGGAACTTGTAAAATATCTTCTTGATAAAGTGACAAAAGAGAGGGAGTGAGTACTGTTTTGTGAAGTGTTGATCAAATAAACCATTGATTCTTCTTACAGCAATTTTTATGAACTACAAATTAACAGTGTGAAAAGTTCAGCAAATATATCTTTGGGAATAATAAAGAGGTGCTATTCCACATTGCTGTTAATGATATGATGAGAAAAATATATCTTCTTAACAGTCATATTTGGACACAGTAGTTCAAAAGAACAGAAGCTGAGGGAAGGGAAATGCATCATAGGCACCAGTCAACATTTTTAATAGGACATTTTATCTTGTCTACTAAAGTAAAAAGCTGAAGTCAATTTTGTCAACATCTCATTATTTGGAAAAATCCAGAGGTGTTCGGAAGAGCAGCTCTAATGTCATCTTCTCTGCAGCTTCCAGGATCTGGGATGAGAACCTGGGTTAGTATAATTTCCATTCAACATACATTATTATTCTTTTCTGGGTTGAATTTCCCCCCCCCCCCTCCCCAAAGGAGTATCTCCCCTATTTATGGTGATTAGGTATCTCATTAAAATATGATTTCCACAGAACATCCTCTTTTTTAAAAAAAAATATATGAAGGTGTCAGCTGAAAAGCAAGATATCAGAGAGATTAATTCCAGTGGGTTAATTGCTTGAGTGCCTGGATGATTTGAAAACAGGCCATTTCTCACTAGCGTCCCAAAGAGAATCTACCTCATCATATACACAAGTAAAACTTTTTCAATTTCTTTTTTTGGATAGAGATTAATAATTACCCAACTCCTATACTGCTTTGCTGGCCAAGAAAATGAGCAATGGAAAATACAAGAGCAGCCTGTGGTGAAAAGATAGCCTTGTATATATGTATATGTATTTATATATCACATATAAATTTCTTTTGCTTTGGATACCAGGAGCAGGAGAGGGAATTAAAAGTGAAGATGTGGTGCCTTGGAGATAGACTTTCTGCTGTTGTCTCACCTTAACCACGGTGCAGCTAATACAGTTTGAGAGCCACTCCTCACTCTGACTCAAATTGTGGCAGAGATGTGAATTTCCTTTTTCTTCAAGCTCATCGAAGATCATACTCCATCTTCTGTGATGTACTCATTCTTTCTTCCAGGAAGACTCTCTGATTGACATTCAAAAGAAAACAGAATAAGACGGGTGTAACTGGAATTCTTCTTTTTATAATATTTTGGATCCAGTATTAAAATTGATAAAGGAAGAAAACCCTTTTCTTTCTACATCTTTCAAGGAAAAACCTCAGTGACAGGGTTTAGAAAACCTTTGGCTAGTCACTATAACTCAGAAAGTCATTATTCACGAAGAATAAGCAAAGTGTGCTCCCAAAACACATTCTGCTGTTGGTTGACTCCTGTCTGCCTATAGTTAAAACAACTGTAAGTTGAAGATAAAGATGTGCCTTCTTGGTGGCAAAAAGGCATATTTACACCTGTGTGGCTAGTTCTTGCTTCCTGACATGGATTCAGTGTTCCAGTTATTGCAAACCTTGATGTGTTTATGGTAAAGGGATGATAGGAAACTCCCGCTGCGTCATGCTGCCTCATGCTGCAGTCTCAGGGAAACACCATGTATGCTAAAAATTGGAAGGCTCCTTTTTGTTCTACTTTGAATTACTATATAATTAAAAGGTTGAATTTTTATGAAGAATTGAGTGTTAAATCAAATCTCCTTCCAGTGAAGGTCATATTTAAGTTCTATGACTTTCACTGAAGCAGATTTAAGCCACTAAGTACTTTGGAAAATTCCCTTATAAATCTGTTAAAACACATTATTGTATTGACCCATGTAATACTCTAAAAACATAGTAGTAGCTGTTCCATTCTAAACTTTTACACAAAAGTTGAGACGATTCAGGTGTTTTGAGAATCTACCCATGTATTGTAATCTTAGTGCAATTTAACTTACATTTAACATTGAAAAGCTTTCTACAGCTATTTCTCACTGTTGTTTCCTGTCAAAGAACAACTAATTTTTTTTCTGATTTGTTGACTGTCAAAATAAATAGATGGACAGAACAATTGCAGGTAAAATGTTATACTGTAATGCTTATAAATATTGCAGAAAACCTCCGTATCATTTGCTATGGAGATTCAGATCACAAAAAGTCGTAAAGTAACAAGAAAACTGCTGTGGAGCAGCTCTAACAGCTTCTGCACCTCACATGGCCTTGAGTTCGGCTAACCTGTGTTCAGAGCTGGGCTTTTTTCAGACTATCATTAGCATAACGGGCAAGTACCAAATATCTGTATTTCTGTAAGTTGTTCTTCTTACTTTTGAAAATCAGGTTTGTATCTGGAGTGCCTTCAATATATCCTTTCCCAGATGTTCCAGTTATTCTTGTATGTTGAGGACTTCCCTTGTAGTCTGGTCTTTCTTGGCTACCAGATGAGATTGATATGTGCCTCTCTCAAGAACAAGTGAAAGTGCTTGTGCTAAGACACTTGCTTTCCAGCATGAGGGGAGAACTCGCACTCGCAGCTTCTAGTTAATTGAGACATGGTCTTTCTCTACGTGACATATCATTACTGTCCCTGGGACCAGGGCTTAAAAATACAGGTGATAAAGGAAGGGTGCCTCACATGAAGAGGCCTTGCCCTTGCCTTTCCCCTTCCCTCACCTTCCTCCCATCTGATTTCTGGTTTTACACAGTCCGTGCTAATGGCACCCAGACACACACGCACACACACATCTCTTGTCTCAGGTTGTTAGTGAAGACAGAGTTGGGAGAACACAGTGTAGGGCATTGTAGATGGAATATGTGGAATATTGTCTGTAAGCTGGAAATTATGGCAGTAAGCCCAAAGTTTACTGTTCTACAGTGTTGCTTCCAATACTTGCAGCAATGGTTTGAATTGTTGTAGGAACTAAAGGAATGCAAATAAATACACTGTCTACATTCTGTAAAGTGTCAGATAATTATATACTTCATATCACATACTGTTTTAAGATCTGCAGTCTAGCAATGTAGTATTGTAATTATAAACATATGGTTTTTAATACAGGAAGAAAATAAGATGTTCACGGTGCAAACTGTACTCCCTATGACTGTTTTAACTCGTGAGTAAAGATTGTAAAATATTTACCTTCTGCTTGAATAATTGAATAATTCAAGGTAACTTATGACATTATGCTTTTCTACAGCAGACATTTTTAAAAAATCTCACTATCCAGATACTTTGTAAACATAATTCAAAATTATTAAATTGGTTAAAAAAATGATGCTGATTTCAAGCCAACATTTACCGAATTTGAAAGATTATAATTACATACAGCAAACAGAAACCAGAAGAAAAAATTACGTTCTGTATAAGAACTCATTTGAATCTTTCCATTCTCCTTCATCTGCAGATTCCTTGAAACAATTTCAGTGTTGTGTCTTGAAAAGTTGACTGTTTAAAGCCTAAAGGATAAAAGAAAACCCTACCTGGAAATGGAACAGAGAAAGAAATACAGCACTCAAAAAAAAAAAAAAAGAATAAAGCTTTCTTCAACATGTCCTGCCAGTATTTTTATGCTTTTAAACTTAATCTATTGGTATCTCTGAATATCTGTCAAAATAACTGTACTTACAGACTGTAAGGAGGTAACTCCCTCTTCTTAGTAAAGGATATTATAAATTATGGGTGGTGGTACTCACAGAGCCACACCTAGGCTTTTATAAAGAGGTCCCAATTCTATGGTGAGATATTTTTCAAGCATTAGACTGGTTTGACACTGTGAGTGTTCTCAACACAAGGACATCCTACCTTTAATGGATCACATAACAGCTGGAGCTTTATAGAAGATATGCATAATAGAACCAGGACATTTGATGAATGTTTTCTAATGTGGATTGAGTAACTTGAATTACTGATATAATTATGAATATCTTATCATATATAGTTATCTGCACAAAGAGCCCATATAGTACACTAAGTCTATCAAAGGGTCTTCAGCTTGTCTTTAATATGACAATAATGTTTAGTACTTTACTTTTATGAAGCACTTTCTAAACACTAACTAATTAATCCTTACAACACCCTTGTAAAGTAGATGAGTGAGTCTTGAGCTTAATTGTAGTTGTGGGTTTCGTGGCACCTACAGAGGTCAGCACGGTTTCCCTAGACCACAGTGGGAGGATGGGAAGCTTCTCAGGGCTGACCCTATAGAAGAGCTGTGATGAGTCTGGTGAATTTAAAATGCCCGCTTTCAAGTATGGTCCTTGATCAACCAACCAGTGTAGCCTCAATAGCCAGTATTGCTTAAATAACCATTCCAGGCTCAAACTCAGGGAAGTTTAGTATTAAGAAAGAGATGAAAAATCAGACTTGTACAAGAGAAATGAGGGGAATACAGGGGAAAAAGAAATTCTTATGAAAACCTTGGCTAGTGGAAAACGTCATTACGGTCATCTTGAAAAAATCATCGAAATGCATGTTATTGCCACAGATTTACCATTTTTTACATCAGGATGCAAGTAGGAAAAGCCAATGTAAGTGTAGTTCCTTGGTTTGGACCAGTGGTAAAAAGGGTAGAGGGTCTTTTCATGGCATGTGACAGAATGACAGGAGTAACAAAGACACGACCTGAGATCCTAAGCAGGCTGCTGGGGCTCAGGTACAATAATTCCAGGTACAAGCTCACATGGCTGTTCATCTAGGTAAAGGCTGCTCTCCCAGTCAGGTTCTATCTTCCAAGTGGTAGGTAAAGCACAAGAGTCTATTTTGGGAGTCATTTGGGAACAGTTCATGAATTGCCATTTAGTCTAAGAAATAATTTCTGCTTTCTCATCTAACTGGCATGATAGTGTGGGTCAGGGAGGGAAGGAGGAGGGTTTTGGATTTTGGCTATATTTTTGTTCCTGCAAATCAGGCTTGAGTTAGACAGCTAGGGAGGATATGTTACAAACTTCTCACACCAGTGAGGCAAGCAGCTCAGCCATATGAAAAAGAAAAACATATCTTAATACTGTCCAAACCCCCTAAATAATACAATTTCCTCTCATTTCACCCTTATGAACAGTATTATAAAGAAGAGAGGAACAGAGAGCTCCTACAGAGAAGTATGAACTAACTAAAGAAACAATTGAAGACTGACAGAAACCCTAAGTCATGTAAAAATAATTAGGGAAAGATGACATCTGGCTGAGTTATTGTTGGTAGTTCCTCAGGGAATTACGCTAGTGAAGCTGTAGTCTAATTAAACCATACACTCTGAATCTTCTTGCATATTTGGGACAGTATATCTCCAACCAAACTCTCTGAGGAGCAATGCCATAAAAAGCCCTGAGGATGTTTTTAGTAAATAAAATTCTCTTGACGTATAGGCTCTGCTTTGAATGACCTCTATAGAAGACCCAGCTCAGAAACCAATGGACATAATTTGTCTTGGAAGAACCTCAGACCAGAGGAGAAACAAGGAGAAACCATGTCATCCATAGATAGAGTGGTGCACAGGTGGTAGATTAAGAATAGACATCACATACACACAGAAGGATAAAGCTGAATCCAGAATTTCTTCAGTTTCCAGTAAAAAATCCATTTAATGAGCGAACATCTTCACTTTTTTTTTTCTTTCGGAGATTGTGTGTGTGGGGAGTGTGTGTGGGGGTGTGTGTGTGCGCGCGCCCTATTTTCCCAGTGGAAAACACAGAAAAGAAATTTACAAAATAAATGCAATATAACTCCCTACTCAGTGCTGCATTATTTTGAAAAAAATGCACGTATATTTTAGAAATTGCTCTGAGCATAGAGCAAATAGAGAAAATTGACTATGCTGGACTGAAATGGTTGAATGTGTCTTAAAATATACATATATGCCCTATCCATTGGAGAGGTTCAAAGTTTTTCACAAAAAGTAAGTCATATATAACTTCAGTAGTTATATATGAAGTTTCTTCACTTTAGTTTTGGTATCAGTCAAAAGAGAAAAGGATATAAATGCCAAATTATTTTGAAGAAAAAATTTAATAAAACAAACACTTCAATGTTCTCCTTAATGTCGAACACTAAACATTTTTTAAAAAATGGAACTCAATTAAGATCTAATATCAGCTTCAATTTAGAAGAACAAATCTTGGCCTAGTTGATTTTCTATTTCAGGAGGGAAAATAAACTGATTGACCCAACCCAGATTTGAAGATAAAGGTTGATAAAGAATAGTTTTCTACTGGCAAAAATGAAACATTAAATATTTAAAAATATAAATATTTTCATATTTAAATATTAATTTTAATGTTTATAATATTCTAATATACTCTCTGTATATTAAGCACATACATGACATCCTTCTACAACTAGAGACAAAAATAAATAATTGAACTAATGATTCAATACTCAACTAGGCTATGTCTTTGTGTGTTTTTAACAGGTCATCCCTTGAAATTATTCATTCTGTAATTACTTTATAACTCCACTTGGGAATATAACCCAAGTCATTCTATCATAAGGAAAGGAAGAATGTGAATATTCTTAAATGTAAAAGGTAAGTGTATACCAGATCACATTGCACAATGAGATAGCTGAAGGCTAATAATCCAAAACATTATTTTCAAAGGTATTTGCATTGCACATTTATAAAACCGTTGCTGTCCGTATTCTCTGTTTGGTATTCAAACTGAGCAGCTTTAGTTTAAAAAAATACTGCAGACAATTTTTCAGACAATGGAACATAAATCCATGTAAATTAATATTCCTTCCAGGAGATGATAGATAATGACTTGTGGTATGAATTTTGTGAAATTTAGGTAATTTCTAGGATTAGCTACAGACAGTTTGTTTCTGTGAACAGAGGGACCTCAAACTGTTTCCTTTCTAATTGTTTTGTCTGCTTGTCTCATTTTTGTTTCCTACTCAGTTTGTAATAAAATGCTACCATGGAAGAGAGAAAAAAAAGAACATTGTTTTCTTTGCAAAGCTTTGGTGAAACAGAAAAAAAGAAACTGCTTTGTAGCAAACGGTATGAACCTATAGATATGACTTCAACTCATGAATATTTTACAGTAAACCTTATTCTTGGATATACATAACTTTTATTTAAAAAAAAAAATTATCATATGAGTTGAAAGTTTCCATTCACTGCGCTCTGCCACTGGTAAAGAAAATAACAGGTAAGCATTTTTGCTAACATAAAAGCAGCTGAAAAGAGTATATAATGTTTTTGACATATGTTGGAAGTGGGAATGAAAATGCTTTGCTTTTCTGAGCTTAGGTGTGTGCAAGAATCCATCACAATCCTTTCAAGCCCATGACTCAGAGTGAGGAGAAACAAGTTACTTCAGTTTTGGGGAGTCAGAGCTTGCTCACCCTGGGGAGAACGGGCACTCTCTCACTTTCAGCATTTAACCTGGGTGATTTAAACTCCTCCAGTCATCTCCAGGGGCTGGGGCAATCTGAGCTGAGAGGGCAGGGAAGGGACACTGTGCATCCTTGGCCCTGTGATGGCACAGGAGCGTATATGATGCACCAGCTCTCGCTGTTTTCTTGGATTTCTCTTTTGGATTTCAGTCCCTGACTGAATCAAAATGGCTTGAATGACTTATAAGCGCACTGGTAAGCACACTTACCAATACATAAAAAAGGGTGAGATCCTTTGCAGAACTCATCTGCAATGCTAGAGACATTTACACCCACAAGTTCATTGTAACATTTAACTGAAGCTAAAAATGGTCAACTGATGCTATAAATTTAATTGAAGATAAAAAAATGAGAGGATCAAAACCCAGAACACTTATATCACTGTTGACATAGATCTGCCCCATGCATAACTATACACAATACTCGATAAAACCTGTATGTCTTAGAAGGGAAAAGATATTAATAAGGAAAACGATTGATTCTGAAAATCTACAATATTTTAGGTCACTCCATAATACACAAGAAGGAATGAAACCTCTCTTTTACTTCAACAAATAATGACTGAAGACAGCAATGTTCATAAAAAGCAGAAATATTTTTGAAGTGCAGATTTCTATAACCAAGGAAAAAGCATATATAATTTGTGCTCTACTGAGAAGGTGGAAAATGAAGAAAAGGGGAGCAGAAAGATGCTTTAACTATTAGATGCACATCTATTATATTTTGGTAATATTTTCTTCCATTTCAGAGTGTCTTCTTGAAGATTTTACTTTGCAAGGACCATAACACTTTAGAAAAAATTGGTTTTGACCATCTTTGAACAAAAAAAGGAGATTCTAGCAAAAATGTAGTAAAAGAAAACATACTGGCCTGATGTAGCCTCTTTTCACTTATCGTGTTGAAACGCTCTAAGAAGATCTTGACTGATCTTGGACAGAATGCAAAATATATTCATGTCAAAATATGAGGACAATGGGCAAAATGTTCTGGGTGAAGAATTAGGATTAAAACTACAAGGATTTGCTAGCCTGAGAGAGAGAAATTGCACTGAGTGTTTTGATGGTTTTGGTTTTTAGCTTTACTAGCAGAAGAGTTTCAAGAGAAAGGAGGTGAAGACAGTGTACTACAACACTGGCTTGCTTTTCATTAGAGGAAGATAAGGGAATATTCTGATTACCGTGAGAAATAATTAAAGGAATTCCATATACTCAGAGGTCACAAGATCAGACTTTGATATGATCCCAAATGCATTCACTATGCTAGCCATTAGACATCTCTTTTAAAAGAAAATACATTAATACTATAGCTGGTGATGCAATAGTATAGATGACAATCGCTATTCTCTTAATTATTTTTATTGTCTTACTTGAAGCATTGTGGATTTTATACATTTTCTGTTAAAAAGGAGGAAAAATAGTCAATAGCAGATTTAATGTTCCTTTTAAAGACCTTAGCAGCTTTGTAATGCCTTACTAGGAATCAGAGTCAAGGAAAAAAGAACACTGTGAAGGGTGGAGTTATTTTAATTTAATTTTCTTTTCCCTTTACCCTTTCACTTTCTAGATTTGAGTGCTTTCACCAGGAAATAAATTTCATTCAATCTAGGCATGAGGACTCTTAATTATATTGGAGGAGCTTTTAATTATATCATTTCCAATAATGGTGGAACTTCTTTTTGTCTGAGACTAATCAAAAGAACTCACTCAAAATGCACTTTGCAATTAGATCGGAATATTTTTGTGCTCTGGTGATTTCATGCCAAGCAAATAGCACTTGAAGAATTGATGGTCTCACTTGACACACTTTTAAGGTCTGAAAGTTTCCTTTATATATCAGGTGGCTGTTTATTACAACAACTTATTAATTTCTAATAGTACCCACTGTGTTCCTGTACAAACCCAGAAGGAAGGCAGAGCCATAAATATTAACCAGATGAAACCACCTAAATTGTCCAGTGCTTCCCCCAAAAAGCATCTGCAAAAAATAAACGTTCATTCAGATAGTTTACATCTTAATCTAGCCTTCATCAGGTTTTCAGACACCTTGAGATGGAAGCCAATGCATGTGATTATAGAAAGTTATAGGAGAGATGTACAAACATTTTCAGAAATAGAAAATGTGGAGCCTATGTCGTGGTTTAACCCCAGCCAACAACTAAGCACCACACAGCGCTTGCTCTCTCCCCGTGACGCCGGTGGAATGGGGAAAAGAATTGGAAGAGTAAAAGTGAAAAAAAACCTCGTAGGTTGAGATAAGAACAGTTTAATAATTGAAATAAATAGTAGTAGTAGTAGTAGTAGTAATAATAATAATAATGATGATGATGATGATGATGATGATGATAAAAGAATATACAAAGCAAGTGATGCACCATGCAATTGCTCACCATTCGCTGACCGATGCCCAACCAGTCCCCAAGCAGCAGCCCCCCCAGCCAGCTTTCCCCTAGTTTATATACTGAGCATGATGTCATATGGTATGGAATATCCCTTTGGCCAGTTTGGGTCAGCTGTCCTGGCTGTGCCCCCTCCCAGCTTCTTATGCACCTGGCAGAGCATGGGAAGCTGAAAAGTCCTTGGCTGAGGTAAGCACTACTTAGCAACAACTAAACCATCAGTGTGAGATCAATATCATTCTCATCCTAAATCCAAAACACAGCACTATACCAACTACTAGGAAGAAAATTTACTCTATCCCAGCCGAAACCAGGACACCCTATTAAGCAAACATGCCAAAAAAAATTTCATTTTCTCTTTACTGGAATTTGGTTTTAGACACATTACCAAAAGTCAGACTGCACAGAAAATTAGGATTAAATGCTCACCCTCTTGTAAAGCTGTTATCAATATAGCTCTTAATTTCCTTGGAGGCAAGGATATATGGTAACTAACTTTCCTACATAAACATAAGGGACNACTTGGTGATCTTAGAGGTCTTTTCCAACCTTAGTGATTCTATGATTCTATTCTATGATTCACATAAAAATTTGAGAGATTTTTATTACAAAAGATGTTTTAAGGAAATTTAATTTTCCTTAGAGTATTCTGATTTTTTATTAGAGGTATACTTATACTGCCTTGATATGTACCATTTAATCTTCATAAGTTTTAATGTATTTAAGCAAGTAAATCAGTTCTAATATGTTTTAATAATTGTTGTTCTTAACTCATTTAATAAAACAGTATATGTAAGTTACATTAATCTGATGCTATTCAAAAATAATACATATAATATCTCACAGGTTTCTACAACCTGTCCTGCTCTTTTTACACAAAGAAAATGTTATTTTCACAGTTCCTTTTTTGATAGGGATAGACATAATAAATTCACAGTTTAAAACTCCTAAAAAACCCTAGGATTTGAAGCAGAAACCACAGGATTCCTGAAGCATCCATATTCTTGTCCAAATCCATGTCATGTGTTACTCCTCACACAAACAGTTGATATCAATTCTGTTCTCAAGTTTCAATCCCTCAGTAATGATATGGCTATCTACAAATTCAACATTTATTGTCGAGAAAGTGGATGAATTAGGCTAAAGTAATAATTTTTTTCACTGAATGAAAGTGTGATGTTAAGAGCTTGAGAGCTCACATGTATTTCTGAATATAGTCCCTTTCAATTTTCCATACCTGTGCTTTTGTGTTTTTATGTCAAAGCTACATTTATGAACAAATACTTTACTGATGTTTCAATTTACCTTTCAATTAATTCACTATATCAAAAAAGATTACCTTATACAAAACCAGCTTGTGTTCTAATTGTAAGACTGTATCATAAACAGTCTTTGCACCTTGTTAAAAAACCTGGCCTGGGCAGTTTCTTTCTCTCTGTCCCCCTGCAAGGACTTGCACCTTGCAAAAAGGGAATTGGCCACTAAGGAGTCCTAGACTAATGGCAAAAAAATTGTTAACAGTTTCAAAAGAAGATCTTTCAAGCTGTCACATTTGGAGATAACCTGCAAGATATGGACATATACAGCCTGAGGGGATGCAGCGGTCATTTAGGTCACATTTCTCATTGTTTCCATGTATTTGGGATGAACTGAATAAAATCTCTCTTGTGAAATGGAAACACTGTTGTTCCCATGAGGAAGTGGGATTTAAACAGTCTTGTTACTCAACTTACAGTAATATTCCCTAAATGAGCTGGTTAATTAGCTCGGGGAAAAAAAAATCTCATCTTCTTGTAATGTACACTTAGAATCATAGAATCATGATTTAGATAAATTGTCTATAACTGATTTTTTACATACTATTTTTTTACCCTAGTTATAAGTGTAAGAAAAAAGCCTCTGGTAATTTTTGTAACTTACAAAGTCTCAGACATGAAGTCACAGCTTTAATTTAGATGTGCAATGTAACAGAGCTTTAGAAAAAAGAGAGATTTTATCTTGAGATCTGTGGTTAGTTTTCACTAAAAGATGAAGGTCCTTTAAACTAAATTCTATGCCAAAAAATGTTTGATTCATTTTTACATTATTTGGTGGTGCTAGGTTTGACTATTTGATATAGCTTTTCCACAATTAATACAACAAATCCACGAAATACAGGATGCTCCTTAAAGCTAGGGATGAATGGTGATCCTGCTCAATGCTGGTGGAAACTGGATGAAGGGATAAGATAAAAAATGTGTAAAAGGGCTCCAAATTTTTCTTAAAGTCTAATATTAGCAGTACAGCTGGTACAAAAGAAGGTGAAAATATTCTACAGGAAAAATTGAATGTCTTGTAGGCTTAAACTATACAAATGGAGTACCACAATTAAAAGGTCATACATTCAATGACTGATATGAATTCCTGTTGTAAAGTAGTAGCTAGCCAGCAGAAAATGTCAGAGGAACATTACAAGATGACTGTAACTAATTTGTCAGTGGGACTATGACCTATTGGTATGTAAAGGCTGTGAGAAAGGCAGAAGTGTCTGGAGGACAGAGCAGACGAGGTATTTCCTCTCATTCAGATAGCGTAGCATTTTCTGTGGTATATCATACAATGGTAAGTTATCTTATAAAGCAATGGAGAGAGCTTATTGAGAAAACCATATGAAAAACTAGTCATGTCAATTAAGGAAAGATGGAGCTCATAAGGGACTGGTGCTAAAAAAAACTAGATTGGTTCTCTGTGGCACGGAGAGACAAAAAAAAAAAAAGGCCCAATTGGTTTAGCTTGGTAAAATAAAGGCTGAGTAAGCGTATGAGCACCCTCTTCAATTAACATATCAGGAACCAACTTTAGAAAGAGTACATTAAAAAATAACTGACAGAATACAAGAACAAAAAAGGACTGCGGGACACAGTATCTTTAAGTTATAAGGTTTCCAACTATCAGAGCAGTGAGGTTCTGAAATGATTTATTAATAAGGAATAGTGGGTCCCAAAAAACAACCTGTTTTTAAAAACGATGGCATAAAATATGCCTGCTGGGGTCTAGTCTCACAGGTCTGAAAAGAGAAATGCTCAGAATGAGACCTCCGTATTACAAAAGCTCAGTTGTGGGATAGTGTCAAGAAGCTCAGAGGTCCTGCTGGCAGGTTCCCATTGGCAGCACTAATGCTCGTCTGCTGTGAGCACAAAGATCCTTTTCGAGGAGCCCTGTGCCCATGGCTGTCTAGTCTTACAGAAGAGGAATTTCAAGGCTTGAGGACAGCAGTCTGGGAAGGTGGACCCTGTGAAGGAAACAAAAACATGGGCTCCAGGTTGAACTGCATGTATTCCAGATGATGAAAATTATGACATGGCACATTCAGTGGCATGGGAGATCCAGATTTACTGATTGTGGACTATTCCCCTCCATCCTCCCACACCTAAGATCTGTGATCTTTTTCTGATTTATTCACATAGAATATTCTAGCTTGCAATGCAACTATCAGGTTGTTCTTGGGTAACATTAAGAACATACAATTATGAATTAGAAAGTTCACATATCTCACCAGGAATTGACACAATTCTCATGGGATCAGAGACGAGCAATTTTATCCTGTTACCTATTCACTCTATGTGTCAAATCAAAGATAGCAGATGACTCAGCTAAATATGGAAATTTTAAATACTGAATAAACAACTTAGTAAATTACCTGCCAGCAACATTTAAAAAATTATTGCACTTGGAAACACTGAAGTCACCTATGTTGTCAAGTAAGCTAAATTTATTTAGAAATGATTTATCAAATCTTAGTCCATCATGTCTATTATGGATATTAGGTCATTTTTCTGGTTTGTACATATTCATATATTCTACATACTTTTAGTTGATGGAATTCTATCATTTCAAAAAGATGTGGATTGCCAAAAATCCACACTAGAGTAATACTAATCTAAAAAAATAGGACTTTTTAAGACCATCAGTAAATGCATTCCTAAAGGAACCAATGGGCAGAAATCCTAGTATTTCACACTTCTGTAGTAAACACTGTAATGAGGACCCAGTTCAGGACAAATATGTATAGAACTGCCTTACATTAGAAACGTGCTTGCTAATTCCTTCCTCAATAACAGTCATAGCATGGATGTTCATGTATAATGGATGGCTTTGCAAATGCAGGTGAAATTCACGTGTCTGTGTTTGTGAGACAATAGCTTTCAAAAGACCATTAAATGATAGACGAGATCTGAAATAATTATAAATAAAACAAAAATTAGTAATGTATTCAGTAGGTTTTAATGTTTATTTTGATTCCAGCTTTTATCAGAAAAAAATATTACTCTTCTCTTTCCCAAGAAATACCTTGAGTAGAGAATACACTACTGTGCCTTTCTTTACCTACAAAGTTCTCTGTGCAAAATAGGATATTTCATAGAAAAGAAAAAAACTGGTATTGCCAAAAGCTTTTTAACTATTCTGGCTTGTACTTGAGTGACTGCTTTTATTCATTTGCTGTCAATGTATTTTTAATGTTTTTAAATTGCTTTGTTCTTACTGACTTAGGCTGAAATTCTGCTGGCACCATCTGTGGAGGGTTGCCAAATAGTGGTTAATTTACCACTGCTGATTTCCCAGTGGAAGAGGCAAGTTTTCCCAATCTAACTTACTGCACATAAGAGCAAGGAGGCAGGAAATTCAGGAAACTGGGCGATTACAACAAAGAGAACTAAGTAAGGAAATGGATATTTCTGATGTGAAGTGCAACAATTTTCTGCAAAGAAGGTAGAGACTACATTTCCATCTCCTCAGTCTATCTCCATCCTGTTTCCAAAGGACTAGAGCAATAACAGTATGTCAGTAATGTCTCATATCTGTGACAATACCTGTTCATTAGCCATACACAGTCACAAAACAGCTGATCATAATTGATTCTAAATCTCTATAATATAATTTTTAAATATTGAAGATAATTCTCCAGTCTTCCTCTTGAGATTTGATGCCAGAAAATTATTTCTTAGAGCTTAAGGCTGGAAGGGGACAGAGATCTAGTTAGATCTCATCTGTCACAAGATATTAAATTTCATCCAGATAGCCAGTAAGAAGCATAAATATTTTAGCTGGAGTAAGTAATTTCATGAGACTGAACTGTGAATCGTAAGCAGGGGATGAGACCTGAAAATCAACTCACAGCAGGGAACTGGTTAGGCAAGATACACGCAACTGAATAGAAAAAGAAAATCATATCCCACGATAAACCATATCCCACACTGAAACAGGATATTTCATTGTAACAAAAACCATGGCAGTTAATAGGAATCCAAGTATGCAAGTAAGGTTAGCTGAGCAGCTAAGGAAAGGTCCTTTCTCCTGTCTTTCTTCATAAAGACTCATGTCCTATGACATCAGAATTTTCTCGGAAACTCCTGATGATGTATAGGTTCTTTCAGCCCTCATTGTTTCCTATATGTTCTGCGTGTTTTTAGTAATTCAAATCAGGTGTGGTGGGTTGATCCAGCCACCAGCCAAACACCAACACAGCCGCTCACAGGATCACAGACTGGTTGAGGTTGGAGGAGACCTCTGAACATCACCTGGTCCAAACCCCCTGCTCAAGCAGGACCACCTACTGCCAGTTGCCCAGGACCATGTCCAGAGGGCTTTTGAATATCTCCAAGGAGGGAGACTTTACAACCTCTCTGGGTAACCTGTGCTTGGTCACCCCCACAGTTAAAAAGTGTTTACTGATGTTCAGAGGGAACCTCCTGTGTCTCAGTTTGTGCCCACTGCCGCTTGTTCTGGCACAGGGCACTGCTGAAAAGAGCCTGGCTCCCTCTTCTTTACACCTTTCCTTCAGGTACTTACATACGTTGATAAGATTCCCCCTGAACCTTGTCTTCTCCAGGCTGAACAGTGCCAGCTCTCTCAGCCTTTCCTTACATGAGAGATGCTCCAGTCCCTTAGCCATCTTAGTGGCCCTTTGTTGGACTCTTTACGGTACCTCCATGTCCCTGGACAGCGGGGAGTCCAGAACTGGCTGAGAGCTCACTCCTGCTGTGGCATGGGAGAAAGCAGAAAGAAGGCAGGAAGATTAATGGATCAAGATAAGGGCAGTTTAACAGGTGAAGAAAAAGCTGTGCACTCAAGCAAAACAAAAAACATGCTGGAAAGCAGGACCTCAGTACTCGCAATAGTTACCTGGGAAGAAACAATAACCACAAGTGTACTCCCTTCCTCTACTTTTCTTGAGCTTTTATTGCTGAGCACAACATCGTGTGGGATGGAATAGCCCTTTAACTCAATTTGGGTCCTAGCTGTGTTCCCTCCCCACCTCTTGCCCACCCCCAGCCTACTTGCTGGGGGTGCAGAGTGGGAGAAAGAAAAGAGCTTGATGCTGTGCAAGCACTGTTCAGTAGCAACTGAAACACTGGTGTGTTATCAACACTATTTTAGCCACAAAAACGAAACACAGCACCATATGGGCTGCTGTGAAGGACATTAATTCCAGCCAGATCCAGTACGTCAGGTAACGGCAGTTATGAATGGAAAGACCTTTTACATTAACATTCTTGAAACAAAAGCATGATATGTGCGAAGATAAACAGGAAGATGGGGAAATTTGGCATGTTTGTGACATAATTCATGCTCAATGTGCATTTTTCCTGAATATAAATCTGAATAGACCTGAGGGATCAAGAATGTTCTGGAATCAGACCTGATCCCAACACAGAAAAAGAAACAAATATCCACAAAGCACCTAGTAGATCCTGAGAAAACTTACAAAAATAAATCCTTCCTCACATGTCTTGTTTTGCATCCTGACCTTCACTTACCTATCCGACCTCAAGATCAAATGAGCTTACTAAAGTGCTTGCTTAAGGACAACAGTTTTCTCCTGGCATTTATGCTTGATTAGATTTGGTTGTGGAAATTTCCAAATAAAAAAGGGCACGTCCATGCTTACCTGTTGTTGCTGGAAGCTTAAGAGTTCCTGATACAAACACAGCTTCTAGAATTAGGGACTGCAGTAACAAATGTAGGGACATATTGTAAGCTGAGCAACCACCACCTTATTTCTTGATATTTTTCCCATGACTTAACTTTGTCTTTTTTACCCAAATTCTGATGGCTAAGGGCAAGCCCATCCAGGTCCCATCAAGAAACAGATGCAGAATGAAGCATCAGCCCCATACTGATGTCACTGCACTTCCTTTTGCTTTTTTCCCTCTCTTTTTATTTTTCTAAAGTCCTTTCTGCTAAGCTCAATAATATTTTTCTTTATAGAGTACTGTGACATGTCAGTCCTAGCAAGTGAACTTGTGATTTTTACCCAAAAAGTGCGTTTCTGATTGCACTTTAAAATCTTTTAATGGCACCATTTATGTGAGAACAATTCAGCAGCACACATTAAGACAGGTCTTTAAATTAAACTGAACCAATGCTTGGTTCAGAAATTCAGAACCAATTATAGCCTCTTTGTGTATTAAAATCTTGTGCTTGGTCATTGAATAGAATATTTTACAGAGCCTGACTGAATTGTTGGAATAATCTGTCATGAATTGTGTATCACCACTTGTGACAGGCTTATTTTCCAGACCAGAAAAGCCTGGCTTGCAAATTATGAAATTCTTGATTGTTGATACAGGAAACTTAAATGAAGAAGATTCAAATATGAATTTGTGTGTTATGATAAATGGAGGAAAACTGGGTTTAATAAAATTCACTCTCAGTTTTAATGACATAAAAAAGTAGACCACTCCAAAAAAAAAAGCTTGCATTTTGTGAAAAAGGCTTTCACTGTTATAGGTGGAACTGAAAAAAAAAATAGTGATCTTATAACTGAAGGCTATTACATTCATTTATATTTATGCGTAAAATGTTTTCTTTTTCTATAACTTTTAATTGTCTATAACAACACCCACGTTACATCTGCAATAACGATCACTCTGGGGGCTGGTGTACATCCAAAACTACTAAATCACGGAAGTTACAGTAGCATTAATAAGATAAAACTCATGTAATTGAGACTTGGACATTGCTTTTGTTTTCTCTAGTTCATAAAGTTTATGGGTATATGTTTAACCTGAGATGTCTTAATCTTTTGGAGATCATATATACTTAAACCATTTTCCAAAGCTTTCTTTCCTTTTTATGCCTGTGATAGTTTAAAGCTTGTGGTTAAACATTTGTCTCTAATGTTAGCCATGGACAAAAAATATTTCTTACAATTAGTGGTAAATTGTAAGTGTCAGAACTTCATTAGGGGAAAAATATCAGCACTGAAGAGGCAACAATTGTGTAGTTAGTAATTCTAAGGTTGTTGTCAATTATGTGTGAGGTAATGTAAGAATAACAGTGGAGGGAGACGTTAGAAATGAAAGCAGAGTATTAGATGGTCAAGTTCATTCGTCCAGCGAAGAGAAAATCTGTCTCAGTGTAATACTGTTCTTTAGCCAAAAAACTTTAAAGAAGCTTTCTCATAATAAATAACTTCCACTCTTAAAAGCTCTATCCGATGCTGGAGGTTTGGGTAAGGTAAACGTTCATCTGACTTAATGCAGTGACAAAAGAAACATGAGTCAGACCTCTCCCTTTAATAATTCAAAGGTGTTCTCCTTTCTTTAGAAGCAGCTCCATTTATTCTTTTTTTGTATCCATCTCACAGGTAACCTTAAGGCAGTTTCCCTAAATATTGCAGCTTTCTATGGAAGGTTATTTAACTCTTTTCCAGCTGCTTCTTTGAAATACTGAGAAGCAACCATTGCTACATGTGGAATGAAATACTGTGTTTCCTGTACAGATTTTTTTATTTAAGATGAATTCAAAATGGTAGTTGTTGAGATTTTTACAGGTGGATTTGATTTGTTCTATTTTTTTGATTGTAGCCTGCATCAATTCCTTCATGTAGATTCAATAAGTACTACTCTCAGGAAGCTCTGTCCCAGGGTAGGGGAGAATAATAAAAGTACATATGGGAACATTAGATCGTTTTAGAACATAGAGCAGGCAATGTCTGGTTCTGGACTTTTTTTTGCCGGCCAGACCCATCCCA